>OY744530.1:64174268-64461768 GCA_963556195.1 Sepiola atlantica
CATAATAATAATAATAATAATAATAATAATAATAATAATAATAATAATTTGAGACATTCTCGTGGCCAAGTTGAAAATCCGTCTAGGTGTTTTGACGAAGAAAGAAAAGTGTTGATATTGCTGTGTGTCACGTGGTCGGCGTGGAAGGATACTTTGAAAAGTCACATAATTTGAAGCGCTGGGTGGGTGGCAATAATAACGAAGATATTTTTTTTAATAAAACCATATGGTCCCAAGTCCTTCGTTGGAAAATTCTTTCTCTTGTAAGTCAATCAATCTCTTGTAATCACTCTATTAGTTTGCTTCCAAGAATTTAGGCTAGTCTTAATATTTTTGTGGGGATAATCAGTTGTTTACGATGAAAAATTGTTTTCTGAGATTTAAAAACAAAACAGTAGTTTTCTGCTCGAGATTAATTTTTCCCCTAACCTATTTTGTTATTAAGAATATTCTCCTTACTTGTGTTGTTCGTATTTGCTAAAAAATCTATTTGTTATTCACAAAACTACTGTATTTTATAGTTTGGACGAATCCATTATACTACTTATCACCCTCTTTCTTTTTGTTATTTTGATGTATTTATATTAATATTTATTTTATTTTTTATATTTATTTTAATTTATATTTATTTTAGTACATTTAAAAGTATTTTTTAAATTTAATATATATATATATATATATATATATATATATATATATATATATATATATATATATATATATATGCACAGGGCTATTATACAAATATCTTGGTGTTAGCTGAAACAATTGTATGCTGAATAAAAAATAAGTTTTATGAAATGACGTGTAACTGTCCTTTATAACATTATAACATAAATAAAAATACATACACACACATATATATTTATACATGTCATTTTTATTTTTATATATATTACACTATATGTACTATTTACATACGCTATACATTTTATACTAAATTTCGCATATACCTTTGGATTTGCTCTATCAATCTACTTTGATGAATTCGATATGACTTAAAAGTGTCAGAATTACACGTTATAGTTTTACTTAACTGTCTAAATATTTGATTTTGATCCCCACCTTGTTTAATCAGTCTTCTTATTAAACCAGCAACTGGGGGTATCAAATCTATTGATCTTAGAGTAACACAAGCTAACATATAAATCGGGCAGGTACTATTTTTATGCGGCATACAAACGATATGAAAAGGGAAATAATTTCTTGTATCATAAATTTCATAGATAACTATTCTATCCTCAATTTTTATATCCAAATCAAAAAATGTAGCTCGTGTTGCTGTGTGTTCACAATTTAATTCTAACTCCTTAGGATATATCAAATGTATTTTTGTATTTTCAAATTCCTCGTTATCATTAATACATACAAGGTCGTCAATAAATCGTCTGTAACCATGAGAAAAGTTTCATTGCTAATTTATCAACTGATGGTGCAAGGTTTTCTTTAAGTGATGCCACGAGGAGCTCTTCATCAAACTTAACAGGATTGGTCTTCATTTTTAAAAGCGAAATTTTCATTTCATAATTTAATGAACGATATTTTACACATTCTTTCATTCAAGCAGTCTTCTCCATTAGCTGGTTGGATAGTTAGAGTTTCGTTGGCTGCTGAGTTACTGTTTATTTAAAACTCATAACGCATTACGTGACTCAATCCTTTCTGCAATCCAACCATATATGGTACAAATAAACTTCCATCTATGTCTAACTTGTCCACCCAAATTTCAGTCATGAATGTCAAACAGTCTCTATTTTATTACCGTTCAATATCAGTCATACCTAGTGATTATTAAAAAGATTGTGGCATCTTTGGGCAGATGAAGAAGCGTTGTGAGGGAGGAGCAGTGATTGCAACAGGATTATCTAACTACAAATGACCTGTTGGAATGGCTGTGCGGACACTTAGGTGTAGTTTCACTAGTAGAAATGTCTTTTTACAGTTAGCGGATCTTAACCCCCAAAATTTTAATCCGTCAAATAATCTCAAAGATAATGTCTATCCAAACAATTGTCAGATCATTCTTAAACTAAATAGGGCCATCACAGCCCAAATCAGAACAGTGCTAAGAGTGTCAGAGTTATTGACGATTTTACATCAATAGTAAGGGTTGCCTGCAAGACAAATGGAATAAAAAAACAACTGTTGGACATTCATGACTGAAACTTGGAGGAAATATCAGATTGGATTGCATACAATTTAAAACAAATTCAGGAAAGATATCCAAAAGGTTGATCGATTATGATTTCAACACTAAGTGAATTTAACTGAACTTTTATTTGATTTGGTTCCTTTATCGATTTATTAATTAAACATAAACATTGGATGCATTTTTAACTGTCATTTATTGAATCGTTTGCGGACGCATTTCCCGACTGGATAAACTTTTTCAGTTTAATCATTTTTTAAATTTTTTGACTGTCACTCACTACCTAGATCAATCTTCAATTAACCTCTTGGATATCTTTCCTGAATTTGTTTTAAATTGTATGACTTGGATTGTATAGCTTTAACAAAAGAATGTTTTGGGCTGATATATTTGATTTGTTATATACTTTTATGCATTTTTGCATATATTTTTATATATTTTCAAAGTGTAATATGATTATCCGCAATGATGTCACTGCGGTAATGGTCCTCTGAGGAGAAGAATTATCTTTGAAAACTCATGAGTTAAAGACATTAAGATACTTTGCCTGAACTTGGAATTCTAATAAAATTTGATTCGCACCTTATTTTATTATTTCATTTTATATTATGCTATTAATGCTCTATCCAGTATATTGAGCTTCAGTTTTTATCCGGATGTTTCACTAATTATAAGATATTAGTTGACTCTTATATCTTTTGTTGGATTAACTTTATATATATATATATATATATATATATATATATATATATATATATATATATATATATATAATCAGTATAATGCTACGTATGTTTACATGCTTATATATTTGTATGTACATGATTCACTCCTAAACTAATTAACCGATCATTATGACTTTTAGAACACAGTTGCTAGGTATAACGGGTCTACATGTGGTATATATTTAGTTTTATTTAGTTTTATGCATTTCATGAAAATTCAGATACCTCCAATTTTTGTAAAATTTTAACAATAGGTATTAGACATCAATGAATAAATATTCCCCAGATTTCAGTTTCTTTGGAGGATTTTAAAAGGGTTTTTTAGGAGGGCATAATATAGGAACAACCTCACATTCAGATATTTCAGATTTACATTAAATTGGATTTAATAGTCATTAGACACCAATGGAGCATAATTGTCTGAATTTCAGTTTCTTCTCAAGCCCCCTTAAGCTTAAGCATTATATTTTAGACACTAGCGGGGGCATCAAAATATATAATTGAAGAAAAATCGCGTGTGTAACATCTTTATATCTAAACTTCTATTTCTTCCCCTCTCTCTATAGATGTATCTTTATCTTTCTACCTTTTTCTTCCATGGTCGCTCCATTTCACCGCTATTTTCTAATTTAGCCTTTTGTGAAAGCTGTTCCTTCCCCACCATTTCTCCTACGTGTCCCAGGGCAATAGTATGACATATTTCTATAAAAAGTAACACCTCTATCTGCGCCTTTTATATAAGTACTTATCTCCTCCCCGGTGTTCATACTATATACGTATATATCGCCAACCCGGTGTGCATACTATATCCTTACCTATCCCCGCCCCAGTGCACATACTATATACGTACCTATCGCCGCCTGTGTGCAGATACTATATAAGTACATATTGCAACCCGGTAGAAATTCTAAATAGTACATATCGCCGCCCCGGTGTGAATGCTAAATACGTACCTATTGCCGCCCCGGTGTGCATGCTACATAAGTACCTATCGCTGCCCTAGTGCGAATAATTAATATGTACATATTGCGACTTTGGTGCGAATGCTAAATACGTACCTATCACAGCCCCAGTGCTAATGCAAAATACGTACGTTTCGCTGTTCCGGTGCATGTGCTATATACGTACCTACCGCCGGCTCGGTGCGCGTGCTGTATATGTACCTATAGCCGCCCCGGTGCGCATGCTATATATGTACCAATCGCTGCCCGGAGTGCATTCTATGTACAAACTTATTTCCGCCCATGTGAAAATGCTATATACGTAGCTATCGCCACCCCTGAATTCTAAATACGTACTTATCGCCGCCCTGGTGCGGAAGCTAAATACGTACATATCGCCGCCCCAGTGCGAATGCTGAATACATACCTATCGCCGCCCCGGAGGGATTGCTAGATACGTACCCTTCGCCGCCCCAGTGCGCGTGCTATATAGTACCTATCGCGCCCCCGGTGAGCGTGCTATACATGTATTGATCGCTGCCCCAGAGCGCATGCTAAATACATACCTATAACCGCCCGGTGCGCATGTTATATACGTTCCAATCGCCACCGCTGAATGCTAAATAGTACCTATTGCCGCCGCGGTGCGAATGCTAAATAGGTATATATCGCCGCCCTGGTGCAAATGCTAAAAACGGTCATATAGCAGCTAAAAATTTCCCTGACCCCCTAATCTTTCCAGCCCCCCCTCAATTTTTTTACTCTCCCTCAACCCTGAGAAATATTTTAGGTTCAATAAAATAAAAAAATAATTTGGCCCGACCCCTAAAAAAATTAGTCCGACCCCTAAAATTTTTCCCGACTCCTAATCTCTCAAGTCCCTCGCCCAACTTTTTTTTACACTCTCCCACAACCCTGAGAAATATTTTAGAGTTCAAAAAAAAAAAATTTGGCCCGACCCCTAAAAAATTTGTCCCGGGCCCCTAAACTTTTCCCCGACCCTCTAATCTCTCCAGGCCCCCAACTTTTTTTACCTCTACCACAACCCTGAGAAATATTTTAACAAAAACAAATTTGGCCTGACCCTCTAAAAAGTTCGGCCTGACTCCTAAAATTTTCCCCGACCCCTCAATCTCTCCAGAAACTCCTCCCAACTAATTTTTAACTCTCCCCCAACCCTGTGAAATATTTTGAGTTCAAAAAAAAAAAAAAAAAATTAACCTGACCCCTAAAAAGTTCGGCCTGACCCCTAAAATTTTCCCCGACCCATGAATCTCTCCAGCCCCCCCCATCCCAACTGATTTTCACTCTCCCCCTAACCCTGAGAATATTTTGAGTTCAAAAAAAGAAAGAAAAAAAAATTTGTCCCGACCCCTAAAAAATTTGGCCTGACCCCTAAAATTTTACCGCGACCTCCTAATCTCTCCAGCCCCCCCTCCCACAACTTTTTTCACTCTCCCACAACCCTGAGAAATATTTTAAGTTAAAAATAAAAAAAAAATTTGGCCCAACCCCTAAAATTTTCCACGCTTTCTTAATTTCTCTAGCCCCCACCCCAACTAATTTTTCACCCTACCACAACGCTGGGAAATATTTTAACTTACATGTCGACGTTATTTAATATGTATACACATATTAGTGAAAACAATGGCGGAGAATAATTATCTCTTACTTTACTTATTGAGACGTTATTCAACATGTATACAAATATTAGTGAAAACAATGTCAGAGCATAAATATTTCTCTTCTTACTTATTGACACGTTATTTAACATGTATACAAATATAAGTGAAAACAATGGCGGAGCATAATTTTTTCTCTTCTTTCTTTACTTATTGAGACGTTATATAACATGTATACAAATATAAGTGAAAACAATGGTGGAACATAATTATTTCTCTTCTTTCTTTACTTATGTCGACGTTATTTAACATGTATACACATATTAGTGAAAACAATGGCGGAGCATAATTATTTCTTTTCTTTCTTTACTGATTGAGACCTTATTTGATATGTATAACAATATTAGTGAAAACAATGGTGGAGCATAATTATTTTTCTTCTTACTATACTTTTGACTACGTTGTTTAACATGTATACAAATATTAGTGAAAACAATGGTGGAGCATAATTAGTTCTCTTCTTACGTTTCTTATTGAGACGTTATTTTACATGTATAAAAATATTAGTGAAAACAATGACGGAGCATAATTATTTCTTTTCTTACTATTCTTATTGAGACGTTATTTAATATGTATACAACTATAAGTGAAAACAGTGGTAGAGCATAATTATTTCTCTTCGTACTTTACTTATTGAGACGTTATTTAACATGTATACAAATATTAGTGAAAACAATGGCGGAGCATAATTATCTCTTTTCTTACTTTACTTATTGAGACGTTATGTAACATGTATACGAATATTAGTGAAGACCATGGCGGAGCATAATTATTTCTCTTCGTACTTTACTTATTTAGACGTTATTTAATATGTATACAAATATTAGTGAAAACAATGGTGGAGCATAATTATTTCTTACTGTAAGTTAACTGATACTACACTAACTTCACACCTCTCAAAAAGAAGTAGGTAATACCTGGGAGGATGGTATCATGTCAACAGAAGAAATGCGGTTATGATTAAGCAACCATTGCTTCACTACAAACGCATGTTTCAAAAAGTGCCGTTAGGAGTTAAGCAACTCTTGCTTCACTATGGACTCATGTCCAAAAAAAAGTGCCGTTAGGAGTTAAGCAACTCTTGCTTCACTATGGACTCATGTTCAAAAAGTGCCGTTATTAATTAAGCAACACTTGCTTTAATATAAATTCATGTTTAGTAAGGATTAAGCAACCCTTACTTCACTATAGACTCATGTTGCAAAAATTGCCGTTAGGGATTTCCTCTGACGTCATTTCTTGTTAAAATCGGGACTTTGCATTATGCCGACAATCCCCCATCTACAAATTTGGTCTGAGGCGCTCCACCGGCGAATGGCGACACTTCCCCTCTCCCTAATTTGATTGAAGCAGTCACACCACCGCACTATCTCCACAACTCTCAAAAAGGAGGAGGTAATGCCTAGGAGGGTGGTAGCATAACAACAGAACGGGCGTAGTGAGGGAAGGGAAGGTAGAAAGGGTGGGAGTGAGAGGGAAAGAAGGGTTGTAGTGTGAGGGATTTTCTTCCCTACACTCTTTTCCTCTGACGTCATTTTCTGTTAAAAGCGTGACTTTGCATATTTCTCAAATTATACATGATAGCATTGTTTTTTTCTCAAATAAGTACTAAACAACGTTGAAAATCGAGGAAAAAGGCACCCCCCATTGGAGAAAAGTGCTCAGTCGACCCCCGAAGAGTCAATTTTTTTTCACCTATTCTGAGATATTTAACGTCGCGGTGCTGGCCAGTCATAATGATGTCAACCGTGTGACTGTTGGTTGGGTACTCTCGGAGGAGTATCTGCACATACAAACAAACAAACAGACAAACATACAGAACACTGCCCTTTATATAATAGACTTGCGGGGCTACCCGGCGTTGCTCAGGGTGATAAAGACATATAATTGAAGAAAAATCGCGTGTGTAACATCTTTATATTGAAACTTGTATTTCTCTCCCTCTCTCTATAGCCATCTCTTTATCTTTCTAATTTTCTCTTCCCTGGTCGCCCCATTTCACCGCTACTTTCTCATTTTGTCTTTTGCGAAAGCTGTTTCTTACCCACCATTTCATCCTACGTTTCTTCGGGCAATAGTATGACATATTTATATGAAAAGTAACACCTCTGTCTGCACCTTCTATATAGGTACTTATCTCCGTCCCGGTGTTCATACTATATACAAATCTATCGCCACTCCAGTGCGCATACAATATACGTACCTATCGCCGCCACCGTGTACATAAAGGTATATATACCTATCGCAACCTCGGTGCAGATACTATATGAGTACCTATCGCTGCCTGGGTGCAGATACTATATAAGTACCTATCCCCGCCCCGGGTGTGAATGCTAAATACATGCCTTTTGCCGCCTCGGTGCCCGTTCTATATATGTACCTATCGCCGCCCCGGTGCACGTTGTATATACATACCGATCGCCACGCCGGACCGCATGCTAAATACATACCTATCACCTATATACGTACTTACTGCCGCCCATGTGCACATGCTATATACGTACCTATCGCCGACCTGGGGTGCATACTACATATGTACCTATCGCTGCCCCAGTGCAAATACTTAATATGTATATATCGCCGACCCGATGCAAATGCTAAATACATACCTATCACCACCCCGGTGTTAATGCTAAATACGTACCTATCGCCACTGCTATGCGCTACTATATATGTAACTATTGCCACCCCAGTGCACATACTATATATATACCATATCGCCGGCCTGGTGAGCATACTATATTACTACCTATCGCCTCCCTCGTGCGCATACTATATACTTACCTCTCTCTGCAAGGTTACACATACTGTATATGTACCTATCTCCAGCCCAGTTCGCATACCTAAGAACGCATATTAATACGCCCCTGTCGTGTCAGAAAAACAAAATAGTGTTCATTCATGTATTGTCACTATCATAAATATAAATATTTTTAGTTAAGAAAAGAAAAAAAGAAATTTTTTTGCTCCCCCAAGAAAATTGTTTTTTCATCCTCCCCTATACTTAGAAATATTTTTAATTTAAAAGAAAAAAAAAGAAAAATATTTGACCCCTCCCCCCATACATAGATATATTTTTAGTTCAAACAACGAAAAAAATAAAAATTTTACCCCCGCCCGAAAAAAAATATTTGTCGTCCTCCCCATACATATAAATATTTTTAATAAAAAGAAAAAAAAATTTTTTTGACCCCCCCTTCCCCATAAATTTATTTTTACCCTCGCCATACATATATTTTTAGTTTAAAAAAGAAAAAGGAAAAAAAAAATTTTGACGCCCCCATAAAAAATTTTGTACTCCTAACCCATACATATGAATATTTTTTATGAAAAAAGAAATATCCTCACCTCCAATTTCTTTTACACTTCCCCATACATAGAAAAATTTTCAGTTAAAGAAAGAAAAAATAATTTCCGATATGCCTCGGTCATATCTAAGAACCATACTGCAGAAGCCTCCGGGTTGTATATTGTAGAAGCACTCCCGGTGCTGAGTCCTATACTGTAGAAGCGCTCCTGGTCCCTATTCTACATAAGCCTCCGGGTCCTATATTGTAGAAGCACCCTCGGTGCTGGGTCCTATATTGTAGAAGCACATCTGGTCCCAATTCTGGAGAAGCACCCATTGTCCCTATTCTGTAGAAACCTAAATTGTGTTTTTAAACGTGAGTTATCAGTCTTCCTTAACTATCCTCTAAAAAATAAATTTCATTAAAACTATTGAATTGTTTTATGAATGTTAGGTATTACGTAATTAAATTACAATATGACTCAGCAATTTACAATTACTATAAAATATAATGAAAAATAACTAAAAGCCCCTTCCTCCTCCCTGATTAAATATGCCCCATTGACCCCTAAGGGGTGGCTTTCTAGATTCGGGAATACTCTCATCATCTTACTCTGTGAATTTTACATAAGAATACACTTTTATATGTTATGTATATTCTCTAACATTGTTTTAAAAACCTAAATTGTGTGTTTCAATGTGAGTTATCGTTCTTCCTTAGCTATCCTCTAGCGAATAAATTTCATTAAAAATACTGAATTGTTTACTGAACTTGAGGTATTACGTAATTAAATTACAATATGACTTAGTAATTTCAAATTGCTATAAAATATAATGAAAAATAGCTGAAAAGCCACCCCCTGATGAAATATGTCCCATGGACTCCAAAGTGGTAAGTTTATAGATTCGGGAATACTCTAATCTTCTTACTCTGTGAATTTTACAAAAGAATACACTTTTATATGTTGTGTATATTCTCTAACATTGTTTTAAAATCCTTAATTGTGTTTTTAAACGTGAGTTATCGTTCTTCCTTAGCTATCCTCTAACAAATAAATTTCATTAAAAATAATTAATTGTTTTATGAACTTGAGGTATTACGTAATTAAATTACAATATGACTCAGTAATTTCAATTTGCTATAAAATATAATGAAAAAAAGCTGAAAAGCCCCCCCTCCCGATGAAATATGTCCCATGGACCCCTAAATAGTGGCTTTCTAAATTCGGGAATACTCTCATCATCTTACCTTGTGAATTTTACATAAGAATACACTTTTATATCTTATGTATATTCTCTAACCTTGTTTTAAAAACCTGAATTGTGTTTTAAACGTGAGTTATCGTTCTTCCTTAGCTATCCTCTAACGAATAAATTTATTTAAAAATACTGAATTGTTTACTGAACTTGAGGTATTACGTAATTAAATTACAATATGACTCAGCAATTTCAAATTACTATAAAATATAATGAAAAAAAGCTGAAAAGCCCCCTCCCCCGATGAAATATGTCCCATGGACCCCTAAATGGTGGCTTTCTAAATTCGGGAATACTCTCATCATCTTACCTTGTGAATTTTACATAAGAATACACTTTTATATCTTATGTATATTCTCTAACCTTGTTTTAAAAACCTAAATTGTGTTTTTAAACGTGAGTTATCGTTCTTCCTTAGCTATCCTCTAACGAATAAATTTATTTAAAAATACTAAATTGTTTACTGAACTTGAGGTATTACGTAATTAAATTACAATATGACTCAGTAATTTCAAATTGCTATAAAATATAATGAAAAATAGCTGAAAAGCCACCCCACTGATGAAATATGTCCCATGGACTCCAAAGTGGTAAGTTTATAGATTCGGGAATACTCTCATCATCTTACCTTGTGAATTTTACAAAAAATACACTTTTATATCTTATGTATATTCTCTAACCTTGTTTTAAAAACCTGAATTGTGTTTTTAAACGTGAGTTATCGTTCTTCCTTAGCTATCCTCTAACGAATAAATTTATTTAAAAATACTGAATTGTTTACTAAACTTGAGGTATTACGTAATTAAATTACAATATGACTCAGTAATTTCAATTTGCTATAAACTATAATGAAAAATAGCTGAAAAGCCACCCCCCTGATCAAATATGTCACAATGGACTCCAAAGTGGTAAGTTTATAGATTCGGGAATACTCGCATCTTCTTACTCTGTGAATTTTACAAAAGAATACACTTTTATATGTTGTGTATATTCTCTAACATTGTTTTAAAATCCTTAATTGTGTTTTTAAACGTGAGTTATCGTTCTTCCTTAGCTATCCTCTAACAAATAAATTTCATTAAAAATGATTAATTGTTTTATGAACTTGAGGTATTACGTAATTAAATTACAATATGACTCAGTAATTTCAATTTGCTATAAAATATAATGAAAAATAGCTGAAAAGCCACCCCCTGATCAAATATGTCCCATGGACTCCAAAGTGGTAAGTTTATAGATTAGGGAATACTCTCATCTTCTTACTCTGTGAATTTTACAAAAGAATACACTTTTATATGTTATGTATATTCTCTAACCTTGTTTTAAAATCCTTAATTGTGTTTTTAAACGTGAGTTATCGTTCTTCCTTAGCTATTCTCTAACAAATAAATTTCATTAAAAATGATTTATTGTTTTATGAACTTGAGGTATTACGTAATTAAATTACAATATGACTCAGCAATTTCAAATTACTATAAAATATAATGAAAAAAAGCTGAAAAGCCCCCCCCCCCCCGATGAAATATGTCCCATGGACCCCTAAATGGTGGCTTTCTAAATTCGGGAATACTCTCATCATCTTACCTTGTGAATTTTACATAAGAATACACTTTTATATCTTATGTATATTCTCTAACCTTGTTTTAAAAACCTGAATTGTGTTTTTAAACGTGAGTTATCGTTCTTCCTTAGCTATTCTCTAACAAATAAATTTCCTAAAAATGATTGATTTTTTATGAACTTGAGGTATTACGTATTTAAATTACAATATGACTTAGCAATTTCAAATTACTAGAATATATAATGAAAAATAACTAAAAGCCCTCCCTGATTAAATATGCCGCATGGACCCCTAATGGGTGGGTTTATAGATTCGGAATACTCTCATCATCTTACTCTGTGAATTTTACGTAAGAATACACTTTTATATGTTATGTATATTCTCTAACCTTGTTTTAAAAACCTAAATTGTGTTTTTAAACGTGAGTTATCGTTCTTCCTTAGCTATCCTCTTACAAATAAATTTATGTGGGACTTCAAAAGCCAGCGCCTGAGAAAGTGAGCACTCTGGCCATTAAAAATTTCCTGGGCAATCCCGTCAGGATTCCCCGGTAGGGGCGCTTCAGGCAGTAAGCAATAAACTAACTTATCCCCAAAGAGGGGAGGCAAAGCCTGGGAGTGTGGACCTCCGAGAACTGCACAGGACAAACCCATAGACCAGCGGAACGAAGCCCCGAAGGCCAAGACGATACCAGTCTATGGGGTGCAGTATCCATCGTAAATCAAAACAGATACTACACTAATACTAAACAGATACTAACATTAATGTCATTTTCGGTTTAAAAAATGGCGTATAAAAGCTATGTTGAATAAGAGAAAAACGGCCTAGAGAGTCTAAAATTCTTTGGTGATCATCAAAACTCATGTAAGAATTTTTTGAATAGTATTATACAATGTTTGTTCAAAGAAAAGCATAGTTCGTATTTCTTGTGAATTTATTAATGTAATTTGAACAGTGTCTAGTGGATAGACTGCTGTACTGTTGTATATTGGTTATAAATACTCCATTAGATACATACAACGTTTAAGGCGCGTAAGCATAGTATCTGTTCTCAGTTGCGACATTTTTGTCTTCCCAAAGACCAGGCGTCCGCGCTACCGGACCTTTTGGCTAGGTTTAAAACGTTTTTCACTTTTTTCCTCACGCTTTTGGGGATTTTTTCTCTTTTTTTCTATGTTCTTTCTTTCTATCTAATTCCTCCCCGGTTGGGGAGGCAGCTCCCCGTTGGTAGAGCTAGTTTTTCACTTTTCTGCTCTCCCTTTTGGGGATTTTTTCTCTTTTTTCTATGTACTTTCTTCGTATCTAATTCCTCCCCCGTTGGGGATGGCAGCTCCCCGTTGGTAGAGCTTTGTCTCTTCGGCTCCCCTTTTTGGGGAGCCATCTTTCTTGTAGCCGCTTTTTTGGCAATTAATTTAAATTAATTCTTTTTTTCAGAGTCTGACTGCTTGTCCCAACTTAAGCAGCAGGGAAGACTCACGTACCTATTAGGCGACGGTCTCCCTGATTCCGAATCGGCGGGTTGTGGATAGCAGACAGACCCAGATTTCGATGGAGGCCACCGGGGTCTCGAAAGCCAGAGCTGTCTTGGCTAAAGACAGGGAGAGGGGTGTGGCCGCGAAGGGCACCCCTGTGATAGTGGGCAGCACGGACGTATGCGCCTCAGTTGCGAGTTCGTGGAGTGTCGCTCGGCGCAACACTCCAGTCCGGTCGGGGGGTGGCACATCCGAGTGCCCCTAGGAGGTATGGCCACGCAGGGCACCTCTGGATCTTTGTTGGGGTGTGTCGTGCCGTGCGACACTCCAGTACGGTCGGGGGATGGCATACCCGAGTGCCCCCAGGAGGTATGGCCATGCAGGGCACCTTTTCATCGCGACGAGGGAGTGTCGAAAATGGAAACGCCAGCGGTTCCAAGAGTATTGGTGTCTCTGGAAGTTTTCTTCCAATGGTATGATGATACCCCTTTTGTTAAAAGTAAACTAAGAAAAAGTCAGTCGTGGAAATTAAAGGTGGCGGAACAAAACTACCGCCCAGGTTTATTTTTAGGGTGCTCCTCAGGGGATGAAAGTCTATCAAGGGGAGAGGGCCCAAGTAAACCAGCTCACAGACCGGAAAGGAGGAAGGGGATCGCGGCTAGTGAACCATGGCCAAGGCTGTCCAGCTCTAATACGCGGATCCCGAATAAAAAGAAGATCGAGGTAACGGGTTCCTCTAAACCCACTAGTTCAGTGTGGGGGCCCCAACAGCAGAAGACTCCTGAACATTATAGGAGAGTCTTTGAGAAGAAATACAAAGAGTTCACTGAAGGAAACACGGTAAATATGCCTCCGGGAACACTGGAAAATTTGAGGAATAGGAGCATCTCCTTCGTAACTTTGGACGCAAAGGCGAAGGGGTTGGTAGGAGTCCTGAAGAAGAGAGTAATGGAAGCACTGGTAGGCTTGAAGATCCCAGCTTCCTATATCCTCAGGAAAAGCTTTGCAATGTGGGATGTGCTGCTCCCAACCCAGGAGGTAGCGGAAAAGCTAGCAATGGGCGGAGACTTAGTCTTGAAGGGCATGAAAATAAGGCCCGAATATATGGAAAGAAGAAGCGCGTTAGTTTCGGTTCTCGGCGTCCCATGCTGCATCGACTCCGACCATCTGGGAGCGATAATCTCGCAGTATGGCGACGTTGAGGAGGTGGTGCCGGCTCGCGGAATGCAAGGTATTCTGACAGGAGAATACAGGCTGAAGATGAGGGTCAACCGGCAGGGGGTTCAGGCGATTTCAGCGCAGTTAAAATGCGAATCCTGGTCGATGTCGATCATCGTGGAGAGAAGAAGGACGCATTGCTGGCGCTGTCAGACGCCGGGGCATATAGCAAAGGACTGCCCTCCAAAGAACAACAGCAAAGCCCCCGGCGGCTGTTCCCCAAAAAGCGCCAGCAGAGTCAGATTCATCGGCATCATCGTCAGCATCAGTAGATAAGGAGTCCACAAAGGAGGGGAGGAAGCCCACCCGACCCCTATACCAACCAAGGGGAGACCGATTCCTGCAGCTGTGAAGAGGAAGCTGACAGCCCTCTCATCAGAATCGGAGGAAGAGGGAAATAAGGTGGAAGCAGCAATGGAGCCCCCAAAAGAAAGGACCCAAAGCAAAAAAATTCCGAGAGTCAGCAAGAGAGGAGGAAAACATTAAATCTTTGGCCCCCTCCGAGTCAATGGAACAGGAAAAAGTTCCTCTCAAGTTTTACACTCCCTTGAACAGCCCTCAGGATAGGTCCCCAGTGCCGGTGAGACAGAGAGAAGGGGAGGCTCCCATCCCAGTAGAGCTGCCGGCCTCTGAACCAGGAAGAGCTGCTAAGGAAGTCACGCCGGAAGTCATGCCAGAAGTCGTTCCAGGAAGCAAGCAAGAGGTCATTCCAGAAGTCGTCCCAGTACCACCTCCTCCTACGCCAGTGAGACGGGAGAAGACTAAGAAAGTTACCTTTTCTGCCGGGGGTAAGGATCTGTGAGGCTGATTCGTTACAGGTCCAATCAGACCTCAATAGAAGGCAGAGGCGATACATAAAGCAGCTGGAGAGCTTCACCCACGTAGGAGGAAAACAGGTGCAAGACCCCCGAAATTTAAAAAATGCACCCAAAATAATAACGTTTGTGAGGCAGGAAACCGGGAACGGGAGGGAGAAAGCATTATGGAGAATGCTTAGGGCGGCTAAGGATGCAATCCCGGAGCACCCACTTATAGAAGAGGAGCACCCTTCATTTAAGGAAATTACGTCCAAATGTAGTGGGAGGGTCTCCATTTATGTTCACCCCTCATTTTTTAGTGCTTTAAAATTAACTTTCCCCGTGGACGTGGGAGGCTTGGCACGAGACGGACGGATTTGGTCATAACTGCTGACCGGCAGTCTCGGTCAGGCCTTCGGCGTCCTCACTCCCGAGGACTTTAGCCCCGTGTGTGACACTAACTGATGGGGACCACAACTTTAAACTTGGCTTGTTGGAATGTGAGGTGCATGAGATCCCGAAGCAGAGCTGCTTGCGTGCTGAGGGATCTCGTGGCCCGTGAGGTAGATGTAGCTGCGATTGAAGAGACACACTTCGGTTCGTACGGGGATTGTGATGTGCTGACTGACGACTATGACGTCTACTCAGCATATGTTGATGCTCATAGTTGTGGCATCTCTTTGTTAGTGAGACGCAGCCTGCCTGCGACGGTGAGCGTTGTTCATGCGGATGCGATGAGACGACTTTGGTCGTTGTTGCCGTTGAAAACAGCAAGTTTCGGATCGTTGTGGTTTATGCGCCCAACATTGTTGGCGAGAGGGTTTCCTTTTTCCGACGGTTGGAGGCGTTCTTCAAGGGTCTGGAGCGAGTAGTTTTAATGGGGGACTGGAATGCCATCCTAAACCCCAAGATAGATAAGGTCGGTGGGAATAGAGAGTCGGCGAGGTGTGAAAGGAGTCTGTCTGACCTAATGGCCTCATGCGATCTTGTCGACAGATTTCGCATTGATCAACCAGGGCGGGAGATGTGGACGTGGCATACTAGTGCGGCCTTCTGTCCGAGTACTTACTTGGACAGAATGTTAGTTAGAAAAGGCGACGTAGATTTCATATCTTGTCCCACGTTCACTTGGTTAGGACATTCGGACCATAAATTGGTTATGGCCCGGTTGAACTTAAGTGATAGGCCTAGGTTGGCTGGGTACTGGAAGTTTAATACCTCCTTACTAGAGATACGCGACTTCCGGGAACAGCTAACATTACTACTCCAGCGGGGATTAGTGGGTGTGGTTATCGGGAGTAGGTACTGGGTTAAAACTAAGGCTCAGGTTAGAAACTTTTGTGTCCGCTACAGCCAACGCCTCGCTCAAGATAGGGCTAGGACGCAAAAGCGAGTAGAGGATAAGATGACCTGGGTGGTGGCTGGGGGGGATCACCTAGAGATAGCATTAATTACGGGGGACCTCAATCGCTTGGCTAGCGTGCGATACGAAGGTCAAGTAGTTAGAGCTAGGTTAAAGAATATCTCTGACGCTGTTGAGCGTAAGGCTGCTTTACGTCGTGGTTCGGATGGGTACATTCGGAAGGAGAAAAACCTTGAAGGACATACCCTGGTATCGTCTCGTGAGATCTGTGATGGGTTCCGTGAGCATGTGGAGAAACGCTTCACCAAACTGCCCAGACTCCGCGGCCAGGAGTTTGACAGTTATTTGGCTTACTCGCCTCGCCTCGGGGAAGCTCGAGCAGCTGGCTGTGATGGCAGGATTACGGAGAGCCTGATCGTTACTGCGTTGAAGCAGGTCGGCTTGAACAAATCTCCAGGACTCGATGGTCTGCCGTACGAAATGTATTTGAGGCTGTCGCTCATGTTTGTCCCAATTCTGAAGGATGTGTTTAACACCTGGTTTGTTCAGGAGTCAATCCCTGGACAGGTAACCAAAAATGTGGTCATATTACTGAAGAAGGGGGACCAACCTGGTTCGGGACATTTAGACGACTACAGGCCCATAACTCTGCTAAACACATAGTTAAAGATTTTGGCCCGCGTTCTTGCGAACCGCCTGCAGGTTGTTATCGGTGATTTGATCAAGCCTGAGCAGAACTTTGCTGTGAAGGGTAGGTCGATCCAGAACAACTTGCATTTTATTCGCATGATAATAGAGGGGACAGAAGACGACGCTGAAGCCGCGCTGATCAATTTAGATCAGTCCAAGGCTTTCGATACGGATCGACCATGGTTTCCTGAAAGCTGTTTTAGCGGCTGCCAGTTTTTGTCCGGACTTCCGAAGGTGGATCTCTATTCTGTATGACTCGCCAACGGCAGTGGTGCAAGTAAATGGAAAGAGGTCGGAATCGTTCGTTGTTTCTCGGTCGGTACGTCAGGGTTATCTGCTGTCGCCACTGCTCTACATCCTGGCGTTGGAACCCTTCCTTCGCCAATTAAAGGGTAAGGCGACAATACCAGTTCTGCGCGGGATCGCTATCCCTCCTCGCAAAGCGCGAGTCAGGGTTTCCGCGTTTGCCGATGATGTAACCGTTTGCGTGTCGAGCCGTACTGACATTCGAACGGTGATTAAGGCGCTCGCTCGGTACGAAGAAGTGACAGGGGCCATAGTAAACCGCAGCAAGTCGAACGGCCTGCGGTTGGGTGCCTGGAGCAGAGAGACCGCTTTTCCAGGTTACTTCAGCTGGTCGGATGGCTCGGTTCGAATCCTCGGCGTGTGGTTCGGACCGGGCCTCCAGCTGGAAAAGAACTGGTCGGAAGTACAGACAAAGGTCGAATCGTCGGTCCAGGCTTGGATTCGAAGGAAGTTTTCCTTAAAAGGCAGAGCGGAGGTGTGCGCCACTTACGTCTTTCCTCTCATCCTTTACCGGGTGTCTGTACTACCATTGCCTGTAACTGCCTTCACGCTTTCACGCGCTTACACTTCTCGCTTCTTTTGAAGGGCCGGAAAGCGTACGTCCGCAGACAGGTCTGTACTCAAGTTCCGAGTGTGGGAGGCTTGGGGATGCCTGACTTGGCAAGTCATCGACATGCCGAGAGACTGGCTTTCCTGAGTCGGACTTTGATGGAAGACACTCCGTGGGTCCCTGCGGTCGGGAGCGCCTTTCCCAACCTCATGCCCGACTACTCGGTCGAAGGTTGACGTAGGCCGAGAGGGCAGCCCTTGTTCTTCACCGAATGCCGGGCCGCGCTTAGAGCGTTGCCGGGATCCAGTTACCTTGCCCGGTCTAAGAAGAGACTATATCGGGATCTATTGGAGGGTACCGCTTCGGACCCACTTGAGGAGCGGCTTGGATTGTCAAGGGAGGAGGCCCGCTCCCAGTGGAATTGAGCGCCGGGCCAGAGTTATCTCAACAATTCTGAGTATTCTCTGACCTGGCGACTGGTTTGGAACGCACTGCCCCTCTATGGCAGATTACGCAGAGATGGTTTAAGGGACGTCCCCTTATGCCCGCGCTGTGAAGACGACGAAGAAGCAACGGCCGAGCACGCCTTCTTCACCTGCAGCAAACTTCGACATCTCTGGGAATACGTCAGGGAGGTGACAGCCCGCATCGACGCCGAGCAGCCGATGGTCCTGGATGTAGCATCTGTCATCAACAACGCAGCACCGCCGTGGTCTGTGGAGAAACGAATGGTGTTTCTAGCCATCCTAGCCGTAGCAAGACTAGTGACGTGGGTTACACGTCTTGATGAGGTTCATGGGGTTGGATCTGTTTTGGATCGGGATCTGGTAGTTTACTTTAAACACTAACTTAAAGTGAAGATCAGATGCGATTGGAAGCGATTACATCACATTGATTTCAATAGGAGATGGGTTCATGACACTAGTTTGTGCATCCGACGAGGCCCAAAGTTTGAGTTCGTGCTCCCTCCATAGTTATGGCACACGCGGTACTGAGTTCTACGGAACCCACCCCTGTAGAGTTTTTTGATTTTTTTTAAAAAACTGGTAAACCTTTAAACTAGTAGGAATGAGAGATATCCTGTCTCTATTTTATTTTTGCCGGCACTAGAGAGCTTCCAAAGATTCCCACCTTCCACTGTTTTATTTTGTCCCCGGTCTTTTGAAACCCTTGGCATTACTATCTTGGAAGACGCCATCAACTCCATAATCCCATTCCCGATTAATTTATTTTTTGAACACTCCTCTCTTAAGTTCCCACTCCCACTTAGTGACCGACCCGCTTGTTTTCGGTCTCGTTCCGGAAAACAGTGGGCGGTCTAACACTTAGCCATGAGGAAAAGCCGGGCCATACTAACTTTTTTATCATTTTATTTTGTCCTTTATTTTTCTTTCTGTTTTGGGTGTTTTTAATATTTTTTCCCACTCCCACGATAATTCCTTTTTTACATCGATGTTTTTTTGGGGATATTTTAAGTGGGGTTCCACCCACAGAGTGAATGCGGTATTTTAGTGGAATAATCTAGTTTAGAGTCAGCAAATGTTCTTTTCTGTTGTTTGTTAAAAATTTTGAAATAAAAAACATTGAACAGCTTGTCTCACTTATCCCCGACCCCCCCTACACAACGGGCACTATGCCTAAGGTCTGGTGAGTTCCCAAGGTTTGTAAAATCTTCATCTGTAGATAAAGATGAAGGTTGTCCTAAAGAATTCACCAGCCTAAATAAATTGCCCTTTTGACTAAGATCAAAGTGTAGCATCTGTTCCGATGGATACTGCACGCTGTTCTGTTCAGTTCTAGGAGGTCAACCCTCCCAGGCTTTGCCACCCCTCTTTAGGAAGGAGTAAGTTTATTGCTTACTGTCCGACGCGCCCCTACCGGGGAATGCCGACGGGGCTGCCCAGGCAATTTTTAAATGGCCAGAGTTCTCACCTCTCGAGCGCTGGCTTTTAAAACCCCTCTTTCTCGACCCGATCTTGGGTCACATCTTAATTGTGGGCGTAAGATAAAGCTGGCCTTGTGCCTGACTCCTGGGGAAGAGTAAATAAAACCTGCCTAAATAAATTGGCCTTTTGGCTAAGATCAAAGTGTAGTATCTTTTCCGATTGATACTGCACGCTGTCCTGTTCAGTTCTAGAGGGTCCACCCTCCCATGCTTTGCCTCCCCTCTTTGGGGGGAGTAAGTTTATTGCTTACTGTCTGAGGCGCCCCTACCGGGGAATTCCGACGGGGCTGCCCAGTCAATTTTTAATGGCCAGAGTGCTCACTTTCTCGGGCGCTAGCGCTGACTCCTGGGGAGGAGTAAATAAAACCTGCCTAAATAAATTGGCCTTTTTGCTAAGATTAAAGTGTAGTATCTGTTCCGATGGATACTGCACTCCATACTGGAATTGCCCGGGTCTTCGGGCATGGATATATGCCGGTAAATGGGTCTGTCCTGTGCAGATCTGGGAAGTAACGCTTCCAGGCTTTTCCTCCCCTCTTTGGGGAGGATTAAGTTTAATACTTAATGTCTGAGGCACTCTGCCCAGGCAATTTTTAGAACGCTGCTAGCACTCCTCCTCTGGAATGCATACCCACTTTCCGACCTTAAGTCACATTCTACTGTGTGGGACGTAGATTAATAGCAGGCGCGTTCTTAACCTTTTGGCTAAGATTAAAGTGTAGTATCTTTTCCGATGGATACTGCTAATCACACTGGTATTTTCTGGGTCTTCGGGCCTGGTGATGCCGGTCTATGGGTCTGTCCTGTTCAGATCTGGGAAGTAACGCTCCCAGGCTTTACCTCCCCTTTTTGGGGAGGATTAAGTAATACTTAATGTCTGAAGCACTCTGCCCAGGCAATTCTTAAGACGCCACTAGCACTCCTTCTCTGGAGTGCATACCCACTTTCCGACCTTGTGTAAATTCTACTGTGTGGGACGTAAATAAATAGCAGGCGCGTTTTTGGCTTTTGGCTAAGATCAAAGTGTAGTATCTGTTCCGATGGATACTGCACTCCATATCGGTATTGTCCGGGTGTTCGGGCCTGGTGATGCCGGTCTATGGGTCTGTCCTGTGCAGATCTGGGAAGTAACGGTCCAAGGTTTTGCCTCCCCTCTTTGGGTAGGATTAAGTTTAATACTTAATGTCTGAGGCACTCTGCGAGGTCATTTTTTAAGACGCCGCTAGCACTCCTTCTTCTGGAGTGCATACCTACTTTCCGACCTTGTGTCACATTCTACTGTGTGGGACGTAGATAAATAGCAGAAGCGTTATCAGCTTTTGGCTAAGATCAAAGTGTATATCTGTTCCGATGGATACTGCACTCCATACTGGTATTGTCCTGGTCTTCGGGCCTGGATTTATGCACGTCAATAGGTCTGTCCTGTGCAGATCTGGGAAGTAACGCTCCCAGGCTTTGCCTCCTCTCTTTGGGGAGGATTAAGTTTAATACTTAATGTCTGAAGCACTCTGGCCAGGCAATTTTCAAGACGCCTCTAGAACTCCGCGTCTGGAGTGCATACCCACTTTCCGACATTGTGTCACATTCTACTGTGTGGGACGTAGATAAATAGCAGGCGCGTTCTTGGCCTTTTGGCTAAGATAAAAGTGTAGTATCTGTTCCGATGGATACTGCACGCCTGTCTTGTGCAGTTCTAGGAGGTCCACCCTCCCAGGCTTTGCCTTCCCTCTTTGGGGAGGAGTAAGTATATTTTTTACTGTCTGAGGCGCCTCTACCGGGGAATGCCGACGTGGCTGCCAAGGCAATTTTTAAATGGCCAGAATGCTTACCTCTCGAGCGCTGGCTTTTCAAACCCCACATTCTCGACCCGATCTTGGGTCACATCTTACTTGTGGGAGTAAGATAAAACTGGCCCAGTGCCTAACCGCTGGGGAGGAGTACATAAAACCTGCCTAAATAAATTGGCATTTTGGCGAAGATCAAAGTGTAGTATCTGTTCTCGGCATTATTGCCTTGAGATCAAGTGTATTAGCTAGTCCTATCCGATAGTTGTCGATTTTACACTGTCGAATCAAAAATCAGATTATCATTTTATTTTTTAATCCTTTTTCCTTTGGCGCACTTCCTCTCCCTTAAAGTACGGGCTGATACGCGCCCTATGTCGGGATCTGTCTCACTGACCAATACTTATACTTTCCTCCGTCCCAAAATTTGTCCTGACACGCTCACATCGGCGGGTGCCGACATTCCCCCTCCCCAAATTTCGCCTGAGGCGCCCAACTGGCGTATGCCAACACCCCCTCCCCAAATTTGGCCTGAGGCGCCCCACCACCGAATGCCGATACTCCCCCCCCCGCCTCCCCCAAATTTGGCGTGAGGCGCTCCCACCTAGTAATGCCGACACTCCCCCTCCCCCAGATTTCGCCGGAGGCGCCCCACCGGCGAATGCCGATACCCCCCTCTCCCAAATTTCACCTGAGGCGCTCACACCGGCGAATGCCGAACCCACCCCCGTCTCCCCCAATTTCGGCCTGAGGCGCTCATACCGGCGAATACCGACACTCCCCGTCCTCATATTTGGCCTGAGGCGCTCATACCGGCGAATGCCGCCCTCCCAAAAAAATTCGGGGTGAGGGGCTCATACCGGCGAATGCCGACATTTCCGCTCCACAGATAGGACTGAGGCGCCACACCGCCGAATGCGACCCCCCCCCCGTAATTTGGCCTGAAAGGAGAAGGTAACGCCTATCATGATAACAGAACGGCCATAGGAAGGGAGGGGGATAAATATTAGCGTCTATTAATAATTAAGAAAGAAAGTGTGGGAGTGAGAGGTAAAAAAGAAAGAAAGGAAAAGATGGTTGTAGTGTGAGTGAATTTATTCCCGTCACTCTCTGACGTCATTTCTGGTTGATCGTGACTTTGCATTATTTTTCAAATTATACGTGATAGCATTGATTTATACTTAAATTAGTACTAAACAACGTTGAAAAATGGAGTTAAAAGCCACCCCCCATTGGAGAAAAGTACTCAGTCGACCCCGGAACAGTCAATTTTTTTTTCCAGTTCTGAGATATGACACGCTCCTGGGCTGGCCGGTGGGAATGATGTCACTCGTGTGACCGTTTGTTGGGTACTTTCGGAGGAGAAGCTTTCCATCCATCCATCCTTCCTTCCTTCCTTCCTTCCTTCCTTCCGTAGACTAGCGGGGCTACCCGGCGTTGCTCGGGGTGATAAAAACATTTAATTGAAGAAAAATCGGCTGTGTAACATCTTTATATTGAAACTTCTATTTCTCTCCATCTCTCTATAGCTGTATCTTTATCTTTTTACTTTTCTCTTCCCTAATTGCCCCATTTCACCGCTATTTTCTCATTTTGTCTTTTGCGAAAGCTGTTTCTTCCCCACTATTTCATCCTACGTTTCCCAGGGCAATAGTATGACATATTTATGTAAAAAGTACCACCTCTGTCTGCGCTTTCTATATAGGTACTTATCTCCGTCCCGGTGTTCATACTATATACGAATCTATCGCCACCCCGGTGCGCATACAATATACGTACCTATCGCCACCCCAGTGCACATAATATATACATACCTTTCGTAACCCCAGTGCAGATACTATATAAGTACCTATCGCCACCCCAGTGCACATAATATATACATACCTTTCGTAACCCCAGTGCAGATACTATATAAGTACCTATCGCTGCCCCGGTGTGAATGCTAAATACGTACCTTTCGCCGCCTCGGTGCCCGTTCTATATATGTACCTTGAATAAATCAATGCTATCATGTATAATTTGAAAAATAATGCAAAGTCACGATGAACCAGAAATGACTTCAAAGAGTAGCAGGAAGAAATTCACTCACACTACAACCATTTTTTCCTATCTTTCTTAATTATAAATAGACGCTAATATTCCTTCCCCCTCACTTCCTCACTATGGGCGTTCTGTTATCATGATATAATCCTTCCAGGCATTAGTCCTCATTTTAGGCGAAATTAGGGAGGGAGGGTGATGGCAGCATTCGCAGGTGGGGCGCCGCAGGAAAAATTTGGGGAGAAAGAGAATACCTAAGTAATTGCAGTAGTGCTCAGGAGGCCTAGAAAGAGCTACTGTAGTGATAGGTTTGGATAATATTTTAACAGCATCTACGCTTAAAAGAATGGGGGAATCGATAAGAGTGATTTCAGTAGTGCTCAGGAGGTCTCCTTGACTTTCAAATTACTCGGCGTTGTCCGGGAGACAAGTGCTCAATATCCTAGATAGAGCTACTGTAGTGATAGGTTTGGAAAATATTTTAACGCCATCTTCGTTCCCCTTTGTACTATTTTGCAAATGAAAAGGAGGATACCTAAGTGATTTCAGTAGTGCTCAGGAGGCTTCCTTAATTTTCAAAGTACTCGGCGTTGTCCGGGAGAACAGTGCTCGATGTCCTACATAGAGCTACTGTCGTGATAGGTTTGAATAATATTTTAACAGCATCTACGCTGAAAAAGATGGGGGAATCGATAATAGTGATTTCAGTAGTGCTCAGGAGGCCTCCTTGATATTAAAATTACTCGGCGTTGTCCGGGAGAAAAGTGCCTAATATACTAGATAGAACTACTCTAGTGATAGGTTTTGAAAATATTTTAACGTCATCTTCGTCTCCCTTTGGACTATTTTGCATATGAAAATGAGGGAGGATACCTAAGTGATTTCAGTAGTGCTAAGGAAGCCTCCTTGATTTTCAAAGAACTTGGTGTTGTCGGGGAGAAAAGTTTTCAATGTTCTAGATAGAGCTACTTAGTGATAGGGTTTGAAAATATTATAACGCAATCTTCGTTCCCCTTTGGACTATTTTGCAGATAACAAGGAGGGAAGATACCTAAGTGATTTCAGTAGAGCTCAGCTGGCTACTTAGATTTTCAAAGTACTCAGCGTTGTTTGGGAGAAAAGTGCTCAATGTCCTAGATAGAGCTACTATAGGGATAGGTTTGGATAATATTTTTACAGCATCTACGCTGAAAAAGATAGGGGAATCGATAAAGGTTATTTCAGTGAGGCTGAGGGGGTCTCCTTGATTTTCAAAGTACTTGGCGTTGCCTGGGAGAAAAGTGCTCAATGTCCTAGATAGAGCTACTGTAGTGATACGTTTAGATAATATTTTAACAGCATCTACGCTAAAAAAGATGAGGGAATTGATAAAAGTTATTTAAGTAGTGCTCAGGAGGCCTCCTGGATTTTTAAATTACTAGGCGTTGTCCGGGAGAAAAGTGCTCAATATTCTAGATAGAGCGACTGTAGTGATAGGTTTTGAAAATATTTTAACGCCAGCTTCGTTCCCCCTTGGACTATTTTGCAGATGAAAAGGAGGGAGGATACCTAAGTGATTTCAGTAGGCCTAGAGGCCTCCTTGATTTTCAAAGTAGTCGGCGTCGTCCGGGAGCAAAGCGCTCAATGTGTTAGATAGAGCTACTGTAGTGATATGTTTGGATAATATTTTAACAGCATCTACGCTGAAAAAGATACGGGAATCGATAAAGGTGATTTCAGTAGTGCTAAGGAGTACTTCTTGATTTTCAAAGTACTAGGCGTTGTCTGGGAGAAAAGTGCTCAATGTCCTCGATAGAGCTACTGTAGTGATAGGTTTGGATAATATTTTAACAGCATCTACGCTGAAAAAGATGGGGGAATCGATAAGAGTGAATTCAGTAGTGCACAGAAGTCCTCTTTGATTTTCAAATTACTCGGCGTTGTCCGGGAGAAAAGTGCTCAATATCTTTGATAGAGCTAGTGTAGTGATAGGTTTGGAAAACATTTTAATGCCATCTTCGTTCCCTTTTGGACTATTTTGCAGATAGAAAAGGAGGGATGATACCTAAGTGATTTCAGTAGTGCTCAGGAGACATCCTTGATTTTCAAAGTAGTCGGTGGCGTCCGGGAGAAAAGCGCTCAATGTCTTAGATAGAGCTACTGTAGTGATATATTTGGATAATATTTTAACAGCATCTACGCTGAAAAGGATTGGGGGAATCGATAAGGGTTATTTCAGTAGTGCTCAGGAGGCCTCCTTGATTTTCAAATTACTTGGCGTTGTCCGGGAGAAAAGTTCTCAATATATTAGGTAGAGCTACTGTTGTGATAGGTTTGGAAAATATTTTAACGCCATCTCTGTTCCCCTTTGGACTATTTTGCTGATCACAAGAAGTGAGGATACCTAAGTGATTTCATAGACCTCAAGAGGCCTCCTTGATTTGCAAAGTACTCAGCGTTGTTAGGGAGAAAAGTACTCAAGGTCCTAGATAGAGCTACTGTAGTGATAGTTTTGGATAATATTTTAACAGCATCTATGCTGCAATGGATGGGGGAATCGATGAAGGTAAATTCAGTAGTGCTCAGGAGGCCTCCTCTATTTTCAAAGTACCTGGCGTTGTCCGGGAGAAAAGTGCTCAATATCCTAGATGGAGCTACTGTAGTGATAGGTTTGGAAAATATTTTAACGCCATCTTGTTCCCCTTTGGCCTATTTTGCAGATGAAAAGGAGGGAGGATACCTAAGTGATTTCAGTCGACCTCAACAGGCCTCCTTGATTTTCAAAGTAGTCGGCGTCGTCCGGGAGAAAAGCACTCAATGTGTTAGATTAAGCTACTGTAGTGATATGTTTGGATAATATTTTAACAGCATCTACGCTGAAAAGGATGGGGGAATCGATAAGAGTAAATTCAGTAGTGCTCATGAGGCCTCCTTGATTTTCAAAGTACTCAGTGTTGTTCAGGAGAAAAGTGCTCAATATCCTAGATAGAGCAACTGTAGTGATAGGTTTGGAAAATATTTAAACACTATCTTCGTTCCCCTTTTGGACTATTTTGCAGATGAAAAGGAGAGGGGGGTCAGTAAGGGTTATTTCCATAGTAGCTTCTGCGGTATTGCACCCAGGGAGTGCTACTGCGGTATTGGAACTTGAGGCTTCTGCAGTATGGCAGCCGGTGGGTGCTTCTGCAGGATAGAAACCGGGGGTGTGTGCTTCTGCAGTATAGCATCCAGGGGGTTACTTCTGTAGTATATCAACCGGAGGGTGGTTCTGCAATATAGAACCATCAGGTTTCTCGGTATAGACAGCGGGGTGCTTCTGTGGTATAGGACCTGAGACATCTGCTGTATGGCACCCAGGGGATGCTTCTGCGGTATAGGGGTTTCTTCTATAGTATTGCCCCTGGGGGGTGCTTCCACAGTATAGGAACCTGAGGCTTCTGCGGTATTGCACCCAGGTGGTGTTTCTGTGATATGGCCCCTGCGGGGGTGCTACTGCAGTATGGCACCCAGGGGGATGCTTCTGCAGGATTGTACCCAGGGATGATGCTTCTGCAGTATAAGACCACGAGACTCCTGCGGTATAGATACCAGGGAGAGGCGCTTCTGCGGTATAGGACCACAAAGCTTCTACGGTATAGCAACCAGAGTGTGCTTCTGCGGTATAGGACCATTAGGCTTCTCCGGTATAGCAACCAGGGGTGCTTCTGCGGTATAGTCCCCAGGGGGGGGTGCTCCTGCGGTATAGGACCATGAGGCTTCTGCGGTATAGCAAGCGGGGGTTCTTAAGCGGTATAGGATCACGAGGCTTCTGCGGTATAGCAACCGGGGGGTAGGGGGCTTCTGCAGTATGGCACCCAGGTGCGCTTCTGTGGTATAGGTGGTGCTTCTATGGTATGACACCCTGGGGGATGCTTCTGCAGTGTAGGAACCTGAGGTTTCTGCAGTATAGCACCCGGGGGGGTTTTCTGCGGTATGGCGCCTGGGGTTGCTTGTGCGGTATAGAAACCAGGGGGGGTGCTTCTGCAGTATAGCAACTAGGGGGTACTTCTGCTGCATAGCAACCAGGGGGTGCTTCTGCAGTATAAGAACTTGAGGCTTCTGCGGTATGGCACTCAGGGGGTTCTTCTGTTCTATAGGGGGGTGCTTCTATGGTATGGAAACCGGGGGGTGGGTGCTTCTGCAGTAGAGGAACCTGAAGCTTCTGCAGTATAGCACTCGGAGGGTGATTCTGCGGTATTGCACCAGGGGGGTGCTTTTGCAGTAAGGAACCCGGGGGAGGGGGGGGGGGGGGTTCTGCAGCATAGAACCACGAGGCTTCAGCGGTATAGAATCCAAGGGTGGTATGCTTCTGCGGTATACCACCACAAGGCTTCTGCAGTATAGTAACCGGGGAGGTGCGCTTCTGTGGTATAGGACCACAAGGCTTCTGCGGTATAGCAACCAGGGGTGCTTCTGTAGTATAGCAACCGGGGGTTGCTTCTGCGGTATAGCAACCGGGGGGGGGGGTGCTTCTGTGGTATAGGACCACAAGGCTTCAGCGGTATAGCAACCAAGGGTGGTATGCTTCTGCGGTATACCACCACAAGGCTTCTGCAGTGTAGTAACCGGGGAGGGGCGCTTCTGTGGTATAGGACCACAAGGCTTCTGCGGTATAGCAACCAGGGGTGCTTCTGCAGTATAGCAACCGGGGGTTGCTTCTGCGGTATAGCAACCGGGGGGGGTGCTTCTGTGGTATAGGACCACAAGGCTTCAGCGGTATAGCAACCAAGGGTGGTATGCTTCTGCGGTATACCACCACAAGGCTTCTGCGGTATAGCAACCGGGGGGGGGGTGCTTCTGTGGTATAGGACCACAAGGCTTCTGCAGTATAGCAACCGGGGGTGGGGGCTTCTGCAGTATGGCCCCCGGGGGGTGCTTCTGTGGTATAGGGGGTTCTTCTATGGTATGGCACCTGGGTGGTGCTTCTGCGGTATAGGAACCTGAGGCTTCTGCGGTATGGAATCCGGAGGGTGCTTCTGCGGTATGGCACCTGGGGGGTGCTTCTGCGGTACAGCCCTCAGGCGGGGGTGCTTCTGCGGTATAGCAACCAGGGGGGGATGCTTCGGCGGTATTGGACCACAAGGCTTCTTTGGTATAGCAACCGGTGGGCGTGCTTCTGCAGTATAGGACCACAAGGCTTCTGCAGATTAGCAACCGGGGGTGCTTCTCTGGTATAGCAATTGGGGAGAAGGGGGTGCTTCTGTTGTATGGCACTTGGGGAGTGTTTTTGCAGTATAAGACCCTGAGACTTTTGCAATATTGCACCAGCGGGCTGCTTCTGTGCTATGGCACCCCAGGGGGTGCTTCTGCGGTATGGCACCCGGGGGGGGGGGGAGTTCTGCAGTATAGAACCACAAGGCTTCAGCAGTTTAGCAAGCAAGGGTGGGGTGCTTCTGTGGTATAAGACCACAAGGCTTCTGCTGTATAGTAACAAACGAGGGACGCTTCTGTGGTATAGGACCACAAGTCTTCTGCAGTATAGCAATCAGGGGTGCTTCTGCAGTATAGCAACCGGGGGTTGCTTCTGCGGTATAGCAAATGGAGGGGTCTTCTGTAGTATAGGACCACAAGGCTTCTGCGGTATAGCAACCGGGGGGTGGGTGCTTCTGCAGTATGGCCCCTGGGGGTGCTTCTGTGGTATAGGGGGTTTTCTATGGTATGGCACCCGGGGGTATGCTTCTGTGGTATAGGAACCTGAGGTTTCTGCGGTATGGCACCCGGGGGGTAGTTCTGCAGTATAGCAACCAGGGGTTGGGGCTTCTTCCGTATGTCACCCAAGGGGTGCTTCTGCGGTATAGGGGACTTCAATGGTATTGCACCTGGGTGGTGCTTCTGTGGTATAAGAACCTGAGGCTTCTGCGGTATGGCATCCGGGGGGTGCTTCTGCGGTACGGCACCCAGGGAGTACTTCTGCTTTACAGCCCGCCAGGAGGGGTTGCTTCTGCAGTATAGCAACCAGCAGCGGGATGCTTCTGCGGCATTGGACCACAAGGCTTCTTTGGTATAGCAACCGGTGGGGGTGCTTCTGCAGTATAGGACCACGAGGTTCTGCAGTATAGCAACCGGGGGTGCTTCTTTGGTATAGCAATGGGAGAGAAGGGGGTGCTTCATTTGTATGGCACTTGGGGGGTGTTTTTGCAGTATAGGAACCTGAGGCTTCTGCGGTATTGCACCAGCGGGCTGCTTCTGTGCTATGGCACCCCGGGGGTACTTCTGCGGTATGGCACCCAGGGGGTTGCTTCTGCGGTATAGAATCACGAAGCTTCTGCAGTATAGCAAGCAGGGGTGGGGTGCTTCTGCAGTATAGGACCATGAGGCTTCTGCGGTATAGTATTCGCACTGGGCCGGTGATATATACGTATTCTGCATTGGCACCATGCTGCGATAGGTACATATGTAGCATTGCACCGGGGCAGCGATAGGTACATATGTAGCATTCACACCGGGGCAGCAGTAGGTACGTATATAGCATGCATACTGTGGCGACAATAGGTACTTATATAGTATATGCACTTGGGCGGCAATAGGTACGTATATTGTATGTGCACTTGGGCGACGATAGGTACGTATATAGTCTGCGCACCATGGTGGCGATACATACGTATATAGTATGAATACCGGAGTGGAGATAAGTACCTATATAGAAAGCGCATATAGAGGTGGTACTTTTTATAGAAATATGTCATACTATTGCCCTGGGCAACGTAAGAGAAATGATGGGGAAGAAGCAGCTTTCACAAAAGCAAAATTAGAAAGTAGCGGTGAAATGGGGCGACCAGGGAAGACAAAAGTAGAAAGATAAAGAGACGGCTATAGAGGAGGGGGGAATTGAAGTTTGAATATAAAGATGTTACACACGCGATTTCTCTTCAATTACATGTTTTTGTGACTCCGAGCAACGCCGGGTAGTCCCGCTAGTCTCAATATATATAATAAGGCAAAAATCTGTGTGTGTGTATTTCTCGATAAAACTTAAAAAATAACATACAAACACCCCCAACTTAGATATTATTTTAACCGCCATAACCTCAAGAAAATAACATCTAAACATTTTTTAAAAGATTCATTTTTCATAGCCATTTTTTCGTTTAATGTGATCACGATTTTTACGGTTATCTTGTGCACCTGACGTCACATTAATAATTACATGACGTCATAGTGATCGGTTTCTATCTATTTTATGCAATCGTCACATTATTATTGATTTTTTTTTTATTTCTCTTCGGACTATTGCCGTCATCAAAGGGTGGGGAATAAGACAAAGCGATTTAGTACACCTGCTTGTATTTGGCGTTGTCCGGAAATAAAACAATACAATGTTAAGAACGTTCTGTTGCCATTATTATTGGTAAATAGAAGAAGTTAAGCAATGCATATCGTGGCCAGTACTAAATGTGTAACGATTAATGGTGACCAGGTGCTGTAAAATCGAGCTTAAGCATATAATAGAAAGTACTAAATACATGACTAAATTCAGTGAAATTAAACGAATAAATAATTATGCTCCGCCATTGTTTTCATACATATTAAATAACGTCTCAATCAGTGACATCAAACGAAAAAATAATTATGCTCCGCCATTGTTTTCACGAATATTTGTATACATATTAAATAACGACTCAATCAGTAAACTTAAAATAATAAATAATTATGCTCCGCCATTGTTTTCACTAATATTTGTATACATATTAAATAATGTCTCAATCAGTGAAATCAAAGGAATACATAATTATGCTCCGCCACAGTTTTCACTACTGTTTGTATACATATTAAATAATGTCTCAATCCGTGAAATTAAACGAATGAATATTTATGCTCCGTCATTGTTTTAACTAATATTTGTATACATATTAAACAACGTCTCAATCAGTGAAATTTAACGAATCAATAATTATGCTCCGCCAGTGTTTTCACTAATAATTGTATACATATTAAATAATGTCTCAATCAGTAAAATTAAAAGAAATACATAAAAATGTTCCGCCATTGTTTTCACTAATATTTGTTTACATATTTAATAATGTCTCAATCGGTGAAACTAAAAAAATACATAATAATACTCCGCCATTGTTTTCACTAATATTTGTATACATATTTAATAATGTCTCAATCAGTTAAATAAAAAGAATAAATAATTATGCTCCGCCATTGTTTTCACTAATATTTTTATACATATTAATTAACGTCAACATCAGTGAAATTAAAAGAATAAATAATTATGCTCCGCCATTGTTTTCACTAATATTTGTATTAATATTTAATAATGTTTCAATCAATGCAATTAAAGGAATAAATAATGATGTTCGGTTATTGTTTGCAGAAATATTTGTATACATATTAAATAATGTCTCAATCAGTGAAATTAAAGGTATACATAATTATGCTCCGCCATTATTTTAACTAATATTTTTATACATATTTAATAATGTCTAAATAAGTGACATTAAAAGTATAAATAATTATGCTTCGCAATTGTATTCGCTAATATTTGTATACATATTAAATAACGTCTAAATAAGTGACATTAAAGTAATAAATAATTATGCTCCACCATTGAATTCACTAATATTTGTATACATATTAAATAACGTCTCAATCAGTGACATTAAAGTAATAAATAATTATGCTTCGCCATTGTATTCACTAATATTTGTATACATATTAAATAACGTCTCAATCAGTGACAATCACGTAATAAATAATTATGCTCCGCCATTGTATTCACTAATATTTGTAAACATATTAAATAACGTCTTAATTAGTAGCATTAAAGTAATAAATAATTATGCTCAACCATTGTTTTCACTAATATTTGTATACATATTAAATAACGTCTCAATCAGTTACATTAAAGTAATAAATAATTATGCTCCGCACTTGTATTCACTAATATTTGTATACATATTAAATAACGTCTCAATCAGTGACATTAAAGTAATAAATAATTATTCTCCGTCATTGTAATCACTAATATTTGTATACATATTTAATAACGTCTCAATCAGTGACATTAAAGTAATAAATAATTATGCTCCACCATTGTATTCACTAATATTTGTATACATATTAAATAATGTCTCAATCAGTGACATTAAAGTAATAAATAATTATGCTCCACCATTGTATTCACAAATATTTAGATACATATCAAATAACGTCTCAATCAGTGACATTAAAGTAATGAATAATTGTGCTCCGCTATTGTATTCACTAATATTTGTATACATATTAAATAACGTCTTAATCAGTGACAGGAAAGTAAAAAATAATTATGCTCCACCATTGTATTCACTAATATTTGTATACATATTAAAGAACGTCTTAATCAGTGACATTAAAGTAATAAATAATTATGCTCCACCATTGTTTTCACTAATATTTGTAAAAATATGAAATAACGTCTCAAATAGTGACATTAAAGTAATAAATAATTATGCTCCACCATTGTATTCACTAATATTTGTATACATATTAAATAATGTCTCAATCAGTTACAATCAAGAAATAAATAATTACGCTCCGCCATTGTATTCACTAATATTTGTATACATATTAAATAACGTCTCAATCAGTGACAATCAAGTAATAAATAATTATGCTCCGCCATTGTATTAACTAATATTTGTATACATATTAAATAACGTCTCAATCAGTGACATTAAAGTAATAAATAATTATGCTCCACCATTGTATTCACAAATATTTGGATACATATCAAATAACGTCTCAATCAGTGACATTAAAGTAATGAATAATTATGCTCCGCCATTGTATTCACTAATATTTGTATACATATTAAATAACGTCTTAATCAGTGACATGAAAGTAAAAAATAATTATGCTCGACAATTGTATTCACTAATATTTGTATACATATTGAATAACGTCTCAATCAGTTACAATAAAGTAATAAATAATTATTCTCCACCATTGTTTTCACTAATATTTGTAAAAATATAAAATAACGTCTCAATCAGTGACATTAAAGTAATAAATAATTATGCTCCGCTATTGTATTCACTAATAATTGTATACATATTAAATAACGTCTCAATCAGTGACATTAAAGTAATAAATAATTATGCTCCACCATTGTATTCACAAATATTTGTATACATATTAAATAACGTCTCAATCAGTGACAATCAAGTAATAAATAATTATGCTCCGCCATTGTATTCACTAATATTTGTATACATATTAAATAACGTCTCAATCAGTGACATTAAAGTAATAAATAATTATGCTCCACTATTGTATTCACAAATATTTGGATACATATTAAATAACGTCTCAATCAGTGACATTAAAGTAATGAATAATTATGCTCCGCCATTGTATTCACTAATATTTGTATACATATTAAATAACGTCTTAATCAGTGACATGAAAGTAAAAAATATTATGCTCCACAATTGTATTCACTAATATTTGTATACATATATAATAACGTCTCAATCAGTTACATTAAAGTAATAAATAATTATGCTCCACCATTGTTTTCACTAATATTTGTAAAAATATAAAATAACGTCTCAATCAGTGACATTAAAGTAATAAATAATTATGCTCTGCCATTGTATTCACTAATATTTGTATACATATTAAATAAGGTCTCAATCAGTGACATTAAAGTAATAAATAATTATGCTCCACCATTGTATTCACTAATATTTGTATACATATTAAACAATGTCTCAATCAGTGACATTAAAGTAATAAATAATTATGCTCTGCCATTGTATTCACTAATATTTGTATACATCTTAAATAACGTCTAAATCAGTGAAATTAAAGGAATAAATAATCATGCTCCGCCATTGTATTCACTAATATTTGTATACATATTAAATAATGTCTCAATCAGTGACATTAAAGTAATAAATTATTATGCTCCGCCATTGTATTCACTAATATTTGTATACATATTAAATAACGTCTAAATCAGTGAAATTAAAGGAATAAATAATTATGCTCCGCCATTGTATTCACTAATATTTGTATACATATCAAATAACGTCTCAATCAGTGACATTAAAGTAATGAATAATTATGCTCCGCCATTGTATTCACTAATATTTGTATACATATTAAATAACGTCTCAATCAGTGAAATTAAAGGAATAAATAATGATGCTCCGCCATTGTATTCACTAATATTTGTATACATATTGAATAACGTCTCAATCAGTGAAATTAAAGGAATAAATAATGATGCTCCGCAATTGTTTTCACTAATATTTGTATACATATCAAATAACGTCTCAATCAGTGACATTAAAGTAAAAAATAATTATGCTCCGCCATTGTATTCACTAATATTTGTATACATATTAAATAACGTCTCAATCAGTGAAATTAAAGGAATAAATAATTATGCTCCGCCATTGTATTCACTAATATTTGTATACATATTGAATAACGTCTCAATCAGTGAAATTAAAGGAATAAATAATGATGCTCCGCAATTGTTTTCACTAATATTTTCATACATATTTCATAGTGTCCAAATCAGTGTAATTTAAGGAATACATATTTATGCGCTGCCATTGCTTTCACAAATATTGTTATGTATATTTTACATTACGTTTCAATCAGTTAAATTACAAGAATACATAATTATGCTCCGCCATTGTTTTCACTAATATTTGTATAAATATTAAAACACGTCTAAATCAGTGAAATTAAAGGCGTACCTAAATATGCGAAGCAATTGTTTTCACAAATATTTGAATACATATTAAATAATGCATCAATTAGTGAAATTAAACAGATAAGTAATAACGCTCCACCATTGTATTCACTAATATATGTATACATATAAAATAATGTCTCTATCAGTGACATAAACAGAATAAATAATTATGCTATGCAATTGATTTCACTAATATTTGTATACATATTTAATAACGTCAGAATTAGTGACATTAAAGGAATAAATAATTATGCTCGGAAATTGTTTTATTAATTTTTGTACACATATGTAATAATGTCTCAATCAGTGAAATCAAAGGCTTAAATGATCATACTCCGCCATTGTTTTCACTAATATTTGTATAAATAGTAAATAACATCTCAATCAGTGAACTTTTAAGAATGAATAATTATGCTTCGCGATTGTTTTGACTAATGTTTGTATACATGTTAAATAATGTCTCAATCAGTGAGATTAAAAAAATCAATACTTATGCTCCGTCATTGTTTTGACTTATATTTGTATTCATATTTAATGTCTCAATTAGTGAAATTAAAGGAATAAATAATTATGCTCCGCCATTTTTAAAACTAATATTTGTATACATATTTAATAATGTCTAAATAAGTGACATTAACAGAATAAAAAATCATGCTCCGCCATTGTTTTCATTAATTTTTGTATACATATAAAATAATGTCTTAGTCAATGAAATAAAAAAAATGAATAATTATGCTCCGCCATTGTTTTCACAAATATTTGTATACATATTGAATTACGCTACAATAAGTGAAATTAAAAGAATACATAATTATGCTCCGCTCTTGTTTTCACTAATATTTGTATAAATATTAAATAACGTCTGAATCAGTGAAATTAAAGGCATAAATAATTATGCGCCGCTATTGTTTTCACAAATATTTGTATACATATTTAATAACGTCTCAATAAGTGAAATTAAACAGATAAATAATTATGCTCTGCCATTCTTTTCACTAATATATGTATACATATTAAATAATTTCTACATCAGTGACATTAAAAGAAATTAATAATTATGCTCCGCCATTGTTTTCACTAATATATGTATACAGATTAAATAATGTCTACACCAGTGACATTAAAAAGAATAAATATTTATGCTCCTCAATTGTTTTCACTTATATTTGTGTACATATTAAATACCATCTCAATCAGTGAAATAAAAGGTTAAAATAATTTTGCCCCACCATTGTTTTCACTAATATTTGTATACATATTTAATAACGTCTCAATCAGTCAAATTAAAGGAATAAATAGGTATGCTCTGCCAATGTTTACACTAATATTTGTATATATATTAAATAATGTCTCAATCAGTAAAAGTAAAGAAATGTATTATTATGCTTTGGCATTATTTTCAGTAATGTTTGTATACATATTAAGTAACGTCTCAATCAGTGAAGTTAAAAGAATAAATAATTATGCTGCGCCAGTGTTTTTACTAATGTTTGTATACATATTAAATAATGTCTCAATCAGTTAAATTAAAGGAATACATAATTATGCTCCGCCATTGTTTTCACTACTATTTGTAAACATATTTAATAATGTTTCAACTAGTGAGATTAAAGGAATAAATATTTATGCTCCGCTATAGTTTTCACTAATTTTTGTATACATATTTTATAATGTCTCAATTAATGATATAAAAGGAATAAATAATTATGCTCCGCCATTGTTTTCACAAATATTTGTATACATATTTAATAATGTTTCAGTAATTGACATTAAAAGAAATACATAATTATGCTCCGCCATTGTTTTCACTAATATTTAGAAAACATATTTAATAATGTCTCAATCAGTGACATTAAAAGAATTAATAATTATGCTCCGCCATTTTTTCACTAATATTTGTATATATATTAAATAACGTCTCAATACGTGAAATAAAACGTATGCATAATTATGCTCCGCCATTGTTTTCACTAATGTTTGTGTACATATTTAATAATGTCTCAATCAGTTAAATTAAAAGAATAAATAATTATGCTCCGCCATTGTTTTCACTTATATTTGTATACATAGTAAATCGCGTCTTCATCAGTTAAATTAAAGGAATACATAATTATGCTCCGCCATTGTTTTCACTTATATTTGTATACATATTTAATAATCTCCCAATCAGTGAAATGTAAGGAATGAATAACTATGCTCCGCCATAGTTTTCACAAATATTTGTATACATATTTAATAATGTCTCAATCAGTGAAACAAAAAGAATACATAATTATGCTCCGCCATTGTATTCACTAATATTTGTATACATATTTTATAATGTGTGAATCAGTGAAATTACAAGAATAAACAATTATGCTCCACCATTGTTTTTCTCTAATATTTTTATACATACTAAACGACGTCTCAATCAGTTAAATTTTTGGGATGGGGCCAAATTTTTATTTTAACTCAAAATATTTCTCAGGGTAGTGGGAGAGGCAAAACAAATTTGGGGTGGGGTTGAGAGTAAAAAAATTTTTGAGGGCGCGTTGGGGTAAATTTTTTGCGGGTGGGTCCAAATTGTTTTTTTCTCTTGAACTTAAAATACTTCTTAGGATAGGGAAGGAGTAAAGTCTTTTGGGATTGGTAGGGTAAGAGGGAAAAATTTTGTGGGTGTCGGGGAATTTTTTTTTTACTTAAAATATTTCTCAGGGTTGGGGGAGTGTAAAATGATTTGGGGGTGGAGTATAACATTTTTTTGTGTGGAATGGGGCAAAATTATTTTTTTAGTTGAACTTAAATAGGACTGATTAATATGAGTTCTTTTTTATGATAGTGACACTACATGAATGAACTTAAATTTTGTTCTTGGATACGACAGGGAACATTAATATAGGTTCTTAGGTATGCAGACTGGGCTGGTGATAGGTGCATATATAGTATACACACCCTTGCAGAGATAAGTAAGTATATAGTATGCGCACCCGTGCGGCGATAGGTACATATATAGTATTCGCACCGGGGCGGCAATAGTTATGTATATAATATGCATTGGGGCGGCAATAGGCACATATATACTATTGCATAGGGTTTTCCATAGGTACCTATATATCATGCGCTCTGGGGTTAAGATAGGTACGTATATAGTATGCGCACGACGACGGCGATAGTTATGTATATAGCATGTGCACTGGGATGGCATTAGGTACATATATAGCATGTGCACCCGGGTTGTGATAGGTACATATTAAGCATTTGCACCGGGGCGGCAATAGGTACTTATGTAGTATGTGTACCAGGGCGGTGATAGGTACTTATGAAGTATGCGTACCGGGGCGGCGCGAGGTACTTATGTAGTATGATCACTGGAGCAGTGATAGGTACTTATGTAGTATGCGCACTGGGGTGGCGATTGGTACTTATGTAGTATGCGCACCGGAGTGGCGATTGGTACTTATGTAGTATGCGCACCGAGGTGGCGATTGGTACTTATATAGTATCTGCAGCGGGGCAAGTAATAATAAGTATTATCTTCTTTGAACAAACATGGATCTGTCGATCCGTCGAACTACGTCAGTCCGTCGGTCTGTTTGTCCAGCTACGTACGTCTAGATACGTCCGTCCGTCAATACGTCAACCTACGTCCGTCCGTCTGTCCAGCTACCTCTGCCTGTCCGTCCGTCCGTCTGTCTTTCCAGATACGTGCGTCCGTTTAAATACGTCCGTCGGTAAATCGGTCCACTAACGGCCGTCCATCAGACGACCTACGTGCGTCCATCTGTCTGTCCAGCTATGTGAGTCTATCTCTCCACCTACGTCCGTCCGTTTGTCTGTCTGTCTAGCTACGTCAACATACTTCCGTCCATCTGTCAACCTACATATGTCCGTACGTCTGTCTGTCCAGCTACGTCCGTTCGTCTAGATACGTCGCAGCTATGTCAGTTTATCTCTCAAGCAACGTCCGCCGTCCGTCTGTCCGTCTGTCCGTCCGTCTGTCCGTCCGTCTGTCCGTCCGTCTGTCCGTCCGTCTGTCTGTCATTCCAGCAACGTCCGTCGGTCTAGAAACGTCCGTCCGTCTACATAAATCTGTCCGTCAACTTTGTCTGTCCGTCTGTCTATCCAGCTATCTCACTCCATCTCTCCACATACGTCTGTCCGTCTGTCTGTCCAGCTACGTCTGTCCGTCCGTCTGTCTGTCCAGCTACGTTCGTCCGTCTAGATACGCCCGTCCGTAAATCCGTCCACTAACGACCGTCCATCTGTCGAATTACGTGCGTCCGTCTGTCTGTCCAGCTACATGAGTTTATATCTCTACCTACGTCTGTCCGTTTGTCTGTCTGTCTAGTTACGTCAACATACTTCCGTTCATCTGTCAACCTACGTCTGTCCGTCCGTCCGTCTGTCTGTCCTACTATGTCAGTCCATCTCTCAACCTATGTCTGTCCGTCCGTCTGTCTGTCTGTCCAGCTACGTCCGTCCGTCTAGATACGTCCCAGCTATGTCAGTCCATTTCTCAAGCTACGTCCGTCCGTCCGTCCGTCCAACTGTCTGTCATTCCAGCAATGTCTGTCGATCTAGATACGTCCGTCCGTCTAGATACGTCCGTCCGTAAATCCGTAAATCTTGCCCTAAATTCTGTCCGATTGTATCATGTCATCCCATAAGTTCTGTCCGGATTCATCAATAACATCATAGGAAGGCTACGTTAATAGTGTGTAGTGAAACAAGGGTTTCGCAATCACATCCACACATGACAACCGGTAAGAGTTATTTCAGTAGTGCTCAGGAGGCCTCCTTGATTTTCAAAAGAAATGTTGGTTTTTCTAAAGTATAACGGTCCCAAGAAATATTGGTGCTTCTAAAGGATAACGGTCCCTAGAAATATTGGTGCTTCCAAAGTATAACGGTCCCTCCAGGAATGTTGTTACAGGATAGCTAAGGAAGAGCGATAACTCACGTTTGGGGAGCTAGAGAGATTGAGGGGTCAGTGAAAATTTTAGGGGTCAGGCCGAACTTTTTAGGGATCCGACCTAATTTTTTTATTTTTTTTATTTTGAACTCAAAATATTTCTCAGGGTTGTGGGACAGTTAAAAACAAGTTGGGATGAGGGGCTAGAGAGATTGTGGGGTCTGGGAAAATATTTGGGGTCAGGCCGAACATTTTAGGGGTCAGGCCAAATTTGTTTTCTTTTTTTTTTTGAACTCAAAATATTTCTCAGGGTTGAGGGAGAGTTAAAAATTAGTTGGTATGGGAGGCTGGAGAGATTGAGGGGTCGGGGAAAATTTTAGGGGTCAGACCGAACTTTTTAGGAGTCAGGTTAAATATTTTTCTTTTTTTTGTTTTGAACTCAAAATATGTCTCAGGGTTGGGGGAGAGTGAAAAACAAGTAAGGATTAAGGGGGCTGGAGAGATTGAGGGGTCTTGGAAAATTTGAGGAGTCAGGCCGAACTTTGTAGGTGTCAGGGCAATTTGTTTTCTTTTTTTTTGTTTTGAACTCAAAATATTTTACATAGTTGGGGGAGAGTAAAACAAAATTGGAGGGTGCGGCTTGAGATATTAGGGGCCGGGACAAATTGTAGGTGTCGGGCCAAACTTTTTAGGGGGTCGGGCGAAATTTTTTTGTTTATTTAAGATAAATATTTCGTAGGTAAGTATATAGTATGCACACCGGTGTGGCAATAGCTACGAATATAGTATGCGCACCAGGGCGACGATAGGTATATATATATTATGTGCACCGGGGTGGCAATAGGTACGTGTATAGTAGGCCATACAGGTGGCGATAGGTACTATATAGCATGTGCACAGGGATAGCAGTAAGTATGTATATAGAATGCGCACCAGGGCGCTGAAAGGTATATATTTAGCATGCGCTCTTGGGCGGCGATCACTACGTATATAGAATGTACACCAGGGCGGCGATAGGTACGTATTTAGCAAGTGCACCGGGGCGGCGATAGGAACATATTTAGCATTCGCATCAGGCCGGCGATAGGGACGTATTTAGCATTCGCAATGGGGTGGCGATAGGTACGTATGCAGCATTCGCACTGGGGTGGGGATAGGTACGTATGTAGCATTTGCACCGGGGCAGCGATAGGTACTTATGTAGTATGCATACCGGGGCGGCAATAGGTACTTATATAGTAGCTTCCCCGGGGCGGAGATAGGTACGTATATTGTATGTGCACCGGGGTGGCCATAAGTACCTATATAGAAGGCGCAGATAGATGTGGTACTTTTTATATAAATATGTCATACTATTGCCCTGGGCAAAGTAAGAAAAATGGTGGGGAAGAAGCAGCTTTTGCAAAAGGCAAAATTAGAAAGTAGCGGTGAAATGGGGCGACCAGGGAAGAAAAAGGTAGAAAGATAAAGAGACGGCTATAGAGGAGGGGGAAAAATAGAAGTTTAGATATAAAGATGTTACACACGCGATTTTTCTTCAATTATATGTCTTTATGACCCCAAGCAACGCCGGGTAGCCTCGCTAGTCTACTATATAAAGGGCAGTTGTTTGTTTGTCTGTTTGTTTTTTTGTATGTCCAGATACTCCTCCGAGAGTACCCAACAAATAGTCACACGGTTGACATCATTATAATCGGCCAGCCCCGGGATGTGTAATTTCTGAGAACCGGGAAAAAAAATTAACTCTTCGGGGAGGGACTGAGCACTTTTCTCCAATGGGGGTGGTTTTTCCCTCGATTTTCAACGTTGTTTAGTACAAATTTGAGAAAAAAACAATGCTATCATGTATAATTTGAGAAATAATGCAAAGTCACGATTTTAACAAGAAATGACGTCAAAGGAAATTCATAACGGCACTTGTTTGAACATGAGTTTATAGTGAAGCAAGGCTTGTTTAATCCTAACAAATCATGAGTTTATATTGAAGTGTTGCTTAATCTCTAACGGCACTTTTTTTAACATGAGTCTCTAGTGAAGCAAGGGTTGCTTAATTCCTAACGGCTCTTTTTAAACATGAGTCCATAGTGAAGCAAGGGTTACATAATTACTAACGGCACTTTTTTGAACATGAGTTCATAGTGAAGCAAGGGTTGCTTAATCTTTAACGACACTTTTTTGAACATAAGTCCATAGTGAAGCAAGGGTTGCTTAACTGCAAACGGTACTTTTTAAACATTCGTTTATAGTGACGCAAGTGTTGTTTTATAAATAACGGCACGTTTTCGAACATGAGTTTATAGTGAAGCAAAGGTTGCTTAATCCTAACCGCATTTCTTCTATTGACATGATTCCATCCTCCCAGGTATTACCTCCTCCATTTTGAGAGGTGTGAAGTTAGTGTAGTATCAGTAAAATTAAAGTAATAAATAATTATTCTTCACAATTGTTTTCTCTAATATTTTTATGCATATTAAATAACGTCTAAATAAGTAAAGTAAGAAGAGAAATAATTATGCTCCACCACTGTTTTCACTCATAGTTGTATACATATTAAATAACGTCTCAATAAGTAAAGTGAAATAATTATGCTCCACCACTCTTTTCATTAATATTTGTATACATATTAAATAACGTCTCAATAAAAATAGTAAGAAGAGAAATAATAATGCTCCGCCATTGTTTTCACTAATATTTGTATACATATTAAATAGTGTATCAATAAGCAAAGTAAGAAGAGAAATAATTATGCTCCACCATTGTTTTCACTAATATTTGTATACATATTAAAAAACGTCTGAATAAGCAAAGTAAGAAGAGAAGTAATTATGCTCCGCCATTGTTTTCACTAATATTTGTATACATGTTAAATAAAGTCTCAATAAGTATAGTAAGAAGAGAAATAATTATGCTCTGCCATTGTTTTCACTAATATTTGTATACATATTAAATAACGTCTCAATAATTAAAGTAAGAGAAATAATAATACTCCACCAGTGTTTTCACTAATATTTGTATACATGTGAAACAGTGATTGTAGCCGACGCAATCTACCCCTTTTAGGGCGCACCAATATGCATCAGGGAAATCAGGCCCTACGTAGAAACAAGTTGAGATCTAAGAACTAGTACATATTTCGACTGTCCAAACATTTGCCAGAATTTTCATTGAAATATTTCCCAGGGTTGGGGGACAGTAACAAAAAATTGGTAGCGGTAGGGTTGGAGAGATTGGGGAGCCGGGGAAAATCTTAGGGATCGGGCCCAATTTTTTCGGGGATCATTAATATGTTCTTTTTTTTTGATAGTGACACTACGTAAGTGACCTTGATTACTGTTCTTTGATACGACAGGGGCGTATCAATATGAGTTATCTTTTAAGGATAGTGACAAAACATGAGCAAACACTATTTTTTGTTGACATGATAAGTGCACATTACTATGAGTTCTTAGATAGGCCAACTGGGCTGGAGATAGGAACATATATAATATGTGCACCCTTGCAGAGATAGGTAAGTATATAGTATGCATACAGAGGCGGCGATAGGTACAATATAGTATGCGCACTGGGGCGGTGATATGTATATATATAGTACGTGCACCGGGTGCCAATAGGTACGTGTATAGTAGTGCATAGGGGTGGCGATAGGTACGTATATAGCATGTGCACAGGGGCGGCAATAAGTACGTATATAGAATGCGCACCAGGGCGGTGATATGTATATATTTAGCATACGCTCCAGGGCGGCGATCAGTACGTATATAGCACGCGCACCAAAACGGCGATAGGTACATATTTAGTATTCGCCCCGGGGCGGTGATAAGTACGTATTTAGCATTCGCACAGGGGCAGCTATAGGTATTTATGTAGTATGCACACCGGGGCGGCAATAGGTATTTATTTTGAATGCACACCGGGCCGTAATAGGTATTTATGTAGTATGCACACCGGGGCGGCAATAGGTACTTATATAGTATCTGCACCGTGGCGGAAATAGATACGTATATAGTATGTGCAGCGGGGCGGCGACAGGTACTTATTTAGTATGAACACCAGGGCGGAGATATGTACATATATAGTATGCAAACCGGGGTGGCGATATGTACCTATATAGTATGCACACCGGGGTGGTAATAAGTACCTATATAGAAGGCGCAGACAGCGGTAGTAATTTTATAGAAATATGTAATACTTTTGCCCAGGGCAATGTAGGAGAAATGGTGGGGAAGAAACAGCTTTCGCAAAATGCAAAATAAGTAAGTAGTGGTGAAATTTGGCGACCAGGGAAGAGAAAGGTTGAAAGATAAAGAGACGGGTATAGAGAGAGGGAGAGAAATAGAAATTTGAATATAAAGATGTTACACACGCGATTTTTCTTCAATTATACGTTTTTATGACCCCGAGCAACGCCGGGTAGCCCCGCTAGTCTATTATATAAATCCCAGTTGTCTGTATGTATTTAAAGCTTCTCCTCCGAGAGTACCCAACAAACGGTCACACGGGTGACATCATTCTGACCGGCTAGCCCAGGCGCGTGTAATATCTGAGAACCGGGGAAAAAATTGACTATTCCGGGGTCGACTGAGCACTTTTCTCCAATTTAGGGTGGCTTTTAACTCCCTTTTTGAACGTTGTTTCGTACTAATTTAAGAATAAATCAATGCTATCATGTATAATTTGAAAAATAATGCAAAGTAACGATAAACCAGAAATGACGTCAGAAAGTGGCGGGAAGAAATTCACTCACACTACAACCATTTTTTCCTTTCTTCCTTTTTTACCTCTCACTCCCACACTTTCTTTCTTAATTATTAATAGACGTCCCCCCTCCCTTCCTATGGTCGTTCTGTTATCATGATAGGCATTACCTCCTCCTTTCAGGTCAATTTGGGGGGTGTCGGCATTTGCCGCTGTGAGCGCCTCAGGCCAAATTTGGGGGAGGGGGTGTCGGCATTCGCCAGTGTGAGCGCCTCAGGCCAAATTTGAGGGAGGGGAGAGTATCGGTATTCGCCGGTGGGGCGCCTCAGGCGAAATTTGGGGGAGGGGAAGTGTCGGCATTCGCCGGTGGGAGCGCCCCAGGCCAAATTTGGATGAGGGGGGAAGTATCGGTATTCGCCGTTGGGGCACCTCAGGCCAAATTTGGGGGAGTGCAGGAACTCGCCGGTGTGAGCGCCTCAGGCAAAATTTGAGGGAGGGGGGTGTCGGCATTCGCCGGCGTGTTGCCTCAAGGGAAATTTTGGAGCGGGGGAAGTATCGGTAATCGCCGGTGGGGCATCTCAGGCCAAATTTTGGGAGGGGAAGTTGGCATACGCCAGTTGGGGTCCTCGGGCGAAATTTGGGGGAGGTGGAGTGTCGGCCTTCGCCGGTGTGAGCGTGTCAGGCCAAATTTGGGGACGGGGGAAAGTATAAGTATTCGTCGGTGAGACAGATCCCGACCTTGGGCCTGAATTAACGGGAGAGGAAGTGCACAAAAGGAAAAGGGATTGAAAAATAAAATGATAATCTGATTTTTGATTGGACAGTGTAAGATCGACACCTATCGGATAGGACTAGATAATACACTTGATCTCAAGGCAATAATGCCGAGAACAGATACTACAGTTTGATCTTCGCACAAAAGGTTAATTTATTTAGGCAGGTGAGTTCCTTCGGACAACCTTCATCTTTATCTACAGATGAAGATTTTACAAACCTTGGGAACTCACCAGACCTTAGGCATAGCGCCCGTTATGTAGGGGGAGGGAGGGAGGGGATAACTGAGACAAGCTGTTCAATATTTTTTATTTCAAAAAATTATACAAACTACAGAAAAGAAACATTTGCTGACTCTAATCTAGATTCTTGCACCAAAATACCGCATTCACTCTGTGGGTGGATCCCTACTTAAAATATCCCCCCTAAACATCGATGTAAAAAAGAGAATTATCGTGTGAGTGGGAAAAATATTAAAAACACCCAAAAAGAAAGAAAAATGAAGAATAAATTAAAATGATAAAAAAAGTTAGTATGGCCCGGCTTTCCCTCATGGCTAAGTGTTAGACCGCCCACTGTTTTCCGGAACGAGATTGAAAACAAGCGGGTCGGTCACTAAGTGGGAGTGGGAACTTAAGAGAGGAGTGTTCAAAAAATAAATTAATCGGGAATGGGATCAAGGGGTGGATGGCGTCTTCCAAGATAGTAATGCCAAGGGTTTCAAAAGACCGGAAACAAAATAAAACAGTGGAAGTGGGAATCTTTGGAAGCTCTCTTGTGCCGGCAAAAATAAAATAGGGACAGGATATCTCTCATTCTAACTAGTTTAAGAGTTTACCAGTTTTTTTTAATAAATAAAAAAACTCTACAGGGGTGGGTTCCGTAGAACCCAGTACCGCGTGTGCCATAACTATAGAAAGAACACGACTCAAACTTGGCGTCTCGTCGTATGCACAAACTAGTGTCATGCACCCATCTCCTATTGAAATCCAATCGCATCTGATCTTCACTTCCGAAAACAGATCCAACCCCATGAACCTCATCAAGACGTGTAACACACGTCAGTAGTCTTGCTACGGCTAGGATGGCTGGAAACACCATTCGTTTCTCCCCAGACCACGGCGGTGCTGCGTTGTTGATGACAGATGCTACATCCAGGACCATCGGCTGCTCGGCGTCGATGCGGGCCGTCACCACCCTGACGTATTCTCAGAGATGTCGAAGTTTGCTGCAAGTGAAGAAGGCGTGCTCGGTCGTTACTTCCTCATTGTCCTCACAGCGCGGGCATAAGGGAACGCCCCTTATGCCATCCCTGCGTAATCTGCCATAGAGGGGCAGTGCATTTCGAACCAATCGCCAGGTCAGAGAATACTCAGAATTGTTGAGAAAACTCTGGCCTGGCGCCCAACTCTACTGGGATCAAGCCTCCTCACTCGACAATCCAAGCCGCCTCCCAAGCGGATCCGAAGCGGACCCCTTTCACTAGATCCCGATATAGTCTCTTCCAAGACCGGGCAAGGTCACTGGACCCCGGCAACGGTTTAAGCGCGGCCTGGCATTCGGCGACGAACATGGACTCCCCTCTCGATCTACGTCGACTTTCGACCGAGTGGTCGGGTATGGGGTTGAGAAAGGCGCTCTCAACCGCAGGAACCCACGGAGCGTCATCCGTCAGAGTACGACTCAGGAAAGCCAGTCTCTCGGAATGTCGATGACTTGCCAAGTCAGGCATCCCAAAGCCTCCATCGCACGGACGTTGCATACAGACCTGTCTGCGGACGTATGCTTTCCGCCCCTTCCACAGAAGTGAAAAGAGCAAGCGCGTGAAAGTAAGAAAGGGGTTCGCGGGCAGAGGGAGTACAGACAGTCGGTAAAGTATGAGAGGAAAGACGTAAGTGGCGCACGCCTCAGCTCTCCCCTTCAAGGAAAGTTTCCTTCGAATCAAAGCCCTTACAGACGATTCGACCTTTCCCTGTACTTCCGACTAATTTTTCTCCAGCTGGAGACCCGGTCCGAACCAAACGCCAAGGATCCGAACCGGGCCATCGGTCCAGTTGAAGTCACCTGGAAGTGCGGTCTCTCCGCTCCAGGCAGCCAACCGCAGGTCGTTGGACTTTCTGCGGTTGACAATGGCTCCTGTAACCTCTTCGTAACGAGCGAGCGCCTTAATTACCGCTTCTATGTCTTCACGGCTGGACACAAAAACGGTTACATCATCGGCATACGCGGTAACCCTGGCTCGCGCATAGTGAGGAAGGATAGCGATTCCGCGCAGGACTGGTGTAGCCGCCCCGTCATTTAATTTGCGAAGGAAAGGCTCCAACGCCAGGACATAAAGCAGGGGCGACAGCGGACAACCCTGACTCACCGAACGAGAAACCACCAACGATTCCGACAGCCTACCGTTTACTTGCACCGCTACCGTTGGCAGACGATACAGAATGGAGATGAAGTGGAGATGATGCGAAAGTCCGGATTAAAACCGGCAGCCTCTAAAACAGATTCCAAAAAACCCTGGTCGACATTATGGAAAGCCTTGGACTGATCTAAATTGATCTGCGCGGCTTCAGTGTCGTCTTCTATACCCTCTAGGATCGTACGGACCAGATGCAAGTTGTCTTGAATTGACCTCCCCTTCACAGCATAATTCTGCTAAGGCTCGATCAAGTCAGCAATAACAACCTGCAAACGATTCGCAAGAACACGGGCCAAAATCTTTAACTCTGTGTTTAGCAGAGTTATGGGCCTGTAATCATCTAGATTCCCTCAACCAGGTTGGCTCCCCTTCTTCAACAATGTGACCACTCCTTTGGTAACTTGTCCAGGGACCGAACCTTGAACAAACCAGTGGTTAAACACATCCTTCAGAAGAGAAACAAACATGGGCGACAGCCTCAAGTAAACTTCGTACGGCAGACCATCGAGTCCTGAAGATTTGTTTAAGCCGACCTGCTTCAACGCAGTAATGATCTCACCCTCTGTAACCATGCCATAACAGCTAGCCGCTCGAGCCGCCTCTAGGCGGGGCGAGCCAGCAAAATAGCTATATAACTCCTGGACATGGAGTCTGGGTAGTTAGGTGAAACGTTCTTCCAAATGCTCGCGGAACCCCTCGCAAATTTCACGAGTCGATACCCGGGTATGTCCTTCCAGGTTATTCACCTTCCGAATGTACCCATCCGAGCTACGACGTAAAGCAGCCTTACGCTTAACAGCGTCAACGTTCACAGCTTCGTTAAAGACTTTCTTTAACCTAGCGCGAACTACTTGACCTTCATATCGCTCGCTAGCCAAGCGATTGAGGTCTCCCTTAATAAAGGTTATCTCTAGGGGATGCTCCAGCCACCGCCCATGTCATCTTATCATCTACACGCTTCTGTGTCCTAGCCCTATCTCGAGCGAGATGCTGGCTATAGCGGACACAAAAGCGTCTTACATGAGCCCTAGTTTTAACCCACCAACTACTCCCGATAACCGCCCCTACTAAACTCCGCTGAAGTAGAAACGTTAGCTTGTCCCGGAAGTCGGGTATCTCCAGTAAGGAGGTATTCAACTTCCAGTACCCAGCTAACCTAGGCCTATCGCTTAAATTCAAACGGGCCATAACCAATTTATCGTCCGAATGATCTAACCAAGTGAACGTGGGACAAGATAAGAAATTAATGTCGCCTCTTCTAACTAACATTCTGCCCAAGTAAGTACTCGAACAGAAGGCCGCGCTAGTATGCCACGTCCACATCTCCCGCCCTGGGTGATCAACGCGAAATCTGTCGATAAGATCGCATGAGGCGATCAGGTCAGACAGACTGCTATCACACCTATCCGACCCTCTATTACCCCCGACCTTATCTTTCTTGGGGTCAAGGACGGCATTCCAATCCCCCATCATTACTACACGCTCCGGACCCCCGGGAAACGTCTCCAACCGTCGAAAAAAGGAAACCATCTGACCAACAGAGTTATGCGCATAAACCGCAACGATCCGAAACGGGGTGCAGTCAACGGCAACATCGACTACGACCAACCGTCCTTCCGCATCTGTATGAACAACACGCACTGTCTGCGACAGTGCGTCTCACTAGCAAAGAGACACCACAACTACGTACATTGCCATATGCTGAAAACAACTCAAAGTCAGCAGTCAGCACATCACAATCCCCGTACGAACAGAAGTGGGTCTCGATCGCAGCAATATCTACCTTAAGCGCCACGCGATCCCTCAGCACGCGAACAGCCTTGCTTCGGGATCTCATGCCCCTCACGTTCAATGTAGCCAAGTTTAAAGCCATTATCCCTTATTAGATGTCGCAAACGGGCCTAAAGTCCTCGGGAGTGAGGACGCTGAAGGCCTGACCAAGACTGCCAGTCAGCAGTTCGGACGAAGTCCGTCCGTCTCTAGACAGGCCTCCCACGTCCAGGGGGAAAGTCAGTTTGAGTGCCCGAAAAAATGAGGTGTGAACATAAGCAGGGACCCTCCCCATACATCTGGCAGCCAGCTTACGTAATGACGGGTGCTCCTCATCTATTAGCTTCATTCCCTGAATCAAATTTTTACCCGCCTCCACCATCCTCCACAGAGCCTTTGCCCTGCTCCCATTTTCCTGGCGAATAAATGTTGTTAACATTGGGGCATCGATAAAGTTCAGCGGATTCTGGACCTGTTTGCCCTTCACATGGGTGAAGGCCTCCAGCATTTTGAGGTATTTTTTCTGTCGGCCATTCAAACTCGCCTGTGTCTGTGTAGCATTGGCCTCGCAAATCCTTTCATCAGGGAAAAAAGGATACTTCTTGTTTTTTCCATATTTTACTACCGGTGGAGTCGGAGGTTTAGCTTCCGCGACAGGGGCTCTTTCTGCTTCCTCTGTCCTGGTAGTCGGGAATCTATCTCTGGGCCTATTTGAGGGGGTATCCAAAAGGGGAGGGGTGTTTTGCGCAACCTCATTTGAAGGGGACGGGGATTGGGTATTGGGGGGTTGAGCAAGTTCAGTGCCACTGCTTTCTATCATTTCGTCTTTTGACTCTTCTTCTTCCACCATCTCTTCCTCTGCTGCTTCCTTTGTCTCTTTAATTTTTTTAGCTTTATTTTCCTTAGGCTTTTCTGAGTCCACTCCTTCAACGACCATTACCGTCTCGTCCTCATTTGATTTCTCATCCTTCGCTGACGAGTGGGTCGGCAATTTTCGTTTCACCGCCGGAGTGGGTGTATTTACCCGTTCAACAGGAGTTTTTGTCCTCTAAATAGCGGGTTTGTTAACCGGAGCTGATTTGGAGGTAACGGTGGTCTTCTTTGCTTTTTTGCCCATTACCGTACTCCACTTGGGGGAATCGTTCTCCGTCCCGGCTGCCTCTACTGTGTTTGCTTGAGGTACCACGGGTGTTTTTTTCTGTGTTAAAGGCACAGACGCCGAGGGACTTCGCTGGAATCCTTTTCGGGCAATCTTTTGCCATATGCTCCGGCGTCTTACAGCTCCAGCAATACGGCCTCCTACCCTCCACAATGAGTGACATTGCCCAGGATTCGCACTGTAATTGCGCGGGGATGTCCAAAAAGCCTTTATGGCTTACTCTCATCTTTAACTTGTACTCCCCTGTTTGGATGTTCCTGGGGCCACGGACAGGAAAGATTGCCTCGACGTCACCATACTGTGACATAACTGCTCCTAGATGGTCGGAGCCAATACAGCATGGGACGCCGAGGATTGTGATGGTCGTCCTTCTTTTCCCCTGATATTCTGGCTTAATTCCTAACCCTTTCCATATCAGGTCCTCTCTTGTCACTTTCTCGGCATCCTGCGCTGTTGGAAGCAGGATATCCCACATAGCATAAGATCGCTGAACTACGTATGTGGCTGGGACGTTCAAGTCCCCCAACATCTCGAACATTTTGTCCTTCGTAAGCCTGGTCAACCCCTTCGCTTTAGCGTCTGTCGTTACTAACGACACAATCCTCAACCTTAAGCTTTCAAGGGTGCCAGGGATAAGCTTTATTGTACTACCCTGGGTATATGCTTCATACTTTTCCTTGAAAAGCTGTTTATACTCGTCAGGGTTTTTAGCGCTGTAGGTCCCCACGCTGCCACATTCCGAGAAGTTCCTGGGGTCGGCGTGACTTCCTTGGTCTGAGAGTCTGTTTCCGCAGGGATTGAAGCACTACCCAACACTGGCCATGACTCTGCTTGCTTTCTGGATGCCCCCCGTTTAAACTTAGGCCTTGCTTGCCTTTGCTGTTTAGCACGGTCTTCCGAGGACTCCCGATCTGACCCCGATGAGGAGCACCCCCAAATAAAACTAGGTCTATAGTTTTGTTTTTGTGTTATCCCCAAATCCAGGGAATTGCATTTTCTTAAGGGTTCTTGACTTTTTGGGTGATTGAAAGGAACATCATCCATAACCGCCAAGAGGTCTTCTTTAGTCCTTATACCTCGACTAGTTTTTACTGGCGTTATGAAGTCCCCAAAAACGAGATCTTTGTTTTCAGCAGACCTAACCCTCGGCCTGGCCAGCGGAACTGAGACATCAACTGACGAGCCAATCTGGGCGCACTCGGGTTTGCTAACCCTATCCACATCTGGTGTGCCACTCGATGCGGCGTTCCTCCACGTACTTGAGTTGCCCGGCGTGGCCACACCTCCTTGGGCGCACTCGAGTGTGCCATCCACCAACACAACTGGAGTGTCGCCCGTCACGACACTCCCCGACCTAACTGACGGATCTGAGGTTCCCGGCGAGGCAACACCTCCTGGGGCGCACTCGGGTGTGCAACCCCCCTCCAATACGACTGGGGTGCACTCGGGTGTGCAACCCCCTCCACTACGACTGGGGTGCACTCGGGTGTGCAACCCCCCTCCAATACGACTTGGGGCGCACTCGGGTGTGCAACCCCCCTCCGTCTCAACTTGGGTACACTCGGGTATGCAACCCCCTTCACGGGCACCATCATCAGATCGTACTCGGGAGTACGACTGACTAGGTCTAAAAGGGTGCCCTCGGCAGTCACACCCTGGTCGTTGCTCACGTCCGTGGCAACTCGAACTTTTGAAGCCTGGCTGGCTTCCATCGAAAAAACCGGGTCTGAAAGATGCACGACACTCGCCGATTCGGAATCGAGGAGACCGTCACCGAAGACCGGTACGTAAGCCTCCCCGAAACCTGCCAGCTGCTTAAGTGCGCACCTTAGACAGACGCTGAAATAAAAAATAAAAAATAATTAAATGCCCAAGAGGGGCGAACAAACCTGACTGTCGGACTAAACCCGCCGATTCGGAGACGAGAAGACCTTCACCGTTTTACATGTTCGTCAGTCTCCCCGAAACCTGCCAGCTGCTTAAGTCAGCCCAACAGTCAGGGAAAAGAAAAATAAGACAAAAGTCCCAAAAGGGGACAAAAAAGTGACAAAAGCCCTAAAAGGGGGCTTGGTCAAAGAAAACGCTTTAAACCTAGCCAAAAAACCCGGTAGCGAGGACGCCTGGTCTTTGGGAAAACGAGAATGTTTTATCTGAGAACAGATACTACACTCTGATCTTAGCCAAAAGGCCCAGAATTTATTTAGATGGATGCATCCTGGAAAACATTAACTCCTAGAGTTAAAATTACATTTTCAGAATGCATACCACCTTAGGCATAAAAGCCCACTGTGGAAGGGGGGAAGGTGGGGGTCGGGGGTCATTGTGACATTTATACAACATTTTTAAACATTTTTTATTTGACAAAAAGTTTTTTTCAAAAAAGACAAATCAAAGACATTTTTTATTTGACAAAAGAACAAAATGCACAATGACAAAAACCTACTCTACCCTAAGCTAGACATTCACACTAAAAAATTCGCAGTCACTCTTTGGCTTAACCCTACTTAAAATATCCCCAAAATGATACATGAAAACATGAAATAACGTGGGAGTGGGATGACACATTAAAAACACCCAAAAAGAAAGAAAAATAAAGAACCAAATAAAATGATAAGGGGTGGTCAGTAGGACCCTCCTTACCCTCTTGTTAAGTTTGGACCGCCCACTGTTTTCCGGCTCGAGGCCGAAAACAAGCAGGTCGACCCCTAATTGGGAGTGGGAATAAAGTGGGGCGTTCTGAAAATAAATTAATCAGGATCTTGGTACGGGAATGGATGGCGTCTTCCAAGATAATAAAGCCAAGGGTTTCATCAGCCGGGGACAAAATAAATATGTGGAGTGAGCATCTTTGGAAACTCTCTAGTGCCGGAAAAAAACAAAATCGGAACAGGACATCATTTATTCCTACTAGCTTATAGTTCGACTAAGCTAATAAAAAATATTCTGTTTTATACTGGGCTGGGTTCCGTAGGACCCAGTACCGTCTGCGCCATGCTAAGGCGGGAAAACGTATTCAAACCTGGACCCTCGTCGAATGCACAAACTAGTGTTGTGCACCCATCATCTATTGAACTCCATGCGATGTAGTCGTTTCCAATCGCATCTGATTTTCACTTTAAGCTGATGCTTAAAGTAAACAACCAGATCACGATCCGAAACAGACACAACCCCATGAACCTCATCTAGACGTGTAACCCACGTCACTAATCTCGCTGTGGCTAGGATCGCCAGAAAAAAACATTCTTTTCTCCCTATACCATGGCGGTGCAACGTTGTTGATAACGTATGCTACATCGAGTACCATCGGCTGCTCGGTATCGAGGCGAGCTGTTACCTCTCTGACATATTCCCAGAGACGACGAACTTTGCTGCAAGTGAAGAAGGCGTGCTCGGCCGTTTCTTCCTCATTGTCCTCACAGCGCGGGCATAAGGGAACGCCCGTAATGCCATCCCTGCGTAATCTGCCATAGAGGGGCAGTGCGTTCCGAACAAGTCGCCAGGTCAGAGAGTACTCAGAATTGTTGAGATAACTCTGGCCTGGCGTCCAACTCCACTGGGAGCGAGCCTCCTTACTCGACAATCCAAGCCGCCTCCCAAGCGGATCCGAAGCGGACCCCTCCACTAGATCCCGATATAGTCTCTTCCTAGACCGGGCAAGGTCACTGGACCCCGGCAACGCCTTAAGCGCGGCTCGGCTTTCGGCGACTAACATGGACTCCCCTCTCGATCTACGTCGACCTTCGACCGAGTGGTCGAGTATGAGGTTGGGAAAGGCGTCCTCAACCGCAGGAACCCACGGAGCGTCCTCCGTCAGAGTACGACTCAGGAAAGCCAGTCTCTCGGCATGTCGATGACTTGCCAAGTCAGGCATCCCAAAGCCTCCATCGCACGGACGTTGCGTACAGACCTGTCGGCGGACGTATGCTTTCCGCCCGTTACACAGAAGTGAAAAGAGCAAGCGCGTGAAAGCAAGAAGGCGGTCCGCGGGTAGAGGGAGTACAGACAGTCGGTAAAGTATGAGAGTAAAGACGTAAGTGAGACACGCCTCCGCTCTCCCCTTCAAAGAAAGTTTCCTTCGAATCAAAGCCCTTACAGACGATTCGACCTTTGCCTGTACTTCCGACCAATTATTCTCTAGCTGGAGACCCGGTCCGAACCAAACGCCAAGGATCCGAACCGGGCCATCGGTCCAGTTGAAGTCACCTGGAAGTGCGGTCTCTCCCCTCCAGGCAGCCAACCGCAGGTCGTTGGACTTTCTGCGGTTGACAATGGCTCCTGTAACCTCTTCGTAACGAGCGAGCGCCTTAATTACCGCTTCTATGTCTTCACGGCTGGACACAAAAACGGTTACATCATCGGCATACGCGGTAACCCTGGCTCGCGCATAGTGAGGAAGGATAGCGATTCCGCGCAGGACTGGTGTAGCCGCCCCGTCATTTAATTTGCGAAGGAAGGGCTCCAACGCCAGGACATAAAGCAGGGGCGACAGCGGACAACCCTGACGCACCGAACGAGAAACCACGAACGATTCCGACAGCCTACCGTTTACTTGCACCGCTACCGTTGGCAGACGATACAGAATGGAGATGAACTTGCGAAAGTCCGGATTAAAACCGGCAGCCTCTAAAACAGATTCCAAAAAACCATGGTCGACCCTATCGAAAGCCTTGGACTGATCTAAATTTATCAGCGCGGCTTCAGTGTCGTCTTCTATACCCTCTAGGATCGTACGGACCAGATGCAAGTTGTCTTGAATTGACCTCCCCTTCACAGCATAATTCTGCTAAGGCTCGATCAAGTCAGCAATAACAACCTGCAAACGATTCGCAAGAACACGGGCCAAAATCTTTAACTCTGTGTTTAGCAGAGTTATGGGCCTGTAATCATCTAGATTCCCTCCACCAGGTTGGCTCCCCTTCTTCAACAATGTGACCACTCCTTTGGTAACCTGTCAAGGGACTGAACCCTGAACAAACCAGTGGTTAAACACATCCTTCAGAAGAGAAACAAACATAGACGACAGCCTCAAGTAAACTTCGTACGGCTAACCATCGAGTCCTGGAGATTTGTTGTAGTCGACCTGCTTCAACGCAGTAATGATCTCACCCTCTGTAACCATGCCATCACAGCTAGCCGCTCGAGCCGCCTCTAGGCGGGGCGAGCCAGCCAAATAGCTTTCAAACTCCTGGACGCGGAGTCTGGGTAGTTGGGTGAAACGTTCCTTCAAATGCTCGCGGAACCCCTCGCAAATTTCACGAGTCGATACCCGGGTATGTCTTTCCAGGTTATTCACCTTCTGAATGTACCCATCCGAGCCACGACGTAAAGCAGCCTTACGCTCAACAGCGTCAACGTTCACAGCTTCGTTAGAGACTTTCTTCAACCTAGCGCAAACTACTTGACCTTCATATCGCTCGCTAGCCCAGCGATTGAGGTCCCCCGTTAATTAAGGCTATCTCTAGGGGATGCCCCCAGCAACCGCCCGGGTCATCTTATCCTCTACACGCTTCTGTGTCCTAGCCCTATCTCGAGCGAGGCGCTTGCTATAGCGGACACAAAAGCGTCTTACGTGGGCCTTAGTTTTAACCCAATAACTACTCCCGATAACCGCCCCTACTAAACTCCGCTGAAGTAGTAACGTTAGCTTATCCCGGAAGTCGGCTATCTCCAGTAAGGAGGTATTCAACTTCTAGTACCCAGCTAACCTAGGCCTATCGCTTAAATTCAAACGGGCCATAACAAATTTATGGTCCGAATGACCTAACCAAGTGAATGTGGGATAAGATAAGAAATCTATGTCGCCTCTTCTAACTAACATTCTGCCCAAGTAAGTACTCGAACAGAAGGCCGCGCTAGTATGCCACGTCCACATCTCCCGCCCTGGGTGATCAACGCGAAATCTGTCGACAAGATCGCATGAGGCGATCAGGTCAAACAGACTGCTATCACACCTATCCGACCCTCTATTATCTCCGACATTATCTATCTTGGGGTCAAGGACGACGTTCCAATCCCCCATTAAAACTACTCGCTCCGGACCCCCGAGAAACCTCTCCAACCGTCGATAAAAGGAAACCCTTACACTAGTAAAGTTGGGCGCATAAACCGTAACGATCCGAAACTTACTGTTTTCAAGTGCAACATCGACTACGACCAGCCGACCTACCGCATCCGTATGAACAACGCTCACTGTCGCAGACAGAGTGCGTGTCACTAGCAAAGAGACACCACAACTACGGCCATTGCCATATGCTGAGATGACGTCATAGTCGTCAGTCAGCACATCACAATCCCCATACGAAACGAAGTGGGTCTCGTCGATCGCAACTATATCTAATTTAAGGGCCACGAGATTCCTCAGCACGCGAACAGCCTTGCTTCGAGATCTCATGCCCCTCACGTTCAATGAAGCCAGGGTTAAAGCCATTATCTCTTACTTATATGTCGCAAATGGGCCTAAAGTCCTCGGGAGTGAGGACGCTGAAGGTCTGACCAAGACTGCCGGTCAGCAGTTCGGACGAAATCCGTCCGTCTCAAGCCAGACCTCCCACGTCCAGGGGAAAGGTTAATTTAAGTGCCCGAAATAATGAGGGTGAACGTAAATCGGGACCCTCCCCGGACATTTCGACGCTAATTTTTTTAAAAATGGGTGCTCTTCATCTACTAGTCTCACACCTGGAATAGCGTCCCTTGCCGCCTCCAACATTCTCCAGAAGGCCTTTGCCCAACTACCTTTATCTTGTCGGACGAAGGTAGTTATCAGGGGGAGGTTATTGAAGTTACGGGGATCCTGTACCTTCTTCCCTTTCACATGTGTAAAGGCCTCCAATTGCTGGATATATGTCCGCTGGTGGACATTCAAATCGGATTGAACCAGTGAGGCGTCCGCCTCACAGATTCTTTCCCCAGGCATGAACGGAAACGTTTTTGACCTTTCTTGTCTAGGAGGAGGTGAGGAGGTTGTTTCAATGGGAGTCACTTCAGGCTTCTCCGTACCCTTTTTCTCCACCTCTTGTGTCCCTTTCACGATTTTCTCTTGGGTTTCTACCCTAAGTTCTTCAACCATTGCCACGGGTTCTTCAACCATTGCCACGGGTTCTTCACTCACTGAAGGGGTATTGTAGAGGGGGGGGGGGTACATTGCTCAACCAAATCTGTCGGGACTGGGGATTGGGGTTCTGCGGGTTGAGCAATTATTTCGTCTTTTTTATCTTTGGTTTCACGGATCTTTTTCGGTTTTGGGTCTTTCGCCTTAGATGTCTGGGCTTCGTCTCCTTCCACTGTCATCCTTTCCTCGTCCTCTTGTCTTTCTTCATCAGATTCCGATGACGAGGGGTCACTAAGCTTTCTTTTTACGGCTGATGATGGGGCTATCTCAGGCCTTGGAGACACCTTCTTTCCTTTCTTGATCACCACCGTACTCCATTTTTCCTGGCCTTCTTCCTGCTTTTCTGTCTGGTCTACTACCTCCTTTTCAGCTACGGGTGTGGGGGCCTTCGGAGTCGCTACTATTTTTTGTACCGGAGCCCCAGGTGTTGTAGGTTTCTCCGGGTTTCTTTTTAGGCACACCTTTGCTATAGGACCTGACGTCTGGCAGTGCCAGCAATAAGGTCTTCGCCCTTCCACAATTAGGGACATCACCCATCCTTCGCAGTTTAGTTGAGCCGGGATTCTGAGGAAGTTCTTATGATCTACCCTTATTTTTATCTTGTAATCCCCATTACTGATCTTTCGAGGCCCACGCACTGGGATTACCCCCTCGACGTCACCATACTGTGACATGATTGCCCCCATGTGATCAGGGCTAATGCAGCATGGAACGCCGAGCATTGTGACTACAGTTCGCCTTTTTTCCAGATACTCTGGTTTTATTTTCATATTCTTCCAAGTAAAATTTCCCTTAGCCACCTTTTCAGCCTCCTGCTGATTGGGGAGCAAAATATCCCACATCGCATATGATTTTTTAACGATATAGGTTGCTGGGATATTTAACTCCACCAACATATCCATCATTCGTTCCTTAGTAACTGTGATGAGGCCTTTTAATTTCAGGTCTGTTGTAACCAAGGATACGATTCGCAGTCTTAAACTTTCCAGCGTCCCCGGAATGAGTTTGATCTGGTTTCCCTCCGTCAGACTTTCGTACTTTTCTTGGAAGAGAGCCCGATACTCTTGGGGAGTTTCCTGCGCTTGTGGGCCCAGCCTGTTGTTTTGGTCATTGCAGAGATGTTGTTTTTTTTCTGGCCAGCCGTAATTTGAGTATCTTGGCTTTTCAATGTAGGCCACGCCTTTGTGGCAAGTTTTGGGGCCCCCTTTTTAACTTTTGATTGAAGTTGACTTTGAATTTTTTCCGGAACCTCTCCCTCTTTGGAATCTGAATCTGACTCATCTGAGGAGCACCCTGAAAAAATTTTTGGGTTCTAATTCTTTTCGGCTATGTTTAGGTCCAAAGAATTACACTTCCTTAAGTGTGGATTCTTAGGCATGTTAAACGTGGTTTTTTTCATCTCAGCGAAAAATTCCTCCTGGGAGATAAGTACTTTGGGGATAGAATTTTGATGATCAAAGTCCCCAAACATGATAGAATCTGGGACGTCATCGGGTATGTCCATCCCCTCGACTGAAGAAACCAGGTCGCACTCGGCTGTACGACCCCCTGACGCTACTGGAGTGCCGCTCGGTTCGACACTCCCCAACACAGACAACGAGGTGCCCTGCGAGGCCACACCTTTTGGGGCGCACTCGGGTGTGCAACCCCCCTGAACCTGAGCTGGAGTGCCGCTCGGTGCGACACCCCCCACAACTGAAAGTGAGGTGTCCTGCCTGGCAACACCTCCTGGGGCGCACTCGGGTGTACAACCCCCCCCCCCCCATCCAACTGGAGTGCCGCTCGGTGCGACACTCCCCGACACAGGCAATGGGGCGCACTCGAGTGTGCAACCCCCCTCCATTACGACTGGGGCGCACTCGGGTGTGCAACCCCCTTTCACGGGCACTATCATCAGATCGTACTCGGGAGTACGACTGACTAGGTCTAAAAGAGTTCCCTCGGCGGTCACAATCTGGTCGTTGCTCACGTCTGTGGCAACTCGAACTTTTGAAGACTGGCTGGCTTCCATCAAAAAACGGGTCCTAAGGAGGTGCAACACCCGCCGATTCGGAATCGAGGAGACCGTCACCGAAGACCGGTACGTAAGTCTCTCCGAACCTGCCAGCTGCTTAAGTGTGGACCTCAAGAGGACGCTGAAAAAGGAACAAAGAAAAAATAATTAAATGCCCAAGAGGGTGTAACAAACCTGACTGCAGGACTAGACCCGCCGATTCGGAGACGAGGAGACCTTCACCGTTTTACGGGTTCGTCAGTCTCCCCGAAACCTGCCAGCTGCTTAAGTCAGCCCAACAGTCAGGGAAAAGAAAAATAAGAAAAAGTCCCAAAAGGGGGCAAAATGTGACAAAAGCCCCAAAACGGGGCTTGGTCAAAGAAAACGCTTTAAACCTAGCCAAAAGGCCCGGTAGCGAGGACGCCTGGTCTTTGGGAAGACGAGAATGTTGTAACTGAGAACAGATACTACACTCTGATATTAGCCATAAGGCTATTTATTTAGGCCGGTGAGTTCCTTCGGACAACCTTCATCTTTATCTACAGATGAAGATTTTACAAACCTTGGGAACTCACCAGACCTTAGACATAGTGCCCGTTATGTAGCGGGAGGGGGTCTGGGATAAGAGGGTCAAGCTGTTCAATGTTTTTTATTTCAAAAAATTTTACAAACAGAAAAATAACATTTGCTGACTCTAAACTAGATTCTTGCACAAAAATACCGCATTCACTCTGTGGGTGGATCCCTACTTAAAATATCCCCAAAAAACATCGATGTAAAAAAGGAATTTTCGTGGGAGTGGGAAAAATATTAAAAACACCTAAAAAGAAAGAAAAATAAAGAACAAAATAAAATGGTAAAAAAGTTAGTATGGCCCGGCTTTCCTTCATAGCTAAGTCTTAGACCGCCTCCTGTTTTCCGGCACGAGACCGAAAACAAGCGGGTCGGTCACTAAGTGGGAGTGGGAACTTAAGAGAAGAGTGTTCAAAAAATAAATTCATCGGGAATGGGATCATGGGGTGGATGGCGTCTTCCAAGATAGTAATGCCAAGGGTTTCAAAAGACCGGGGACAAAATAAAACAGTGGAAGTGGGAATATTTGGAAGCTCTCTAGTGCCGGCAAAAATAAAATAGGGACAGGATAACTTTCATTCCTACTAGTTTAAGAGTTTACCAGTTTTTTAAAATAAATCAAAAAACTCTACAGGGGTGGGTTCCGTAGAACCCAGTACCGCGTGTGCCATAACTATGGAGGGAACACGAACTCAAACTTGGCGCCTAGTCGGATGCACAAACTAGTGTCATGCACCCATCTCCTATTGAAATCCATGCGATGTAATCGTTTCCAATCGCATCTGATCTTCACTTTAAGTTGGTGTTTAAAGTAAACTACCAGATCCCGATCCAAAACAGATCCAACCCCATGAACCTCATCAAGACGTGTAACCCACGTCACTAGTCTTGCTACGGCTAGGACGCTAGAAACACCATTCGTTTCTCCCCAGACCCCGGCGGTGCTGCGTTGTAGATGACAGATGCTACATCCAGGACCATCGGCTGCTCGGCGTCGATGCGGGCCGTCACCTCCCTGACGTATTCTCAGAGATGTCGAAGTTTGCTGCAGGTGAAGAAGGTGTGCTAGGCCGTTTCTTCTTCTTCGTCTTCACAGCGCGGGCATAAGGGGACGTCCCTTAAACCATCTCTGCATAATCTGCCATAGAGCGGCAGTGCGTTCCGAACCAGTCGCCAGGTCAGAGTATACTCAGAATTGTTGAGATTACTCTGGCCTGGCGCACAATTCCACTGGGAGCGGGCCTCCTCCCTCGACAATCCAAGCAGCTCCTCAAGTGGGTCCGAAGCGGTACCCTCTACTAGATCCCGATATAGTCTCTTCCTCGACCGGGCAAGGTCACTGGACCCCGGCAACGCTCTAAGCGCGGCCCGGCATTCGGCGAAAAACAAGGGCTCCCCCTCTCGGCCTACGTACGTCGACCTTCGACCGAGAGGTCGGGTATGAGGTTGGGAAAGGCGCTCTCAACCGCAGGGACCCACGGAGTGTCTTCCATCAAAGTCCAACTCAGGAAAGCCAGTCTCTCGGCATGTCGATGACTTGCCAAGTCAGACATCCCCAAGCCTCCCACACTCGGAACTTGAGTACAGACCTGTTTGCGGACGTACGCTTTCCGGCCCTTCCAAAGAAGCGAGAAGAGTAAGCGCGTGAAAGCGATAAGGCGGGCCGCAGGCAGTGGTAGTACAGACAGCCGGTAAAGGATGAGAGGAAAGACGTAAGTGGCGCACGCCTCCGCTCTGCCCTTTTAGGAAAGCTTCCTTCGAATCCAAGCCCGGACCGACGATTCGACCTTTGTCTGTACTTCCGACCAGTTCTTTTTCAGCTGGAGGCCCGGCCCGAACCACACGCCGAGGATCTGAACCGGGCCATCCGACCAGCTGAAGTCACCTGGAAGAGCGGTCTTTCTGCTCCAGGCACCCAACCACAGGCCGTTCGACTTGCTGCGGTTGACTATGGCCCCTGTCACTTCTTCGTACCGAGCGAGCGCCTTAATAACCGTTCGAATGTCAGTACGGCTCGACACGAAATCGGTGACATCATCGGCAAACGCGGAAACCCCGACTCGCGCTTTGCGAGGAGGGATAGCGATCCCGCGCAGGACTGGTGTTGTCGCCTCATCCCCTAATTTGCGAAGGAAGGGTTCAAACGCCAGGATGTAGAGCGGGGGCGACAGCGGACATCCCTGACGTACCGACTGAGAAACAACGAACGATTCCGATTTCTTTCCGTTGACTTGCACCACTGCCGTCGGCGAGTCATCTTAGCCATAAGGCCAGAAAGCATCCGATATTCAAATTTTTAGAAGTATTTCTATCAGTATTTATAACCAATCTACACCAGTACAGCGGTCTATCCACTAGACACTGTTCAAATTACATTGATAAGTTAACAAGTAATAATAACTATGATTTTCTTTCAACAAACATTGTATAATACTATTTAACAAATTATTACATTAGTTTTGAATATCAACAATGAATTTTAGACTCCCCCAGGCCGTTTTTCTCTAATTCAACATATCTTTTATACGCCATTTTTTTTAACCGAAAATGACATTAATTCACTTCTTTTGGCTAAAATCAAAGTGTAATATCTGTTCCGATGGATACTGCACCCCATAGACTGGTATCGTCTTGGCCTTCGGGGCTTCATTCCGCCGGTCTATGGGTTTTTCATGTGCAGTTCTAGGAGGTCCACACTCCCAGGCTTTGCCTCCCCTCTTTAGGGGAGGAGTAAGTTTACTGCTTACTTCTAGAGGCACGTTATCGGGGAATGCCGAATAACAGCATCTACGTTTCTCTTTGGACTATTTTGCAGATGAAAAGCGGGAGAGGGGATCGGTTCAAGTTATTTCATTAGTGCTCCAGAAGCCTTCTTGATATTTTAAATACTCGCCGTTGTCTGGGAGAAAACTGCTCAATGTTCTAGATAGAGCTACTGTAGTGAAAAGTTTGTATAATATTTTAACGCCATTTACGATTCTCTTCGGACTATTGTGCAGAATAAAAAGGAGAGAGGATCGGTAATCGTGATGTAAGTAGAGGCTTCTGCGGTATAGCAACCGGGGGAAGGTTTGTCCTGTCCAGTTCTAGGAGGTCAACACTCCCAGGCTTTGCCTCCCCTCTTTGGGGAGGAGTAAGTTTATTGCTTACTGCCTGAGGCGCCCCTATCGGGGAATCCCGACGGGGCTGCCCAGGCAATTTTTAATGGCCAGAGGGCTCATCTTCTCGAGCGCTGGCTTTTTAAGTCCCACTTGAATTTATTTGTTAGAAGATAGCTAAAGAAGAACGATAACTCACATTGAAACACACAATTTAGGTTTTTAAAACAAGGTTAGATAATATACATTACATATAAAAGTGTATTCTTATGTAAAATTCACAGAGTAAGATGATGAGAGTATTCCCGAATCTATAAAGCCACCCCTTAAGGGTCCATGGAACATATTTCATCAGGAAGGGGGGGGGGGCTTTTCAGTTATTTTTCATTATATTTTATAGTAATTTAAAATTGCTGAGTCATATCGTAATTTAATTACGTAATACCTAAAGTTCATAAAACAATTCATCATTTGTAATGAAATTTATTTGTTAGAGGATAGCTAAGGAAGAACGATAACTCACGTTTAAAAACACAATTTAGGGTTTTAAAACAAGGTTAGAGAATATACATAACATATAAAAGTGTATTCTTATGTAAAATTCACAGAGTAAGATGATGAGAGTATTCCTGAATCTATAAAGCCACGCCTTAGGGGTCAATGAGACATATTTCATCAGGGGTGGTGGTCTTTTCAGTCATTTTTCATTATATTTTATAGTAATTTGAAATTGCTGAGTCATATTATAATTTTATTACGTAATACCTCAAATATATAAAACAATTCATCATTTTTAATAGAATTTATTTGTTAGAAGATAGCTAAGGAAGAACGATAACTCACATTTAAAACACAATTTAGGTTTCTACAGAATAGGGACAATGGGTACTTCTCCAATATAGGGTCCAGATATGCTTCTACAATATAGGACCCAGCACCGAGGGTGCTTTTACAATATAGGACCAGGAGGCTTATGTAGAATAAGGACCATGAGTGCTTCTGCAGTATAGGGGCCAGGGGCACTTCTACAGTATAGGACCCAGCACCGGGGGTGCTTCTACAATATACGACCCGGAGGCTTCTGCAGTATTGTTCTTAGATATGACCAAGGCACCTCAGAAATGTTTTTCTTTCTTTAACTGAAAATATGTCTATGTATGGTGAAAGGTTAACAACAATTGGGGGAGGGCATTTTTTTTTTCATAAAAAATATTCATATGTATAGGTTAGGATGAAAAAGATTTTTAGGGGGGCGTCGAAATTTTTTTTTTCCTTTTTCTTTTTTAAACTAAAAATATATGTATTTGAGGGGGAGGGGGTCAAAATTTTTTTTCTTTTACATTAAAAATATTTATATGTATGGGGAGGATGAAAAATATTTTGTTTCGTGCGGGGGATAAATTTTTTTTTTTTTCGTTGTTTGAACTAAAAATATTTCTATGTATGGGGGGAAGGGGTCAACAAACTTTCTTTTTTTTTCTTTTAAATAAAATATTTCTAAGTATGGGGGAGGATGAAAAAAAATTTTCTTGAGGGAGCAAAAAAAAATTCTTTTTTTCTTGTTTTAACTAAAAATATTTATATTTATGATAGTGACACTACATGAATGAACACTATTTTGTTATTCTGACACGACAGGAGCGTATTAATATGAGTTCTTAGGTATGCGAACTGGGCTAGAGATAGGTACATATACAGTATTTGTACCCTTGCAGAGATAAGTAAGTATATAGTATGCGCATGAGGGCGGCGATAGGTACTAATATAGTATGCGCACCGGGTCGGCGATATAGTATATATAGTATGTGCACTGGGGTGGAGATAGGGACGTATATAGTAGTGCATAGCAGTGGCGATAGGTATGTATTTAGCATTCACACCGGGGTGGCGATAGGTATGTATTTAGCATTTGCACTGGGGCAGCGATAGGTACATATGTAGTATGCACACCAGGTCAGCAATAGGTACGTATATAGCATGTGCACATGGGCGGCAGTAAGTACGTATATAGCACCGGGGCGGTGATAAGTATGTATTCAGCATGCGCTCCAGGGCGGCGATCGGTACGTATATAGAACGCGCACAGGGGCGGCGATTGGTACATATATAGAACGGGCACCGAGGCGGCGAAAGGTACGTATTTAGCATTCGCACCGGGGCGGCGATAGGTACTTATATAGTATCTGCACCCAGGCAGCGATAGGTACTTATATAGTATCTGCACCGGGGTTGCGATAGGTATGTATATATTATGTGCACTGGGGCGGCGATAGGTACGTATATTGTATCCGCACCGGGTTGGCGATAGATTAATATATAGTATGTACACCAGGGCGGAGATAAGTACCTATATTGAAGGCACAGACAGAGGTGGTACTTTTCATATAAATATGTCATACTATTGCCCCGGGAAACGTAGGATGTACTGGTGGGGAAGAAACAGCTTTCGCAAAAAGCAAAATGAGAAAGTAGCGGTGAAATGGGGCGACCAGGGAAGAGAAAAGTAGAAAGATACAGAGATGGCTATAAAGAGAGGGAGAGAAAAAGAAGTTTCAATATAAAGATGTTACACACACAAGTTTTCTTAAATTAAATGTCTTCATCACCCCGACAGCCCCGCTAGTAACATATAAAAGTTTATAATTATGTAAAATTCACAGGGTAAGATGATGAGAGTATTCCCGAATCTATAAAGCCACCCCTTAAGGGTCCATGGGACATATTTCATCAGGGGTGGTGGTCTTTTCAGTCATTTTTCATTATATTTTGTAGTAATTTGAAATTGCTGAGTCATATTGTAATTTACTTACGTAATACCTCAAGTTTATAAAACAATTCATAATTTTTACTGAAATTAATTTGTTAGAGGTAAGCTAAGGAAGAACGATAACTCACGTTTAAAAACACAATTAAGGATTTTAAAACAAGGTTAGAGAATATACATAATATATAAAACTGTATTCTTATGTTAAATTCACAGAGTAAGAAGATGAGAGTATTCCAGAATCTATAAACTTACCACTTCAGAGGGCATGGGGCATATTTCATCGGGGGGGGGGGGTGTCTTTTCAGTCATTTTTCATTTTATTTTATAGTAATTTTAAATTGCTGAGTCATATTGTAATTTAATTACGTAATACCTCAAGTTCATAAAACAATTCATCATTTGTAATGAAATTTATTTGTTAGAAGTTATTTAAGGAAGAACGATAACTCACGTTTAAAAACACAATTTAGGTTTTTAAAACAAGGTTAGTGAATATACATATCGTAAACAATGTATTCTTATGTAAAATTCACAGGGTAAGATTATGAGAGTATTCCTGAATCTATAAAGCCACCCCTTATGGGTCCAGGGGACATATTTCATGGGGGGAGGCTTTTCAGTTATTTTACATTATATTTTATAGTAATTTGAAATTGCTTAGTCATATTGTACTTTAATTACATAATACCTCAAATATATAAAACAATTCATCATTTTTAATCAAATTTATTTGTAAGAGGATAGCTAAGGAAGACGATAACTCACATTTAAAAACACAATTTAGGTTTTTAAAACAAGGTTAGAGAATATACATAACATATAAAAGTGTATTCTTGTGTAAAATTCTAAGAGTAAGATGATGAGAGTATTATCGAACATATAAAGCCACCCCTTAGGGGTCCATGGGACATATTTCATCAGGGGGGGGTCAATTATTTTTCATTATATTTTATAGTAATTTAAAATTGCTGAATCATATTGTAATTTAATTACGTAATACCTCAAGTTCATTAAACAATTCATTATTTTTAATGAAATTGATTTGTTAGAGGATAGCTAAGGAAGAACGATAACTCACGTTTAAAAACACTATTAAGGTTTTTAAAACAAGGTTAGAGAATATACATAACATATAAAAGTGTATTCTTATGTAAAATTCACAGGGTAAGATAATGAGAGTATTCCTGAATTTATAAAGCTACCCATTAAGGGTCCATGAGACATATTTCATCAGGGGTGGGGGGCTTTTCAGTTATTTTTCATCATATTTGATAGTAATTTGAAATTGCTGAGGCATATTGTAATTTAATTACGTAATACCTCAAGTTTATAAAACAATTGATCATCTTTAATGAAATTTATTTGTTAGAGGATAGCTAAGAAGAACGATAACACACGTTTAAAAACACAAATTATGTTTCTACAGAATAGGGACAATGGGTACTTCTCCAGTATAGGGACCAGATGTGCTTCTATAATATAGGACACAGCACCGAGGGTGCTGCTACAATATAGGATCAAGAGGCTTATGTTGAATAGGGACCATGGGTGCTTCTGCAATATAGGGGCCAGGGGCTGCTACAGTATAGGACCCAACACCGGGGGTGCTTCTACAATATACGACCCGGAGGCTTCTGCAGTATGGTTCTTAGATATGACCGAGGCACCTTGGAAAATTTTTTTTTCTTTCTTGAACTGAAAATATGTCTATGTATGGCGAAGGGTAACAATGAATTTGGGGGAGGATTTTTTTTTTTCATAAACTATATTCATATGTATGGGTTAGGATGAAAAAAAATTTCGATGGGGGGCATCAAAATTTTTTTTTCTCGTCTTCTTTTTTAAACTAAAAATATGTATGGGGAGGGTAAAAAATAATTTGACGGGGAGGGCGGTCAAACAAATTTTTTTTTTCTTTTTCATTAAAAATATTTATAGGTATGGGGAGGATGAAAAATGTTTTTTTTCGGGCTGGGATTAAAATTTTTTTTTTCGTTGTTTGAACTAAAAATATTTCTATGTATGGGGGGAGGGTCAAAAAATTTTCTTTTTTTTTCTTTTAAATTAAAAATATTCTAAGTATGGGGGAGGAAGAAAAAAATTTTTCTTGGGGAAGCAAAATAAATTTCTTTTTTTCTTTTCTTAACTAAAAATATTTATATTTATGATAGTGACAATACATGAATGAACACTATTTTGTTTTTCTGACACGACAGGGGTGTATTAATATGCGTTCTTAGGTATGCGAAATGGGCTGGATATACAGTATTTTTACCCTTGCAGAGATAGATAAGTATGTAGTATGCGCACCAGGGCGGCGATAGGTACTAATATAGTATGCGCACCGGGCCGGCGATATAGTATATATATAGTATGTTCACTGGGGTGACAATAGGTACGTATATAGTAGTGCATAGCAGTGGCGATAGGTACGTATTTAGCATTCACACCGGGGTGGCGATAGGTATGTATTTAGCATTCGCACCGGGTCGGCGATATGTACATATTTAGTATTTGCACTGGGGCAGCGATAGGTACATATGTAGAACGGGCACCGAGGCAGCGAAAGGTACGTATTTAGCATTCGCACCGGGGCGGCGATAGGTACTTATATAGTATCTGCACCCAGGCAGCGATAGGTACTTATATAGTATCTGCACCGGGGTTGCAATAGGTATGTATATATTATGTGCACTGGGGCGGCGATAGGTACGTATATTGTATGCGTACCGGGGTGGCGATAGATTCGTATATAGTATGATCACCGGGGCGGAGATTAGTACCTATATAGAAGGCGCAGACACAGGTTGTACTTTCTATATAAATATGTCATAATATTGCCCTAGGAAAGGTAGTATTAAATGATGAGCATTAAACAGCTTTCGCAAAAGACAAAATGAGAAAGTAGCGGTGAAATGGAGCGACCAGGGATGAGAAAAGTAGAAAGATAAAGAGACGGCTATAGAGAGAGGGAGAGAAATAGAAGTTTCAATATAAAGATGTTACACACACGATTTTTTTTTTATCAATTACATTTTTTTATCACCCCGAGCAACGCCGGGTAGCCTCGCTAGTTGAATAATAAAACATAATGCATTAACACGTAAAAATATTACTTTAGTAAAGGTGAATTAGGTTTTTAAAAAATAATACATTTACACTAACATTTTTAGAAAAATAATGTTTTTTACATTCCATCATCATTGAATAATACATACTGAAAATTTCATTAAAATTGGTTGATTTCCTGAATTTTGGTGAATTTTAAAGTGAAGGGAAGGTCAAAATGTATTTACATTTTGTTAATCGGCCATTGATTTTGCACGTACCTAGCATACATACATATATATATATATATAGGATCAAAATAAACCAAAGTGAAAACTTTTAGTAGATAGAACCTATTGTGAAAAGGATTAGCTCAATATACGAGATAGAGCAATAGTAGAGATAGAAGAAAAAAGAGTGATAAATATGCGACGATTGTCCAAATTTATTTCAAATTTCAATTGTTCAATTGAACAATTGAACAATTGAAATAAATTTGGACAATCGTCGCATATTTATCACTCTTTTTTCTTCTATCTCTCTCTCTCTCTCTCTCTCTCTATATATATATATATATATATATAACTATATATATATGTGTTTGTGTGTGCATGTGTATGCTATGTCATGTATTACGCTTACTTTTTGTTGATGTTATTGTTTTCGCAGGTAATGTTTGTAAAGAAAATGAGTTATTTAGCATGAGGGGCTGGGTACAAACAATGAAAACTACAAGATAAAATATGACATCTGCAGCATATATTCATTTGTAATATTCTTTGATTATATCAGTTAGTTAAATAAATATTTGTTTTACTTAGTTCACTCTAAACAAAATAACTAGACCATCTACTTGTTTATCCCTCTTAGACAAGGCCCGAAAAAGAGTCGCTTATCTAGTCGGTCCCTCACTATCAAATAGGATACAACCTCTGTCCCATCGCTCCTGAAGATGCCGATATTTGGTACTCCTTCCCTGCTCTCAGTTTCTACGACTGTACAGACATGCAGAAATTAAACACTAATGTTGACCAACCATCTCTCTCCACAGCTTCTAATTTAGGATGATCCCTAAAACTTTCACCCTAATTCTCAGTAGCTCCTTACCATTACAGTGTTTGTTTGGGATGAACTAAGTTTTTTTAAATTAACAGTTCGTCCTTCGTCCTTTTTGTTCTTTTAGTTGCTGATCGTATTCTTTCCTTCATTTTTCTCGTTCTATTTTCTTTGTTTATCGTTTATCTTTCTTCTTCGTTTTTCGTCTTTTATTCGTAGTTCTTCGTTCTCTTTTTACGTTCTTCGTTTTTCAAAGCTGCTTAATATTTCTGTTCGTACTTATTCGTATTCGTTCGCCGTTCTCGTGATTTTCGTGCTGTTACGTTCTTCTTCATTCGTCGTTCGTTATTTTTCGTTCTTCGTTTTTTAAAGCTGCTTAATATTTTTGTTCGTACTTATTAGTATTCGTTCGCCGTTCTCGTGATTTTCGTACTCTTACGTTCTTCTTCATTCGTCGTTCGTGATTTTTCGTTCTTCGTTTTTAAAGCTGCTTAAAATTTTTGTTCGTACTTATTCGTATTCGTTCGCCGTTCTCGTGATTTTCGTGCTGTTACGTTCTTCTTCATTCGTCGTTCGTTATTTTTCGTTCTTCGTTTTTAAAGCTGCTTAATATTTTTGGTCGTACTTATTCGTATTCGTTCGCCGTTCTCGTGATTTTCGTACTCTTAGGTTCTTCTTCATTCGTCGTTCGTTATTTTTCGTTCTTCGTTTTTAAAGCTGCTTAATATTTTTGTTCGTACTTATTAGTATTCGTTCGCCGTTCTCGTGATTTTCGTACTCTTACGTTCTTCTTCATTCGTCGTTCGTGATTTTCCGTTCTTCGTTTTTAAAGCTGCTTAAGATTTTTGTTCGTACTTATTAGTATTCGCTCGCCGTTCTCGTGATTTTCGTGCTGTTACGTTCTTCTTCATTCGTCGTTCGTGATTTTTCGTTCTTCGTTTTTAAAGCTGCTTAATATTTTTGGTCGTACTTATTCGTATTCGTTCGCCGTTCTCGTGATTTTCGTACTCTTACGTTCTTCTTCATTCGTCGTTCGTGATTTTTCGTTCTTCGTTTTTAAAGCTGCTTAATATTTTTGTTCGTACTTATTAGTATTCGTTCGCCGTTCTCGTGATTTTCGTACTCTTACGTTCTTCTTCATTCGTCGGTCGTGATTTTCCGTTCTTCGTTTTTAAAGCTGCTTAAGATTTTTGTTCGTACTTATTAGTATTCGCTCGCCGTTCTCGTGATTTTCGTGCTGTTACGTTCTTCTTCATTCGTCGTTCGTTATTTTTCGTTGTTTGTTTTTAAAGATGCTTAATATTTTTGTTCGTACTTATTCGTATTCGTTCGCTGTTCTCGTGATTTTCGTACTCTTACGTTCTTCTTCATTCGTCGTTCGTTATTTTTCCTTATTCGTTTTTACAGCTTCTTAATATTTTTGTTCGTACTTATTCGTATTCGTTCGCCGTTCTCGTGATTTTCGTACTCTTACGTTCTTCTTCATTCGTCGTTCGTTATTTTTCGGTCTTCGTTTTTAAAGCTGCTTAATATTTTTGTTCGTACTTATTAGTATTCGTTCACCGTTCTCGTGATTTTCGTACTCTTACGTTCTTCTTCATTCGTCGTTCGGTATTTTTCGTTCTTCGTTTTTAAAGCTGTTTAATATTTTTGTTCGTACTTATTAGTATTCGTTCACCGTTCTCGTGATTTTCGTACTCTTACGTTCTTCTTCATTCGTCGGTCGTTATTTTTCGGTCTTCGTTTTTAAAGCTGCTTAATATTTTTGTTCGTACTTATCCGTATTCGTTCGCCGTTCTCGTGATTTTCATACTCTTACGTTCTTCTTCATTCGTCGTTCGGTATTTTCCGTTGTGCGTTTTTAAAGCTGTTTAATATTTTTGTTCGTACTTATTCGTATTCGTTCGCCGTTCTCGTGATTTTCGTACTCTTACGTTCTTCTTCATTCGTCGTTCGGTATTTTTCGTTCTTCGTTTTTAAAGCTGTTTAATATTTTTGTTCGTACTTATTAGTATTCGTTCACCGTTCTCGTGATTTTCGTACTCTTACGTTCTTCTTCATTCGTCGGTCGTTATTTTTCGGTCTTCGTTTTTAAAGCTGCTTAATATTTTTGTTCGTACTTATTCGTATTCGTTCGCCGTTCTCGTGATTTTCGTTCTCTTATGTTCTTCTTCATTCGTCGTTCGTGATTTTTCGTTCTTCGTTTTTAAAGCTGCTTGATATTTTTGTTCGTATTTATTAGTATTCGCTCGCCGTTCTCGTAATTTTCGTGCTGTTACGTTCTTCTTCATTCGTCGGTCGTTATTTTTCGGTCTTCGTTTTTAAAGCTGCTTAATATTTTTGTTCGTACTTATTCGTATTCGTACGCCGTTCTCGTGATTTTCGTACTCTTACGTTCTTCTTCATTCGTCGTTCGTTATTTTTCGTTCTTCGTTATTAAAGCTTGTTAATATTTTTGTTCGTACTTATTCGTATTCGTTCGCCGTTTTCGTGATTTTCGTTCTCTTACGTTCTTCTTCATTTGTCGTTCGTTATTTTTCGTTCTTCGTTTTTAAAGCTGCTTAATATTTTTGTTCGTACTTATTGGTATTCGTTTACCGTTCTCGTGATTTTCGTACTCTTACGTTATTCTTGATTCGTCGGTCGTTATTTTTCGGTCTTCGTTTTTAGAGCTGCTTAATATTTTTGTTCGTACTTATTCGTATTCGTTCGCCGTTCTCGTGATTTTCGTTCTCTTATGTTCTTCTTAATTCGTCGTTCGTGATTTTTCGGTCTTCGTTTTTAAAGCTGCTTAATATTTTTGTTCGTATTTATTAGTATTCGCACGCCGTTCTCGTAATTTTCGTGCTGTTACGTTCTTCTTCATTCGTCGGTCGTTATTTTTCGGTCTTCGTTTTTAAAGCTGCTAAATATTTTTGTTCGTACTTATTCGTATTCTGTAGGCCGTTCTCGTGATTTTCGTACTCTTACGTTCTTCTTCATTCGTCGTTCGTTATTTTTCGTTCTTCGTTATTAAAGCTTGTTAATATTTTTGTTCGTACTTATTCGTATTCGTTCGCCGTTCTCGTGATTTTCGTTCTCTTACGTTCTTCTTCATTTGTCGTTCGTTATTTTTCGTTGTTTGTTTTTAAAGATGCTTAATATTTTTGTTCGTACTTATCCGTATTCGTTCGCCGTTCTCGTGATTTTCATACTCTTACGTTCTTCTTCATTCGTCGTTCGGTATTTTACGTTGTGCGTTTTTAAAGCTGTTCAATATTTTTGTAAGTACTTATTCGTATTCGTTCGCTGTTCTCGTGATTTTCGTACTCTTACGTTCTTCTTCATTCGTCGGTCGTTATTTTTCGTTCTTCGTTTTTAAAGCTGTTTAATATTTTTGTCTGTATTTATTAGTATTCGCTCGCCGTTCTCGTAATTTTCGTACTCTTACGTTATTCTTCATTCGTCGTTCGTTATTTTTCGTTCTTCGTTTTTTAAAGCTGCTTAATATTTTTGGTCGTACTTATTCGTATTCGTTCGCCGTTCTCGTGATTTTCGTACTCTTACGTTCTTCTTCATTCGTCGTTCGTGATTTTTCGTTCTTCGTTTTTAAAGCTGCTTAAAATTTTTGTTCGTACTTATTAGTATTCGTTCGCTGTTCTCTTTATTTTCGTACTCTTACGTTCTTCTTTATTCGTCGTTCGTTATTTTTCGGTCTTCGTTTTTAAAGCTGCTTAATATTTTTGTTCGTACTTATTAGTATTCGTTCACCGTTCTCGTGATTTTCGTACTCTTACGTTCTTCTTCATTCGTCGTTCGTTATTTTTCGTTCTTCGTAATTAAAGCTTGTTAATATTTTCGTTCGTACTTATTCGTATTCGTTCGCCGTTCTCGTGATTTTCGTTCTCTTACGTTCTTCTTCATTCATCGTTCGTTATTTTTCGTTGTTTGTTTTTAAAGATGCTTAATATTTTTGTTCGTACATATCCGTATTCGTTCGCCGTTCTCGTGATTTTCATACTCTTACGTTCTTCTTCATTCGTCGTTCGGTATTTTCCGTTGTGCGTTTTTAAAGCTGTTTAATATTTTTGTTCGTACTTATCCGTATTCGTTCGCCGTTCTCGCTATATATAAGTACGAACAAAAATATTAAGCAGCTTTAAAAACGAAGACCGAAAAATAACGAACGACGAATAAAGAAGAACGTAAGAGTACGATAATAAAGAGAACAGCGAACGAATACTTATAAGTACGAACAAAAATATGAGGCAGCTTTAAAAACGAAGAACGAAAACTCACGAACGACGAATGTAGAAGAACGTAAGAGTACGAAAATTACCAGAACGGCGTACGAATACGAATAAGTACGAACAAAAATATTAAGCAGCTTTAAAAACGAACACCGAAAAATAACGACCGACGAATGAAGAATAACGTAAGAGTACGAAAATCACGAGAACGGTGAACGAATACTAATAAGTACGAACAAAAATATTAAACAGCTTTAAAAACGAAGAACGAAAAATAACGACCGACGAATGAAGAAGAACGTAACAGCACGAAAATTACGAGAACGGCGAGCGAATACTAATAAATACGAACAAAAATTTTAAGCAGCTTTAAAAACGAAGAACGAAAAATCACGAACGACGAATGAAGAAGACGATAAGAGAACGAAAATCACGAGAACGGCGAACGAATACGAATAAGTACGAATCAAATTATTAAGCAGCTTTAAAAACGAAGACCGAAAAATAACGACCGACGAATGAAGAATAACGTAAGAGTACGAAAATCACGAGAACGGTGAACGAATACTAATAAGTACGAACAAAAATATTAAGCAGCTTTAAAAACGAACACCGAAAAATAACGACCGACGAATGAAGAATAACGTGAGAGTACGAAAAGCACGAGAACGGTAAACGAATACTAATAAGTACGAACAAAAATATTAAACAGCTTTAAAAACGAAGAACGAAAAATACCGAACGACGAATGAAGAAGAACGTAAGAGTATGAAAATCACGAGAACGGCGAACGAATACGGATAAGTACAAACAAAAATATTAAGCATCTTTAAAAACAAACAACGAAAAATAACGAACGACAAATGAAGAAGAACGTAAGAGAACGAAAATCACGAGAACGGCGAACGAATACGAATAAGTACGAACAAAAATATTAACAAGCTTTAATAATCAAGAACTAAAAATAACGAACGACGAATGAAGAAGAACGTAAAAGTACGAAAATCACGAGAACGGCGAACGAATACGAAAAAGTAGGAACAAAAATATTAAGAAGCTGTAAAAACGAAGAACGAAAAATAACGAACGACGAATGAAGAAGAACGTAAGAGTACGAAAATCACGAGAAAAGCGAACGAATACGAATAAGTACTTACAAAAATATTAAACAGCTTTAAAAACGCACAACGGAAAATACCGAACGACGAATGAAGAAGAACGTAAGAGTATGAAAATCACGAGAACGGCGAACGAATACGGATAAGTACGAACAAAAATATTAAGCATCTTTAAAAACAAACAACGAAAAATAACGAACGACGAATGAAGAAGAACGTAAGAGAACGAAAATCACGAGAACGGCGAACGAATACGAATAAGTACGAACGAAAATATTAACAAGCTTTAATTACGAAGAACGAAAAATAACGAACGACGAATGAAGAAGAACGTAAGAGTACGAAAATCACGAGAACGGTGAACGAATACTAATAAGTACGAACAAAAATATTAAGCAGCTTTAAAAACGAAGAACGAAAAATCACGAACGACGAATGAAGAAGAACGTAAGAGTACGAAAATTACCAGAACGGCGTACGAATACGAATAAGTACGAACAAAAATAAGGGTCCTATTTTTAAAAATTCATAACTTTTTTATTTATTGATTTTTTTTTATTGATTTTTTTAGAATAAGTAAAGGACCCCTTCCGAAGCAAGCATGAGCCGTATTAGCCCTAAGGAACGTAACCTCATTTAGAAAACATTATTTTAGCTTAAAAAACTCAAAACAGTGTAAAAAAACAATACTTTAGTTTTTGTAAGTTTTAAGAAGTGTTTTTCGGCTAAAATTTGTTTTGTTTATTTCAAAAAATCTCGGAAGGGTCAGTCTACACACACATAAAGTTTGGTGAGTTTAACTTTTATTTTGTGGAAGTTATTCAAATTCAAGTTATTCAAATTTAAAGATAGGACCCTTATTTTGGCCCACCCTGTATAAGAGATTGGCAATTTTAGCAGCGGCTTGAATCGTTTTTGGTCTGGTGACATACATTATTTGCTCACGGTTTACGATTGTAAATTTATATTCTCTACGCTATAAACGTATTTATCGTCATTTAATGTGAGGTTGTATTTTTCAATCGTCGCCATAAATCGTTTCAGATTACGATTATGGTCTGCATAGTTGTGTCCACATATTGTTACATTTTCAATGCAGACAAAGGTGCCCTCCAATTTCTCATCACTAATTATTTCATCCATAATCCGCTGAAAACTAGCAACTTTCGTTATTCCGAATGGTATCCTTTTAAACGGGTAGAGGCCACCATTTGCCTCAAAAGCTGTGTAGGGGCGATCGACTGGTTTGATAGCCACTTAGGGGTGCTTCTGAGGACTAGTATAATATACAATTTATATTTGCCAATTTCGTTTATAATTTTACATATCCTGGATATACATCTAGTAGGGTAAACCTAGTTATCGTTTGAGAGTTATCAATTGCTAGTATTTTTCGTGGGTTTGTAATATTTCGATAGCTTTTTCATAAGTGCTGCAGCCTATAATAATTTCGTGTATCGTGTGAGATACGAGTGTGTTTATATGTCGTAGTAATGTTTGCAAAAGTGTTGAAACGTCACTCGCTAATTAGTCTAGCGTTTTTTCAGAATTAGAAGAGTCAGGTTCTATCTCGAACCGTTGTGGGCGCATTAATTGTTACATGTTGATTTTATGCGAAATAAATTGTAATGACAAATGAGAACAGACGTAACTTGAGAAAGATTTATTTAACATACAGTGTCGGTACAATATTAGTGCTGCTATTAATATTGTTTAGTAAGGACAGGAGAGTTTTTCTAAAGTGGAGATGATTCAAAATAAGGGACGTTATTCGTAATTGTTCATTACAATCAGACATAAAAAATCAAAATAACCTTGAATATATCCTACAAAAAACAAACATGACTATCTCGATAGAAAAGCATCACAGAAATCAACACAATTGTTAATAATCTCAGAAGTGACAACTGTCATTCACCAAATTTACGTTGATTACAAAAAAAAACGCATTACTTTTGTAAAAGAGTACAATTTTCAAAAATGTGATTATAGTAGCAAATAAGAAAGTTTAACAAATACAAAATTAAAATATTCTGATGAAATTATTAATTTGTCTTATCAATTCGAATCAAAATAGTGAAAACTTACTCACTTTCTCCTAATTACTATTAAATTTACGAAAATTCCAATTAGGTGTTTCCAAACTTAGATAACCTACTGACACGAAATATGTCCATAAAGCGTCTGAGACTCACATACAATAAGTAGTAGTTTAGTATTAGCAAGGTTGGTCGGGATTTCAGACTGTATTCTTAGAGTGACAACTATAGAACTTGTGCCAAACATTTAGCTATACAGAAGTTTAGTTTTAAGACAGGGTTTATGTAAATATACACTGACGTTATAATTAACTACAAGAAAACATGTTCTTGAGTTATTAATATTAATGTTCACATACTTCAATTATTCGTTTAGATGAAGCGTAGTATCTGTTCAGATGCTGAATATAGTCTTTTTTGGCCTCGGTCAGTGAGGGAGAAGTAATTCTAGAATGAACCTTTTTATTTTTGTTCAAATCCAGAGTTTGAGCAGTTGGATGTTTTCCACAATTAAAACATACATTGTGTCTTACTCTGGCCTCGTAAGGAGCCAAGTTAATAGGAACGAGACAGGATATTAATATTAATATTTATTTTCTAATTTTGAATCCATTAAGTTTAGGATTATTATTTTACGCTAAGAACAATAGCCTATGCTGACTGACGAATAGCGCTTTGATATTTTTAATTACCTGCAAATAACTACAACACCTCAGACATTCAAAGAAACATTCACAAAGAGAATAGATACTAAAACAATCAACATATATTAACCAACATATAGCCTAGAATACATGAAAATATGGTTACACTTAAAAGAAAGCCAGAGGCCGTTTTACTTAATTACCCTAGTCCATATTATGTGGGTAGAGTTAGACACAAGGGCATGTTTTACTGTGTATGATATTAAGTTCACCGAAGAATTGCACTCTGGATTGAGACAAAAATATTTAAAGAAATATCTCAGTTTAGGATTTATCCTTCACCAAAAGATGACAAAAATGAATTGTAGTCACATAAAAAGATACTACACTTTGCTCCTAGCCAAAAGTATGGGCTTTTTAATTTGGCAATTTGATGAATTTCGTTTAAATAAAAAGAATGTATTAATCTCATTAATTGTAAAACAATTTACCCTGAAAGCGTGTTTACTTTGATACCTAAAATACAGAAGAACCCAAAAGCGTTTTTAATATTAAACCTAAACTGCAGAACTACCCCGGAACCGTTTTTACTATGATACCTAAACTGCAGAAGCACTTCGAAAACGTTTTTAATATGATACCTTAACTGCAGAAACACCTCAAACACGTCTTTAATATAATAATTTAACTGCAGATATAACAGCGAAAGTGTTTTTACTATAATACCAATTATGATAACAATTACAACGGATTCATAATTCCACCAATTTTTTAATTCTAAAATACAAAAGCTTTGAATTTAGAACATTTTTCAGGAATGCAAACGATTGAATATTGTGTATATATGTTGGTATAAAATTACCATAAATATTGAATTCATTTAACTTAACTATGTTTATACATCAATTTACGGTAGAATGTTAGCAACTATTATGTTTTATCTAATGGATGATTGTATTTACTGCAGACCAAACATACACATAGACAATTGCACTCCAATAACTTGAGCAGTTGTCCTTTAACATTGTCAAATAAGCATGCTTGCTTGCGATGCTATGTTGTTCTTAAACCTTATCCTCAGTTTATTGATGAGTGCATCCACTTAAATTTGTGCTATCCGATTATTCGTTTTCAATGTTTCATCCTCAAGATCTGGCGAGTTCTGTCTATGCCCATACATATTAACAGGATAACCCCAAGGAGGATGTGGCGCCCCTCTACGTACGGACGGTTATTCACTATGGATATGCTATAATTTGAGATTCATAGAGACCAGTCGATACCCCACCAGGAAGGAAACTCAGAAGTGTACTAGCCTCTGAAATGTTTTTCTCTCTTCTCTCTCTCTCTCTCTCTCTCTCTCTCTCTCTCTTGTTATCGCTCTTTCTAGTCGCATAAGAAGGAAATACGTGTCCGTAGATTGTTATATGAAGAAAATATATATGTCGTTCCCCATCTGGATGCATCACCTTCGTGGAGGGGAAATTATTCTCAACTAGCATTTTGATATAAGACTTTTCGTTCAAAAGTATTGCAAACAAAAGAAACAAATGAATGACATCTATGAAAAATGTACTGGCGGGGATTAGCATATGTGGTAGAACTGCAGTCTTCAGAAACTAGAGGTACTGGTTTCGAATCTAAGTAGAGTAAGGCAACGCTGATGAGTCGTATAACATTGAAACACGTGTCTGTGGATGATTATATCAAAACATATATATATGTACATATATACATATATATATACAAAATTATTAATGACAATATATGTATCACCATATACCATCAGTTCCTTTTACTTTGTAGTCTCTTTTGAAGATTCAGCTCAATGCTTGTCAATTATTGATAACAGAGCAAAATATAAGTCAGTTTATATTATATTCCAATAACCATGGTTTTATTTTATTATTTTTATTTTTTCACATTTCACAAAAATATAAAATTTCTGCGAGATATATTTTTAACGGTCCGTATCATTTGTCTTGTGCCAAACAACATTTTTATGTCAATATCGTCTCTTCAACACTACAAAATCATCAGAAAAAATCACAAAGAGTAAAAAGTTCTTGGATTAAAGTGTCTTAAAAACACCTACACTATACAGTAGTTCGATTTTAAGGTGAAAGCAAACAAAAAACAAAAACAAAGAGAAAGCAAAAACTCACACGTGTAAGATCAGACTATTACGCCATTTTGAATGTTTCGTACAAAGCTAGTATATCCTAAAATGTAATGCGAATAATTTTAAAATTTTAATTCAGTAATATTTCTTAAAATAGTAAATAAGTTCTATAATTTATTTATAAAATTTATTTATAAAATTCTAATTCAGTTTAAGATAATTTATTTTTTTCTTACTAAAGTTACATCAATGTTTATTTAGGTCGTTTGGGTACGAAACTCATTTAACTACAACATTTTAGAGCTTGTTTCATCATGTCAGCCGTCCATTCAATCAACTATTAAAAATTATTCTACATCGGTGTTTTTGTGGAAGGTATATAGTATGCACTAATAAATCTTTTCCAATAATATTAAGATAAGCTTAATTTCCCAGAATTCTTCACTCAAATAGTAAGTTACTAAATAAAATGCGAAACTAGGGGGTTCACTCATGACGAAATATATCCTCCGATTTCGCAGACACTATTAAAAAATACCGAAGTGGGCCATTAAATATTTATTAATTTATTTTATTTCTTAAAATATTCTGAGAATTCAAAAGTAGTTTTACGGGCATCTATACCTACATTTAATCTTTACTACGTTTTAAATCTAATTCGCATTATCATGTGAATAGCGACAAAACACCCAAATGTAAACACTAGGTTTCACTTTACTTTCAATGTTTACATTTATTATTTGGTCGTGTTCCTTCTATTATTTATCTATCAATATGTCTATTAATATACATACACGAATACGTTTCGTATCTATTAATAAATTGTTTCCACATATACACACACACACACACACACACACACACACACATATATATATATATTATAATATAAAATGAAGTAATAAAATAAGGTGTCAATCAAATTTTATTGGAATTCATGTTTAAGCAAAGTATCCTTAAGTTTTCAAAGATAATTCTTCTCTTCAGAGGACCATTACCGCAGTTATACTACTACAGGTAATAAAATTACGCGTTGAAAATATATAAAATTATATACACAAATACATAAAAATACATAACATTTTATGTATTTGTGTATATAATTTTATATATTTTCAACGCGTAATTTTATTACCTGTAGTAGTATAACTGCGGTAATGGTCCTCTGAAGAGAAGAATTATCTTTGAAAACTTAAGGATACTTTGCTTGAACTTTGAATTCCAATAAAATTTGATTGACACCTTATTTTATTACTTCATTTTATATTATAATATTAATTCTCTACCCAGTATATTGAGCTTCAGTTTTTATCCGGATGTTTCACTAATTATAAGATATTAGTTGACGCTTATATCTTTTGTTGGATTGCTTCATATATATATATATATATATATATATATATATATATATATATATATGCATAAATATCACTTCAGTATAACATGTACGATGAACACTTGGTGTTTCTTTTTCTTCTAAAACCTAAATTTAGTTTAAGAATAATACCAAATCCCATTTCACTCTAAATAATTAACGTGACTAAAATAAGAATTAACTCATCCTTGTTTATTTTTCTACGATGAAACATGGTGTTTCCTTTTCTTCTAAAACCTTCATAAAGTGAAAATCAGTTGTTTAGGAATAATGCCAAATCCCATTTCACTCTAAATAACTAACGTGACTAAAATAGGAATTAACCCATCCTTATTTATGTTTCTACTACTACACCGCTATGGTTCCAAATATCAAAGGGGGGGGGGGCATTAAATATTTATTTTTTTATTTTTTTATATAAAATGATTTTTTTAAGAAAGATACCTCATTTTTCTATCATGAGGATTCAAAAGTAGATCTTGAACCATATTAGTTTTGGTGTATCCTGAAAAGAATCAACCCCTTACATATGTGGATCTAGAACATGTGTTGTGTTCTCATAGAAGGCGATCATGATTTTGAAATCAAACACCACGTGTTTAAAGATCAAGAATGAAATAACATGTAGACAAAAAATAGAATACGAATATGACTAGTTTGTAATGACAAATGATCGAACTCTACACACTATGCTTACACTTACTCAAATGCGTTTCCCCTTCCCTCCACATACAATCCCACTATAAGTTTTCTACCTACTTTTACTTACTTTTTAATTCCCCCTTCCCCTTCCTGCTTATCTTCCCTATATCAAGAATTCAATATGAATATTTAGAGTTCAACTCTTCCTCGTGCTGATATTTATGCATGTCACTTATTCTAACGTTATACTTATTTCTCAAACTAGTTTTCTATTTAAAGCACAAGAATAGGCTGTTTGAGTCTTCATTCTATTGTGATGTTCATACATGGCACTTATTCTAACGTTATACTCATTTCTCAAACTAGTTTTCTATTTAAAGCACAAGAATAGGCTGTTTGAGTCTTCATTCTATTGTACTTTTCTACTGTGTTATTCTTTGTTATTCTATTGTCTTTTATTTTCACTCATTTTTCTTTACTAAGTTTTAAAAAATAAAATTTTCAAAATTAAAATGAAAATAAAATTAATAATAATTATTGAATGAAAATAAACTTAAAAAAAAATATCTATATGAAAAGAAAAATCTTCGAAAAAACATTACATGAATAATATATTTCCTTATTGTCATAGACAACCAATCAGTGATTATTGTATTAATTTAATGTTCCTTAGTCAAGCGATCCATGTAATAAGACATTACTAACACCTTTATATAGCTGGAATAAATAGGTTTATAATAACTTTTAAAGTTATAGTAATACTATTTCTATATAAGAATAGAATGAAGTATAAAAGTAGTTTCTCAAATTCAATGTCTGGGAAATGTAATATCTAAGCAGCTTGCAGAGGTTCTTCCCATTAACTATCAGTTTCAGACTTTCGATCATGTAGAGTTTCGTTTTTTTCTATTTTCAGTTCTATAGCCGCTTTTTTATTGCATTATCTTGCTGGTGACTATTTACTTACTGATTTGTGATCTTAGACCTAACAGCTGTATTTGTTCCGTATAGAAGCTTGTTCTCGCTTATACCTTTTATCGCAAACATGTGAAGCGATTTCGAGCATGTTTATATTTTACATATCTTGTTTTTGAATGGTATCTTTGCCATCATGGAATATATCCACATAAATCTCCGCTCTCTGTTTTATAATTAGTGAGTTTACTATTTGTAACATCGTTTTTAGCAATTATGGAATTTAAAGGCAACACTATATAAATATCAAATGCTTTTAAAAGTATTTGGGGGATATTTATTGTTGTATAGAAAAAATGTTAAAAAGTATTCTTAAAGTTTAACAATTTTCTTAAAAAGTCATGAACTATAGTTGAAGCAATCTTTTTATCAAATATAAGAAGGCTTATCCATCTGATGAAAAATAATGCTTTTTGAAAAGCATATGTTTAATGAGAAAAAACAACAAATAATTAGCTTCAGATTTCAATATTTTTGTTTCGGTTGTCATACATCTTTTCTCTATCTCTTGTATATATATATATATATATATATATATATATATATATATATATATATATATATATATATATATATATATATATATTTGTATATATGTGTGTGTTTTGTTTATTATCTATGTTTCGTTTTTTTTAAATCGGGTTCACAAGCATAGAGATATAACTATTCACTACTCGTCGCGTTATTCGAAGCCGTGGGCTCAGGCACGTAGCCAGACTTCTAACTTAAGGGGGGCAACGCATTTTTAGGATGGGGCAAAACTAATATTGATATTCTAATATGAGTGACGTTTTGGTTCAGTGTGTGTGTGTACTTATATATAAATATAAATAAGTTGTAAACAAAATTTCAATTTCTTGTATATAATCTAAATATATTGTGTATTTCGGTAGGTACATGTAAATAACAACATAAGCATAGTAAGGCACATAAAGCATAGTAAACACAGTAATAATAACATAAAGTTCGTAAAATAAGGTAGCTACTTGCTAGATCTACAGAATTCTATTATAATCTCTTATTTTTACAGTTATTGAAATGCGCAAGGATGCGCTCTCTGTCAATGTTTCTCAGCAAACATTTTTCAAAGGATATGAGGCAAAGTGAGGTCAGTCTCTCTGTTGACATCAAAGATCGCATTCTTGTTTTGATGCGCTTCACTGAAGAGAATAGTCTTTCAACGGTTACTGAAGTATGTGGGATGGTAAGGAGCAATTGCAATACTCTATGCACCGATGGAAAAATATCCCTGTCACATTGTTCGAATAATTCTGAAAGTCCAAGATCTTCGGTAGGTATGCTTTGCTAAATGTAGTTCTTGAATATTTTCATCTCACTCTCCTTTACCAAAACACCAAACAGTGGACCTAGCTGTTTCAGCATCTCACTGTTCATGCATGATTCTGATGACGTGTTACACACTGCAGCAGCTTTCATCACTGCACATTGAGCATTTCCAAATCGAGCACGGAGTTCTCCTCTAATGTGCCCCAGCAACTGTCGGAGTACCTAATGAAAATCTTCCACTGTACCCATACAGTTATGGCCAACAGAACCAGTCACTACTGCGCTATCAAATTTTGCGGACAACTTTCGTGCCCTTCCAGATGGCCGAGTATCAATATCCGTGATATCGTACTTTGTGGCAAGCTCCAATGCATACTTCACCACCTTCTCTGTATCGAATGATTCTGCGTCTTCAAGTAGTGTTTCCACCAAGCTAATAGCTGTCTCCGCATTTGTTTGTTTCTTTTGCAGTTATTTTGTCACAATATCTGTATCGACATATAATCTTCCAAAAAAGATTAGGAGAACTAGGAACCTCTTTGTCTTAATTGCCTTCAGTAGCGCAATAGCAGAAAGTTTTGTTTCAGCAGAAGGATCATTTTGAAAGGATGCCAGAGTGTCCAAAATTACATCAAAACGGCGCAAGAACGTTTCAACATCTAAGGATCTGGAAGACCACCTGGTTGTAGATGAATGGGTCAGTTCCAATTGTGGGTCTTTCGGATACAACATCTTCTGGATTTCCAGGTATCGGGAATGACGTTTTTTACCTGTCATGAAAGTGTACACTAAATCCATGGTCTCGAAGAATGTCTTAATGGCAGGATCAATCTCAGTGACAGATGCGAGAGCTAAATTCAGCCTGTGAGATGCACAGTGCACATACTGGGCATTTGTATAGCCACTCCTTTTCATCAACGCTTGAACACCACTACGTTCACCTGACATCACACTTGCGTTATCGTATCCTTGCCCAACACACATATCCTTCTCCAAGTTCATAGACCGCAGCATACCTTGCAGCTGTTCCGAAATACTGGCAGCAGATAAGTCATACAGCTCCATGAAACCAATGGCCCGTTCATGGAATTTTCCTCCGTGCAGAAACCTTAATGAAACACCAAGTAATTCTTTGTTAGAGATGTCCTTAACCTCATCAGCTAAAACCGCATAATATCCGGCTTCTTGAACCTGGTCCCTGATTTCCTCTAACAAAACCTTCTGCACTGAAAAGAGTAAATCATTTTGAATCTTTGTGCATTTCTCGGAAGTTTCTCCAAGCGTTGTTTAATAGTTGGGTCATACTTAGATAAAAGTGAGAGTAAACTCAAAAAAGTTTCCTCTGTTTAGTGATTCTTTGCTTTCGTCACCTCTCAGTACTATCTCATTCTCTGCACAGAATAATACTATGTCCAGTACTGTCAGGAGATGCTGTTTGTGCTCACCGATTAATTTCTTTTAATGCAAAGATGCCACAAATAATCTTTTGTTAATAGTTGTTAATCAATGAAAATAGATTTTAAGACCGTCCTGGAGGGGGCTCCCTCCAATTTAAATATTTAAATTATTTTTTTAACCAAATTATTTTTTAATATATTTTTTCAACTAAATTATATTTTTAAATATTTTTTCAACCAAATTATTTAAAAAAATATTTTTTCAAACAAATTATTTTTTAAATAGAATTTAGAAAGTTAGATTTCATTTTTACGGTATCGTTTGGCCATTAAATTATTAACTGAACCAACTTGTTATGGAACTATAAATAATGATTGTTGGTGTACTGTTGATTTAATCTCTATTCATAAAATTATTGGATGTAAAAAGCGCCCAAAACTTTCAATCTTTTAATACATGATTTGCTAAGAATCAAAATTCTAAGCTAAACCTTATGTGCGAAAATGTAATGTTCTACGATTGGTGACATTTATTGGATGTGTTTCTAAGAGTATTTTGTTCTAATTGCCGATTTTTTGTGCGCTTCTGAGAGATTCCCGGAAGCCATGTTGGATGTCGATTTCGACATGAAGAGCCGACACTTGGTTTTAACACAACAAAAGAAAACCCTTTAAAATAAGTTAAAACACAAATAAACTTATCCAGCTAGGTAGAATAGTAACTTGTCTTGCCCTTGCTAACATTTATTTGTTGCGCATTTGTTTTTTCACCCTTTTTTCGTACTTCCGTTCTGTCGATTATAGTAAAAGATTCCCCAATTTTTACTATATCTTTTGTTTATTAAATTGTTAGGTGAAAGTACAGAATAGTAAACAAAGCACCCCCTCTCTTCATGTTAAGAATGACTTTCTAAATAATGTTATTATTTCAACCCAATTTGTAAGTAAATTACGAGATTAAATCTATCATAATGCATTTAGGTTTCTTCATAAACAAGTCAGTCATTTTAATATGTTGTTGATAATTGAAAAATATATCAATTACTTCGTCTCTGTTCGAAAATTGAAAGGGATTTGGAAGTATTTAATATCGAATAGAAAGTCATTAGAACTGGCTTTTAAATGCTTAGAAAATCATGTATTTAAAAAAACAAAATTGTTTTTCTTGTCATGAAATTAATTTATCAGTTTTTTAATCTCTGGATGTTATCTTGTCTAAAAGTAAGTTTATTTACTACTTTTTAAATGTGTTTACTTCTTTCAAATTAATCGTTGAAAGGTCGGAAAAGAATCAGAAAAATACAACCTATTTATTGTCCGCCATTTTGGCTATGAAACGACAAATTAACCACTTCATCTTACAGTGATTTACCAATTTTGAAGTAAAAAAAAACGACTCGACGAGCAGCCTATTTTCAACACATCCTCTTTCCCGCGGAGATTAAAACACTGAATTACAGTTACAGAAAATAAATTAGAAATGTATTTCATGACAAAGGAAAACAAATTTCCTTTCAAATTTCGAACAGACACAAATGATTGATATTTTTTCAATTATTAACAAAATATTAAAATGGCTGACTTGTTTACAAAGAAACCTAAATGCATTATAATGGATTTAATCTCGTAATTTAATTACGAACCGGGTTGAAATAACAACATTATTTAGAAAGCCATTCTTATCATAGGGGCAAGCGTGGGGGGCTTTGTAAACTATTCTGTACCTAACAATGTAATAAACAAAATATATCGTAAAAATTGAATTTAACTTGAAAATCTAAAAAAAGCCCGGTCCGTAAACTGCACAAGTACCAAAAATATAACACAATAAGTGTTCTTTATTGGTAGGGGGTAGCCCCGTATTTACAACTATATCCCCCGCAAGTACGGTTCTAAGATCTTTTTTCAATCGATATATCTTCCCTAATTAATTACCGACTTTTCCTACTTTCCCAAAATTGCCAAATTTTCCTTTGTCGAATTTTCATTTGCCAAATATTCAGGGCATCCCTTTTTTCTTCCAATTTACAAAAATAATCTATTTCTTACATTGTTTTTAAATATCGGTGTAAAATATAAGTCTCGATGTATTGCTTCTAAATAGGGGGTATTTAGAAGCAAGACATCGAGACTTATAGTAATTTCTCCTTTCTCAAATAATATTTATTTAAAAAGAATCTCACAAGAAAAGACACGTTTCACAAGAAATTTGAATTCAGAACTCTATAATTAAGTTTATAATTAATAATTAACATTATGATTAGATTAACTTTATTGTTTGACGTTGTCTTTTGAACATTTTGATTTTGTTTTTGTAATGACGGGCTACTTTTCGTTAAGTTTTATTTTCTTTAAACAAAAAATGTTAGTTGTGTTGTTATTTATTGTTTTGTTGTAAAAGTTACAGCAATAAATGAATAGAGTTCTTCAAAAAAATTCCAAACAAATGAGACTAGTTTGTGCTTCATTAAAAAGAAACTTAATGTAGATAAATCGATTTCATTTGCTTCAAGACAATAGCGTATTAATAAATAGTTATTTAAAAAAATATTTATTTACAAATATTGGAGGATGACATAGCCTCTTAAGTAAACCCCACGATTTTCAGTTATTTAAACATCCAAAGATGAATAATTAAAAAAATGCTATTCGTAATTATTTTTTTCTAAAAACACATTTTAAATATCTTTAAAGTAGAGTTAACAAAAAAGAAAAGAAATATATGCACTTGCATTTATGTTGGTCAAAATTACCTCTAGTCTTTCTAATGGTAGTTGTCTCTAAGAAAATGAAAATGTAACTAAACTGTTTCAATAACCAATAATCTTTTTTATTATTATACTTTTATTCTATCTCCCTATCCACTCTTGATTCATTTTGACATTTCTTTTCACTATTAGTTCACACAGACATGAAAAATCAAAATCAAAGAACGAACTTATATTACATCATTTGGATTATAATCATTTAATTGATAATCTATAATATTAAATAGTGTGAATTAACAATATTTAAAAATATATATTTGGTAAGTTGACAAAATAGACAGATACACTGACAATTTCTTTCACCAAGCAGGAAACAGGTGAAAAGCATCGAGGCTTTGTTTCCCTCACCACTTGATCTGAAACTAGCGAAGTTATGTTTGAGTTTGAGAACGCATACATTTTCTTTTTTTTCTATTTACAATGGTACATAAATGTAAATCATATTTACATGTTATTATAGTCAATAGTTTTATTGGTCCCCCGATTTATAAAATCGGGGGACTTATGTTTTGAGACATGTCCGTCCGTCCGTCTGTCCGTCCGTACGTCCGTCCGGATTTTTCTCCGCAACCATCCATTGAATTTCTCTGAAATTTTGCATGAAGTTGTAACTTTGGTCAGGTTAGAAAGTGACATTCTCCGATTTTTGAAAAATAATCTGGTTAGCCCCCCAGGGGTTCAAAAGTATCCAAAATGGCAGAAAATGACATTTTTTGCCCCATAACTTTTCATCCATCCATTCAATTTCTCTGAAACTTGTCCAAAATGTTGAGGCAATTGTTCCTAATAGAAAATAAGTATCGCTGACCTTGAAACAAATCTGGTTCGCACCTCCAGGGAGTCAAAAATGCCCCAAATTGACCAAATTTATTGCATTTTACACTCGCTACATCGAGTCACATACAGAGGGGAACCACGCACGCGGGGCTTGTTTTAACTGGTAGTTTTAAATTGTTGGAAAGTCCTCTCTTGGTGGGTCGCCCATGGCTCCAGCCCCTTTCCCCCTTAATTCGGCGCTGCTGTAAAATATATTACACAAAAATAAATACTGGTTCATAATGAAGAAGTATAGTTGACTACAAAATATAAGAGTATTTCTATTTATAATATTTTTTGGATCACACATTTCAGGCGGTGCAAATGTAATTGCAGGGGGCCCGTTGCCCCCCTGCCACCCCCTGTCTACGTCGGGGCGTGGACTACGAGTATTTTACAACTCAAATCCCGAGACCTAGAACCATTCGACCCCCGCTAGATAGCTCAATAAACAGTGATAATTCTAACACTGATATCGGCGGCTTGACGTCATAAGATCGTTCAACTTAATGAAAGGAACGGTGCATTTATAGCTAGCTACGTCATGCTGTTTTATATATATATATATATATATATATATATATATATATATATATATATATATATATATATATATTGTGTGTGTACTTATGAATCATTTTTCAATTTAATAAAACATTGTAAAACAAAACATAATACTATGCGTATACTTTTTTTAAAAATGTTGTTACTCGTGCAATACGTAATATTTTTTTATCGTAAATTGATGATTTTTCATTACGGCAGATTTATGTACTATTTTATAAAATAAGATTCATTATTTAATATTTAGTGATTTAAGACAAAGTGCATTTTACAACACGAACATATATACTGCTTAAATTAATTTAATGCATTTGTTTTTTTATAAATTTCGGAAATAAAATGAAATGTTATTTAAAAAAAGAATCTTTATAAAATATCTCCCCGGATCACTCAAATGGATTACAGTAATTGTGTTGATTAATTTATTTATATAAACACGTAATATATCATGTAACTGTAATGTAATCACGTATTAAGTACAGTTCTTAATTTTAATAAGTAAATACTCATTTGTTTTACCGATAATATTGGATTATTCAGAAAAAATCGTATGCTTGTATTAGTACGATTTATTCATACTTAATGTTATTATACAGTGTAAATCCTCAAATATGCAATGCATGGAATTGTTAATCATACATACAATCTTTTTTGCAACAAACCATATCTGATAAAAAATTATTTGAGTCAATGCCTGACTCGTCAACCCAGTTTCAGTCATTAATGCCACATATTCCTTTTTTTCACGCCAGTCGATGAGATGCACAGCTGGATACGACGTGTGAAATTGTAAATATTTCAGGCATACGAAAATATAACATTTTAATGGATTTAGGTATAGTGAGCATGCAGCAAAATTATAATCACACTTCGCTGATAAACATCAACAATGAAATAATAGCTATATGTAGGCATAGAAGAAAGTAACTAAAATATCATGAAAAAGTCAGACATAGATTAAAGCTTACTAAGTATGGTTTGATTGCAAACATAATTATTTCTTTTAATAATTATTCCATTCGTCACCCTGTATTTAAAAAATATTTTTAAATAAGGTCGATATCCAGAGGAGTAACTTTTCTTAGAATATATTCACGTCAGCGTGTTTTTAAAAAATCGTGTCAGATCAATATTGGCTGGTGTCCTATTGTAATACGAATTGCTAAATAATATAAGTTAATAGAATGGTAAATGTGCCCCCTCTTCGTGAACTAGTTAGCCACGAGCACAGCTTACATTTCTGACAATCAAGTACCAAATTTATACTACACCTAAACATAGGAATGATAATTTTTAATGGTTACAGTGCATCGAGGCTTACCAAATTATAAAATATTTTACTCATTAATCAACTTGAGATAATTTCTGGTGGCCTGTCACTTGAAATAACAGTTTTAAAGAGACTTACTCGTTAAATCATTAATAAAATATAGATCAGTTCAAAGTGCACGTCGTTAAAATGATATTTTATTGTGATTAAAAAATATAAATAGACTTAATAAACCACCATACGTGATAAAGAAAATACAAGATTATATATTGTTGATAAACAGTAGTCTCATTTTCCGGTGAGGTTCATTAATGAATAAACATTAATGTCGCTTAATAATTCAAATTGGGTATATGTCTGTCTTAACCCGAAACTATATAATTACTTCTATTGATAATGGGCATCATACAATAGAGAACATATTCATAGTTAACAAACTTTGTGGGGATTTCGGCAGCTAGATATGTGTTCAAATTACATAAAAATTGGAAAAACAGGGCACAGTAGGGAATTCCAAAGGGACGTGTCCGATGAAAGTAGAAATATTACTACAGTGAAGCGGTGGGATTTTAATGCTTGTCAGGTGGGTCGAAATTGTTCTCGTTAAGGTTGTATAAATATCGTAAGTTAATCAGTGGAAATGCGTGTAAAATACCCACATTGATACAGCAATATGACAAGAGTTTGAGCTTGGTTAACAATGCAGGAGATATAAGGTTAGGTTTTAATACCCCGTACAAGATGAAAAAGTTTGTGATTGGGGTGACATATCAGATATCAAAAATACTTTGTAAATAGGCGAATAGTGAGTTTTTTTTAGAGATATAAAATACTGGTAGATTTATAAATGCAGCCTAACTCATTTAAAGCAAACTTGAGATCATCTGTTATGTACTTTGTTCAATTCATGTTGGCTGAAAATATCAGGTCAAGTTTGAACGTTGGATTCATCACAATTTGTAGATATTTCTGTAAATCACAACCTCGTACGGTATCTATACGCCTCTATCCAATTCTATTCTATTCTTTCTAAACTTAGTATTTTATTTAACGAATATATATTGTTGATGTATCACTTATAAATCGGTAACAAGTTTATATATTTCTCTATATATACATATATATATATATATATATATATATATATATATATATATATATATATATATATATATATATATATATATATATATATACATATATAAGTCAGGTTCATATTACATTCCAATAACCATTATTATGTTTATTTAATTTTTTTCACATTTCTCAAAAGCATAACATTTCTGTTAGATATATTTTAACGGTCTGTTTCACTTGTCTTGTACCAAACAGCATTTCTATGTCAATATCGCCCCTGCAACATTACAAAATCATCAGTAAAATTCACAAAGAGTAAAAAGTTATCTTAAAGTGTCTTAGAAAAATCCAAACTATACAGTGGTTCATTTTTGGGTGAAACCAAACAAAAAGCAATTGAAAGAGAAAACTTACACGCAAGGGAACTCACTGCTACACTATTTTTATTATATATGTATATATATATATATATATATATATATATATATATATATATATATATAAATATATATATATATCAGATTAACAAACACATATCATAATAAATTATTGAATATATATTTCAGGCAAGAAGGTTTGAAACGTGAGATCATTACCTTTTGGAGGGTGTTCTTGCACACTTAGAACTCTCCCCATTCTTTAATAAGCGAAAATAACTAATAGTGAAAAATTGCTATCTATGAAATATTGAGTTATTGTATGTAATACACTTTTTATAATTAATATATAGGGTGGGCAAAAATAAGGGTCCTATTTTAAAAAATTCATAACTTTTTTATTTATTAGTTTTTTTTATTTTTTAGAATAAGTAAAGGACCCCTTCCGAAGCAAGCATGAGCCGTATTAGACCTAAGGAACGTACCCTCATTTAGAAAACATTATTTTTGCTTAAAAAACTCAAAACGGTGTAAAAAAACAATACTTTAGTTTTTGTAAGTTTTAAGAAGTGTTTTTCGGCTAAAATTTGTTTTATTTATTTCAAAAAATCTCGGAAGGGTCAGTCTACACACACATAAAGTTTGGTGAGTTTAACTTTTATTTTGTGGAAGTTATTCAAATTCAAGTTATTCAAATTTAAAGATAGGACCCTTATTTTGGCCCACCCTGTATATATATATATATATATATATATATATATATATATATATATATATATATATATATATATATATATATATATATATATATATAAATATATATATATATATATATATATATATATATATATATATATATATATATATATATATATATGTATATATAATTTATTTAGATACTGTATATTACATATTTCAGCAATCTACCGCGGTTTCATCCAAAAGGGCAGTTTAGACATCTGCCCTAAATCTGTCCGTTTGGATGAAACCGCGGTACATTGCTGAAATATGTAATATACAGTATCTAAATAAATTATATTAGCTCTCTTATATGATCGAGCGCTTTATTTGATTTCTTTTCATATTACAACCTGACACTATATATATATATATATATATATATATATATATATATATATATATATATATATATATATATATATATATATATATATATATATAAATATATATATATATATAGATTCTACGCAACACGGTGAATAATATGTTCATAACAAGGTAAATAATAACGATTGTATATATATATATATATATATATATATATATAAATATATATATATATATAAAGATAGATGCACGAAGAGTGATAAACATGTACGAATGTCCAGATTTATTTCAAACTTCGATTGTTCAATGCAAGGTATATTATGTAATAAAATAATGTTTATTATTCTGTCCTTTAGCCAAGGCTTTTCAAAGATCGAGATCTTATCATCAGAGGAATTATACAGATAGATAAGTTTGCAGTATGAAAGCCAAAATTCCACATTTGAAAAAATATATAATTAAGAATATGGAGAGTGAACAAAAGTTCGTGTAAAAAAGATATGGAGTTTGTCCAGATGGTAATTGTCCGTTGGTAAGGTGTTCAATGGAAGAACATTTAGATGGAGAAGAAAAAGTTTCGTGAAGGTAGCATAGGAAAGTGCTAAAAAATGAAGTATTGTTTAACATAATCGTACTATAGCATGTTTTGTAATAAACGCGCAGATTTATCAGACACAACTAGAGAATATTTTTCTCGTAATCTTATATATTTTATACTAATGGATCACCGCTAATAAAATTCCACGAGCCATTCGAGGATAAGGGTTAATGAAAATGTCAGTTGGACGATGAAAGCCACCACGATAGGATGAGAAACAATAAATAGAATACGGACAAGATTACTTAAGAATGAGGAGAACGCCTCAACAAGTATTTGTTTACATTAGACTTGAAGACAAGCTTGTTGTAGTCAGTTGAGAAGCATCCTCGTGGTATTTTCTTCCACAGATAAGATATTCTAGGCATGGACGTTCCGTGTGGTTTTGGCTACATAGATAGAGTAAGTAGAGTTCTAGGCGGATTCCTACTATGAATGTTAGATAGAGAGAGCCACAGGTTGACGATTATTGTAGCAATTACCAAGAATATAACGATACAGTTTAGAGGGACTAGCCGCATCTCTTCTGTGTGTAACAGGACTGCAGAAAGATAAGAGATCATCCCCCACTAGGTTGCGATGTTGTACTCTGTCAAGGCAAGAAATAGTGCTCTGAACAAAACCTTGAAAAATACTTAAACACGCAGACGGAATGGACGCATCTTATATTACATGTGTCAAAGCATTTTCATGAGGAATTGCTTTTTTGCGAACTGTATGTAACACCTAGGTGTAAAATACCATTTATTTGGTATCACTCTTATACGTTTAATTCATATTAGCTGTAGTGCATCACGCTTCGGGGATCTTTTCTCAACCTAACGCCAGACGCTTTACGCCTCTGTAAATGACAGTGGTACGGCGAATTCTTGAGTATGCCTTTAAATCTACAACTACGTATCTTCACAAAGATATCGTACACGTGGAGCGTGTTCAACAGTTAGCAACCAGGATTGTGACGTGACGCTCCATGCTAACCTACAAAAAGTGGCTTTAATGACAGAACATGTTCTCTCTTGAGCAGTGAAGTATTCGGGGGGTACGTGATTCGGTCGTATATGTATAGAATGGATAACACGTGTTTTCTACTATATTTTCTAAAATTAAAAATCACTAAGTTTAATGATCATGTGTATTGTACTATATTCTTGAAAGTTATAATTAATATTATTTAGAGTACATCGCACCACATATAACACTTCTCACGTATGTCAGTATCCTATATCGCTACAAAGCCACCATTCGAGTGTGCATGGAGTTATGTAAGCACATCTAGGCTGGTGTACAAACCACTAGCCTCTTCTTCTTGAACAAATGGCAAAACAACATTGCTAACTTAATATCTTCTGCACTGTTTGACAAGCTGCAACTCATGCCGCTTTGCTGTAGAGTTACATCCCTGTGTTTGTTGTACAACTATTTACATGTGTTCCGATGAAGTGACTGTATCAATATCCCCATAACAAGCATACCTCCGACGCACCCGACTAGCAACAAAATCCCACCTTTTACCGTAGAAATCTCTGCATGCCGGGATAGCTCCTTTCTTGAAACTGGTTATACTTTGAATTTCCGTGTTGATCCGTTTTCCTGACTGTATATCATGCAGAAACTTAAATGTAATGTAAAGAAACATCATGCTGTCCGACATATAAGCCAGGTTGCGCCTTTATACACCTGGGTCCTAAAACAGTCGCTTATTTCGCTTAAGCGGTAATATGCTATGTTTTAAGTTAATAACACTTCATAATACCAGAATTACAATAGTAACGAATCGTTTCTTTCTTTTACTATAGTTCCACAATATTTATCAGCTTTGTTTCAATATTTGAAAATTAGTGAATAGTTGTGAGATTTTAAATTAATGTTAATGAAACGTTGCAACTTCTTTGTAATGTTACAGAATTATATGTGTTATAAGTAGTTTGGAGTTCATAAGAACATTATTCCATCATTTTACAATGTCTATAAACTGTAACTATGTTAGCTAACAATATGACTAATGTAATGTGTAATGCAGTGTTAATGTAATATTATGATGTATAAACAAAACGTTAACTATAATGCTATAATATCATGTACGACAGTATTGACATACCACCACATGATTCGAAGCGTTTACACGAATCTACAAAATATATTAACACTAGCAGGGCTACCCGGCGTTGCTCGGGGTCATAAAAACATTAAAAAAAAGAAGAAAATTCGCGTGTGTAACATCTTTATATTCAAACTTCTATTTCTCTCCCTCTCTTTATAGCCGTCTCTTTATCTTTCTATTTTTCTCTTCCCTGGTCGCCCCATTTCACCGCTACTTTCTCATTTTGCCTTTTGCGAAAGCTGTTTCTTCCCCACCATTCCTCTTAGGTTGTTCAGGGCAATAGTATGACATATTTCTATAAAAAGTACCACCTCTGTGCATATCTCCGTCCCGGTGTGCATACTATATAGGTACTTATCTCCGCCCCGGTGTTCATACTATATACGTATCTATCCCCACCCCGGTGCGCATACTATATACGTACATATTGCCGTCCTAGTGCCCGTGCTATATAAGTACCTATCGCCGCCCCGGTGCAGATACTATATAAGTACCTATCGCCGCCCCGGTGCGAATGCTAAATACGTTCCTATCACCGCCCCGGTGCGAATGCTAAATACGTTCCTATCACCGCCCCGGTGTGAATGCTAAATACATACCTATTGCCGCCCCTATCTATATTAACAGGACCTGACAAACATCATATGTTTATATGCGGAAATATCAATAACCGGACACTTTCGCTTTCTGTAACGATACATATGTTGTCTCGAAGATGTTTACTTTTATCTCTCACAAAAGAAAACATTTCTTAAATATTTGGTTTAAAGGGTGCTTTACTTCTCTAATATGTACAGAATAACAGACTTCGATTTTTAAGAACTTCTTGAATTATCCGGTGTCACAAAAGTAAGGGAATTTATATTGCCACTATTTACTTTCCACAACGGCAAAGGACAGAACTGGAAGCATTTAGTTACCTCGTTGAATAGATCAGCTCTCTTCAAAAGACACTGATTATATTCAAAATAAATACTCATTTATTTTCCATAGTAAAAAAGATTTATCATACCGACAATCTTGACAACCGATATTCAACATAAATAGAGAGAATTTTGAAAATGTCACAAGATCACATGAAGTTGGCCAATATTCGGAACTCTGTCGGTGTTAAGGATTTAAGGGAAAGTTCTTGCCTTTTCAAATAGAGTTTATATTGTATTCATTTTAATGACGGCGCTGTCCAGGAGAACGCAACTCGAAACCCGCGAGCAAACCAGGCCAATCAATAAAGAGTAAATTCGCTCTCATCTATATTAAAGATATATAAATTGTTGCACTTGTATGGCATAAACGCATCCCTCGCGTGGAATGCAATTCATTCCCTGAGGTTATGCCAGCAGCTTTAGCTCGAATTGACTCTGTAACATTTCAGTATTCGCATTTGCAGTATCTCCCATTATCTAATAGCATCCTAATCTTTTTTATGGGTGGGTGGGGGGGGGGGGCTGAGTCTAACGTTGCAAGCTCGCCTTTGCAATCTTATTCCGACCATGGAAACTAGATCACATTTCTATGTAATCTTTTTATTAACATGCAGACATGTTATCCAGCTCCTGGGATAGTTTCAAAAGAAATGGACGCTTTTCTAACATCTTCATCACCAGGGATGATTATTTCTTCTTTAGTTCTTTTAACCGTACACATCAGAATTAAAGGTATCTGCGTTGTGTTCGAGAAATATTCGTTTTGTCAGAGCAATGGCCAGATAAAAATATATATTTTGCGATATATTCAAATGTTAAACAAACCAGAAATGTTATTTTATTTTGTTAAATAGAACTCAGCAAAGAATAATGTATATGGATATCAGTTAGTGTCAAAGCAAACGAATTGAGTAATATAAACTCATATGGTTCCTGAAAGTATAATTGAATTCGTTTGTAAAACTGAACAATCTAAAATAAATAAGCTGTGCAGATTATGTTTACGTGACGTTAAAGATTATTATGAAGATAAGTGGTGTTATGTTAGTGAATGTTCCGGTATATTTCAGGTAAGTCATACGTCCGAAACAGTCGAAAGTCGATGTAATAGAATGAATTCACATATATAATCGGAAATATACGTGTTGATGTACTTTAATTACTAAAATAAGCTATGGAACTATAATACAAAAGTAGATAGGTAAGTCCGTTTTTTTTTATAGAATTCGCTCTAGAAAACGTATCAAGCCACTCTATGTAAAGAGCTAAAAAGAACGATACCTGCTAACGCACACTAAGGATGTACCTATTGATCTTAGTATTGAGAAGACCAACCCTATAAGTAGGAGGATAACAGTAATGAAGAAGTTAGTTCCACTGATCTACGGTTCTTGGAAAAAAACTACTGGAATAGAAAGATTTATTATGACGAGGTACCTGGACAGAGAAGTTATGAAGACCAGAATACCAACTACTCAAATAATTCTGATAATAAATATCAGCGTTTTATAATAAAAGAATACATTTAAGAGGGTTTCAACTGATACATGAATGCGGACGAAGACATACGACACAGATTTCTGAAAGGTACGTAAAGGGAGAACGAGTTAATGACCGAGAGGGTATACATGACACATTCTTTTCTGTCTATAATTCTCCATGATATTTACAGCATAAACACTAACCCCTGATTATTAAATTGCGTGTATCAGTTTTAGATTTCGTTTAAAGCAGACTTGAAGTATATTATGTTCGGTCTTACCCTCTATGAAACTAGGATTTATCGATTCCGGTGACACTTGGCTCTAACAAAACAATGTTCTTCCATACCAACAAGATTCCATTGTTTCTATGAAAGAGCCACATCATCATAAACTATTTCTTTTTCGGATGTCGTGAAAAGACAACGTAATAGCCTCTAACAAGGTAACATTCATAAATATTTGTAAACGTGGAAATTTTAATCCAAATAGTTTTTCTAAACAATATTATATTTTATTGGTCCCCCGATTTATAAAATCGGGGGACCTATGTTTTGAGGCATGTCCGTCCGTCCGTCAGTCCGGATTTTTATCCGCAACCATCCATTGAATTTCTCTGAAATTTTGTATGAAGTTGTAACTTTGGTCAGGCGAGAAAGTGACATTCTCTGATTTTTGAAAAAAATCTGGTTAGCCCCCCAAGGGGTCAAAAGGCACCGAAATGGCAAAAAATGACATTTTTTGCCCCATAACTTTTCATCCATTTGCAAATGTTGAACAACACATTTTAAAAGCCTAGTCAGATTGAATACAGATGCAGCGACGCTCTTACAAAATTGTTAAAACTCTCTAGACATTTCTTTAATATCCCAGAAATAATTACCACATATAAAATGTATTTTTAGGGTCCATCTTAAGTTTAAAGACAATTTTATCTGTTAACTAATAGATTTATTATCAACTACTTCAACAATTACCATCATCAAATTAAAATTATAAAAATTCACATCTCAGTCAATTTGTTGACGATTCTTTTTAGAATATCAGATAGGATTGCATATCACGAATATAAAATTTATCTGGATCTACAGATTCGAGATGTGGCATCATTTTAATTTTGACATCGAATATCTAATTAAAAATTGGACTAAATTTTGTTCTATAAAACCTGCCTGCTGGCTAAATCAACCCGCCTTATATTCTTATATTCCTAACTATTTCGGTGTTGATGAAACTGTTACAGAAAGTGGATATAAATTGTAGAGTAGATGTTTGTCTTATAAGTGAAACTAGGTTATCATTTTCTCTACTTCATCTAAAACAATCAGATGAATAAAGATGCAGCGACACTACTACAAAATGTCTATCTCGAACAAGCATCAACCTCTCTCTACAGTTCTTTGATTTCACAGTAAGAATTCACCTATATAAAATTTATTTTAGGGTAAATTGTTTATTTTAAGAATGGTGAATAAATTTACAATCCCCGTATTTTCTCTCAATTTTATAAAAAAAGAGATCATAATTTGTTTAATACTCTAAATCAATAATGCATGCAACAAAGTTAATGTGTTATCTAGCAATACAAATCAGATACAAATATTGTAATACATTATAGACGAATAATTAGAATATTTAAAATAAATATTCAACTGATCGTTTTCAAAGTTAGCGGTAAACATCACAGTTGAGTGGAATCTGTTTTTAGCAGTGAGATTAGAATTTAGTAAAATACAATTGAATAAGACAATGCTTTGATTGTTTTACGATTATTGTTGCTCTTAATCTGTTTGTATTATCTATGTGTTCATATACAAGTGAAGATCTTAGTGTGTAGCGTTTGACAAACTGAAAACAGATGTATTTAATGGTCTAGATAAGTAAAGAAAATGTACCAATATTAGTTAGAAAAGAAATATACTTTCAAGGAAGATATGAAATGAAAGCTGCATGTTTAGTAGTGTATGCGAATGAACGATGTTGCAGGACAAAGGAAAATAGAAGGGGCACAGAGCACTTTAAAAATATCTGTTGTTTTGTATTTTGGGCCACACGGAAGATTGTTTTTCTTTTTAGAATGAATAAGTGCTTCATAAAACCCGGAAATCATGCCGAGAACAAGAAGTGATGTTCGCTGATTGTCTGCCTTATACTCCCTGTTGAATATGCTGTCTTGCAGTTATATCTAATGGATATCTACAGCGGTTAGCCTGGGTGGTCGATGGGGACTAGTGAGAAAGACTGGAATTCAAGATTTCCGGTCAGGATAAAAAAGACACCATGAGGTTGAGAGGAGAGTGTGGGACCTGTCCCTCTGGGCATGACAGAGAGTTTGGTTTTCAGATAGCTGGCGATCAGTTTGAGTTGGACGTTCGAGGTGGCATATTGTTTTAGGTGGTTATCGGGAAGAGAAGGCGTGTTGCGTTGATCGGACTTATGTCTGACGTGGTCGGGATAAGATATCTTATTTTTTCAAATTAGCTGTTCAACCTAAGAACACGATTATCATTTGTAATCGCCAACAAATACATCTGTCACTTGTTTATAGACTAGACTTGTGCCCTTTCTTGGAATGAATAATCTTTGTGGCAGCACTGACTGAGTCATACGCCGACTTTGGACCGGCACAATGTATGGGAGGAACGCGGCTAGTGCAGCTAACGCACTCATACAGGTTCACAAATATACCCGACGGCAGCAGCGCTGTATGCACATGATCAAATAATTATGTCAAAAATAATTAGGCACTTTTATAATTAAATGTGTTTGTCTGTAAAATCGTCCATTTTGTTAGGAGGGTGAATCAGTGTACAAATGTTCCCCAGTCAGGCCAATACTAATTGATCTTATAGATATTCTAATTTCACTAAGGATCATAATACTAATTTAATCCTTTTTTGCATAAATTGATTCATAGTATGTTTATGGTATGTACACTTTTTCTTTTTTACGGTGTTTAATTTCAACTGATAATCATCAAAAAACATTTCAAAATAAACATATAACTACTACAGTCTTTCTATCAACAGCAATCATTTAGGTTTAAAGCAGGCACATTTAACTACTTAGAAGTCCGTCTATCACATAAAGAACAAATTCCCAGTAAAATTGTAAACTACTTCTATGGTAATTCCCTTGATACATGTTGTGGGGCACCAATAACCCCTATTGAAGAACTAATGGAAGCAACCATCTATAATACATACCATGGTTGCAAAGACTCAACAGAGGACATTCCTATCAAGACAAAGCACAGTTTACCAAATTGACGTCGTTATTTTTTACCCCAGGATTATTACTTTGGATTATTACTTGGGAGTGACACGCTACTTGGCCTCTTGTGCCCCTTTTTGACCGGGGACTCTCTCTGTCCCCTGGGCAAGCCCCTTTTGGGCACCATTGTTCTTCTCACCCCTTTTGGGTGATCACCCCTCTTGGGTGATTCGTATAGCCCCTTTTGGGCACTAACTGAGATTATTTTCTTTTTGTTTTTAGGTTTGTTCTGAGCCCAGGCACAACTTAAGAAGCTGGCCGGATTTGGTTGAACAGCTAGAGTAACATTTAGCAAACGTTCTTCCATCTCCAAATCGGCGGGTTAGAGCCAGGTTCAGAACTGGTTTTATTTTCGAATTTATTTATTTTCGGAGTTTGCCGAATTCTATGGCAACTCTGCTAACGATTTCAACGCTGCTGACCCCGGCAGCGTAGGTTTAAGCTCAGCTGGGAGAGGTGATCTGGGTCGGTGGGAGAGACCCCCTATCACACCAGTTGGTCGACGGGCTTTAACCGTCAGCCCGCCTGCTCGCAGGAGGAAAAGTCTCCTGTCTGTAGGATTACGGCCAGCCAGGTCGGTGGAGCTCCAAAAGGAAGGAGCCACCGATCTAGATCAGCCGCCAGGGCCAAGCGACCGAGAGGCTGCTCAGATACGAATGACAGAAATGGACTATGAGCTGTTTGGAGTTCCAGTTACTAACAGTAGCAGTAGTAGCCGCCGCAGCAGCAGCAACAGTATGAGGGCAACAAACAAAAGCCACACGAAAACCGGTGGAAGAAAATCCAGACCGAGAACGAAAAAGGGCGCTGGACCAGAAATAAAATCTGGAGCAGTTGGTGCCGCCAGCAAAAGGGGAGGTGGGACGAAGTTGGCTACTCCAAAAGTGTCCAAACCATTCGGCATCTCCGAAAGAGTGGCCGTCCCTCCCTCATACTCAAAGTTTGTCCAGCCAGGACAGGACCATCCCTCCCGGGCAGAAGACGCCGCCTGTATCACCACCATCACCTACAGTATCAGCATCTCCTGCCCTCTCAGCAACTCAGGACAAGTGGGGACCCCAGTCTCAGCTAAGCCCCGAAGAGTACCGTCGGTTGTTTGATGAAAAATACAAACAATTGACCGACGGTAAAAACATCTAAGCAGCTCCAGGTGCGGTGGATCGACTAGCGAAAAGAATAGTATCGCTAGTCACCATCGACACTAAAACCAAAGGGTTGGCTGGGGTCGAAGTTAATCAAATGGCGGGCCTTCTGTGGGGGCTTAAAGTCCCAGCATCTTATGTGTGTCGCAGAGGGTTCGCCACTTGGGATATTCTGCTTCCAAGTGAACAGGAAGCTGAAAAAGTGTCCAGGGCCGACCTGAGATTTAAAAATCTCATTCTCAGGCCGGAGTACTTGAGTAGGAGAAGGACTTTAGTAACCGTCCTAGGCGTCCCCTGCTATATTAGCTTACAACAGCTTGGTGCTGTCCTAAGTCAGTATGGGGACGTCGAAGCTATAGTCCCGGTCCGTGGTCCCCGTAACCTTATGGTAGGGAACTACAAAATAAATATGAGAGTTGACCGGGACGGCTTCAATAATATCCCACCCCTACTCAAGTGCGACACCTGGACAATGAGTGTCATCGTCGAGGTTAGGAGGCCATATTGTTGGCATTGTGAGCAGAAAGGGCATATGGCGAAAGCCTGCCTAAGAAGACCCCTTCTGCTCAAGGCCCGGGAGTGAATGCGGCGTCAGTGGCACCAGCAGCTCCTCCACCAACGACCGGAGGGGGCACTGCAACAACAACAACAACAACAACAAAATAAGTCTGGAACAAGGTGGTGAAAGGTGGAAAAACCATCCCCACCGAAGAACCAAGTTCCAGTCCGGAGCAGTCCCTCTCCAGAAAGGTGCAGCCCCCGGGTGAAAAAGGAGGGCGGCTACCAAGGAGCTGCAGCCTTCAACACCTGGATGGGCAGCGGCAACTAAAAAGAAAGTAGACGGTCCTCTTGACATCATCAGACTCAGAAGGGGAGAAACAAGACGAAAACAAAATGGAAGATGACGCTGGGCCGGCTCCAGAGACAGAGAAACAGGAATTAAGGGATGTTAAAAGAGCCACAAAAAAGGCTAAGAAAGTTAAAGAGGCTGGGCCCCAATCCCCTGCCCCAACGTCTGAAGAGATGACCATCTCTTCTACTCAGACTCCTGAATCCCAACCCCTTACCCCTAATACTGAGTAGAAATCCCCCTCCCCTGTTGATTCTACCCCAGCTAGCCCCCGCTCTCTGTCTCAAAACAAAAAGTCGGAGCCCAAAATTAGCAGCAGGTCTGCTTCTCGTTCCCCAGTGAGGAAGGAAAAAACCCGAAAGCTCCCCTTCTTGCCAGGGGACCATATCTGCGAATCAGATTTTCACCTTGTCGTTGCCAATTTCAACTCGAGACAGTTAAAAATCGTGCGGCCGCTGCAGCTCCTCACTCAGACCCAGTAGCTGGATGTCAGCAAGCTCCAAAATTTTCCACATGCCTCCTTGATCATCACTTTCATCCGAAAGACCAGGGAATACGGGACGAAAAGCCTTTGGAAAATGGTTGAGGCCGCCAAGGGGGCAATTCCGGGTCTGAAACTGGTGGATGATACCCATGACTCCCTCAAACAGCTGAGGAAAGATAGCGAAAGGAGGGTCCCCATCTACGTCCACCCTTGTTTTTATAGGGCCCTCAAACTCACCTTTCCATTGGATGTCAGTGGCATTACCCGAGACGGACGGGTTACGTCCGACTTACTAACGGGTAACATGGCTAATGCCTGCGGCATCCTCGTACCGAAAGACTTCAGACCGGTGGTTGACACTGATTAGTGCAGATGGCCGCGAACTTAGTTTTAGGAAGCCTGAACACAAGGGGCATGAGGTCTTTAAGCAAAGCTAAACGCATACTGGGGGACCTCATGTCTTTTGACATAGATGTGGCCGCCTTACAGGAAACTCACTATGATTCGATCGACGATCACCGACTGCTGTCGAAGCATTTCGCTGTTTTTTCAGCTTTCGGTGACCGTTGTGCTAGGGGAGTTTCCTTGTTAGTAAGACGCACCCTGTCCGCAAGTGTAAACGTTGTTCACGCGGATGCTGATGGCAGACTGGTCGTGGCCGATGTTGCCGTAAAAAGTGCCGCATTTCGAATCGTCGCGGTTTATGCGCACAATATCGCTCGGGAGAGGGCTCTCTTTTTTCGGGGGTTGGAGGGGTTCCTCGGGGGTTCAAAGCGGTTAATTTTACTGGGGGATTGGAATGCCATCCTTGATCCCAAAATAGATAATGTGGGTTGGCCTAGAGGGTCTGGTGGGTGTTAGACCAGCCTTTCTGATCTGATGACTGAATGTGATCTGGTCGATAGGTTTCGTGTCACCCGAGGCGGGAGTGATGGACGTGGCTTTCTTGTAGGCCTTTCGTTTCAAGTACTTACTTGGATCGGTTGTTAGTGAGAAGAGGCAAAGTAAATTATATCTCCTGTCCAACGTTCCACTGGTTAGCCCATTCTGACCACAAATTACTTGTGGCCAGTATGGAAATATAACATAAAAGCCATAAGTTAGCTGGGTACTGGAAGTTAAATACCTCCTTACTGGAGATACGTGACTTCCGGGACAGGCTTACACTTAATTTTCAAAAGGGATTAGTGGGGGCGGTAACCGGGAGTAAGTGGTGGGTTAATGTCAAATGTTGCATTAGGAGCTTTTCTGTCAAATATAGCCAACGCCCTGCCTTAAACAAGGCTGAGACAGAAAAGCGTTTAGAAAATAAGCTGGCCAGAGCGTGGAAGGGTGGATTACCTAGCCATAAACTTAGCTAAGGGGGACCTGAAACGTTCGGCTAACGAGTGGTATGAAGGTCAAGTAGTCAGGGCTAGGTTAGAAAGAGTGTCCAACGAAGCCGTGAATGTTAACGGTGCAGAGCGTAGAGCTCCACTATCTCGCAATTCGGACGGCTATATTCGTCAAATTCCAAGCCCGGAAGGACACATCCTTGTGTCGGCTCGGGAGATTTGTGAGGGGTTTCGGGAGCATTTCGCGGATCGCTTCACCCAACTGTCCAGACTCTGCGTCGAGGAGTTTGGCAACTATTTGGCCGGTTCGTCCCGCCTGGAGGCGGCTCGAGCGGCTAGTTATGAGTAGCGCATTACAAAATGTGAGGTCCTGACTGCGTTGAAGCAGGTCGGCTACGACAAATCTCCGAAACTTGATGGTTTGCCCTATGAATTGTTCTTGAAGCTGTCGCACATGTTCGTACCTATTCTTACGGATGTGTTCAACCACTGGTTTGCACAGGGTTCTATCCCTGGTCAAATCACCAGGGGAGTGATCACATTGCTTAAGAAAAAGGGCGAGCATGTTGGGGGTTTAGATGATTATAGGCCACTAACTCTGTTAAATACAGATTTAAAAGTTTTGGCCAAAGTTCTTGTAAATCGGTTGCAGGCTGTTATTGGTGAATTGATTGAACCTGATCAGAATTACGCTGTGAAGGGGAGATCGATTCAGAACAACTTGCATCTGATACGCACGATCTTAGAGGGGTTAGAAGACGACACCGAAGCCGCGCTGATCAATTTAGATCAGTCCAAAGCTTTTGATAGGGTTGACAATCGGTTCTTGGGATCTGTTTTAGAAACCGCCGGTCTTACACCGGACTTCCGCAGATGGATTTCCATGCTGTATCACAGCCCGACGGCAGTGGTGCAGGTAAACGGTATGCGATCGGAATCGTTTGTTGTTTCTCGGTCGGTACGTCAGGGGTGTCCGTTGTGTCCTCTCCTCTACGTTCTTGCGTTGGAGCCCTTCCTGCGCAAGTTGAGGCAAAGGGGAGGCTGGACTCGCCCTACGCGGTATCGCTCTACCTGGTGGTGCTCGAGCCAGGGTCTCCGCGTATGCCGATGATGTTACCGTGTTCGTCTCGTGCGGTCGAGACATTTCCACGGTAACTAAGGCACTCAAAAGGTATGAAGATGTTACAGAGGCCGTGGTCAACCTTAGCAAATCCAACGGCCTAAGGTTGGCTGCCTGGAGTGGTGCGGCTGCGCTGCCGGGCCTTTTCAACTGGTCCCATGGCCCGGTTCGGATCCTCGGCGTGTGGTTCGGACCGGGTCTCCAGGTTGATAAGAATTGGTCGGAAGTACAGTCTAAGGTCGAAGCGTCTGTAAGGATTTGGCTTCGAAGGGGACTTTCCCTTAAAGGTCGAGCTGAGGCGTGCGCCATGTACGTCTTTCCTCTTATCCTTTACCGATTGGCTGTACTCCATCTGCCTGCGGACCGCTTGGCGGCTTTAACGCGTATGATTTTCTCGCTTTTGTTGGACAAGAGAAAGCCGCTAGTCTGTAGACAGGTCTGTACTCAACGTCCTGATGTTGGGGGCTTGGGAATGCCCGACTTGGCGAGCCATTTATATGCCGAGAGGGTAACATTCCTGAGTAGAACTTGGACAGAGGAGTCCGCGTGGGGCCCTTCGGTTGAGAAGGCTTTTCCCAACCTCATCCCTGACCACTTGGCTGAATGCCGTCATAAGCCAACGGGTCAATCGCGGTTCTTCAACGAATGCCGAACTGCGCTCAGAGTGCTGTCGGGGTCCAGTGACCTCGCCCGGTCTAGGAAAACACTATATCGGGAGTTAGTGGTGGGGACCGCTTTGGATCAACTTGGGGGGTTACTTGGATTGTCGGAGGAGGAGGTTCGCTCTCAGTGGAATTGGGCGCCAGACCGGAGTTATCTTAACAATACTGAGTTTTCTCTAACCTGGCGATTAGTTCGAAATGTAGTACCCCTTAATGGCATACGCTTCAGTATTGGTCTAAGTATGGACCCTTTTTGTCCACGTTGCGAGGATGATGAAATTGAAACGGCCAAGCACGCTTTTTTCAACTGCTCCAAGCTGCGTGAATACTGGACGTATGTCAACGAGGTGACGGCTCGCATCGTTCCCGAGCAGGTGACGTGCCAGGATTTAGCATCCGTTGTCTTCAACATGGACCCCTTGTGGCCTAGGGAGAAACGAATGGTGTTACTTGCGATTTTAGTCGTAGCTAGACTCGTAGTGTGGTCTTCACGCTTAGACATAGGAAGGGGTGGGGTGCCGCCTTCTCATTACGATTTAATTTCGTATTTTAAGCATCAACTTAAAACTAAAATTAAATGTGATAGAAGGAGGTTACCCTTCTCGCTATTTAAAAGTAGGTGGATACACACCGCTAGTTTATGTGTGTTCATACGGAATAGAATTGAGTTCGTGTTCCCTGCCTAAGCATGGCACACGCCGACCTTAGGTATTTCTTTTTGACATGTTTGTCATAAATATCCAATTGTTGGATCAGTCCCTATAGCTAGAAGTACAAATAAGTCCTATTCCCCCATCTTTATTTTAGGTGTCAGAACTCGTCCAGGATGCCCGCTCCCCGATTTACTTCATCCTAGGCCTGCCCTGATGGTATTTATCCTGGAGGACACCGCACATCCCTTTAAAAATCCACACCCAATATTTTTTTTGTCCCCCTAGGCAACGCCGCATCCAACTTAGGAGCTGACTCTCTTGCTTTCGGTTGTTCCGGAAGACAGTGAGCAGTTCATACCTTAGATAGGATGGAAGGGTCCTACTAACTTACCATAATTAGCATTTTATTTATTTTATTTATTTTTACATCCATTTTATTTTTATTTTTTTTTAGGGATTTTTAGGCTTAGTTTTTGTTCTCCCACTCCCTATCACCATACTCTGTACATATTCTTTTTGTAAATAAAAATCATGAAACAACCTGGGGATATTTTAAGTAGATTAAGTCCATAGAGTAAATGTGGTATTGTGGTGATTGAAGCTAGTTTTTAGGGCATAGACCAGTTGACGACCGCCGACCCCCACTCCTCCCCCATACCCGTTTTTGGCCTTGTGCCACATCTTTTTTCATATTTTCTGTAATTATTTAAAGAGATAAATAAAGAGGACATTCCTAACACAGTGAGAGTCTTCATACTACGTGTAGTATCTGTTCCGATGGATACTACACCTTATAGACCGGTGTTGTCTTTGTCTTCGGGGCATGATACCGCCGGTCTATGGGTCTGTCGTGTGCAGTTCTAGGAGGTCCACCCTCCCAGGCTTTGCCTCTCTTCTTTGGGGAGGAGTATGTTTATAGCTTACTGTCTGAGGCGCCCCTACCGGGGAATGCCGACGGGGCTGCCCAGGCAATTTTTAATGGCTTGAGAGCTCACCTTATCGGGCGCTGGCTTTCTAAATCCCACTTTCCGACCTTGTGTCACATACTTTTATAGTGGGTAGGTGTTAAATATTGGAGATCTCTATCATGTGTTACCGCATTGTAGGAATCCGGTCATCTCCTACCACATTTAGTGGCGTTACTGTATTGCTATGATATAAATACATTGTATATTTTAACCTGTCACAATTTGTGGTTGTTATCTTTGTGACCCCTAGCACGGGTCTACAACACTGGCGACGAAGAAAATTAGTAAAGAACAAACGTGAGAATTTTGATGTTATACCAGTCACGACAACTGCCTACCAGGATTACTCAAGAAAGATACGGGATCATTCGACAAAAAACTGATTAACGAAGATTCGGGCAAGGATTTACTTGGAAAAAAAACGTCAAACAACAAAAGACGTCGTCAAAAAAGTCTTATCTTGCTGTTGAAAAAAAGCCACAAGCTTTCAAACGGAACTCATAAATGGCGTGGATTTACGACAACTGAAAAAAAACTACTCAAAGTTTCAGTAAGTACAAAAAAAATTCGTTCTAAAAAGATTGTCTTAAAAAAGGCATTAGCATTGAAAAAAAATTACGAAAATACAGCAAGTAAATGATAGTATATTTTATTTTGGCTAAAGCGAGTATTCGCGAAAATTAAAAGTTACGTAAAATAAATTTTTCTCTGACTGACTGGCACGTTAAAAAATAACACACTTTCGACAAGCAGGTACGGCATAACACTTTGTGTTAATGAGAAAATATAATATTCTGTTACGCACTTAAAGCGGAAATTATGACCAATATTTAAATAAATGCTATGTACTCGTTTTTTTTTCACAAAAAAAACAACTAATTCTTTGTAAAAGAAAAAAGTGTACGTTTAACAAGGATTTGAACTAAATACTTACACGTTATAGAAAAGAAAATTGAAGAGAAAAAAAGGTCAAACTTTTTTTCTGTATAAACACAAATGCTGAATTATTTTCTAGTGGAAAATTGCCACACAAGGAAAAAATAAATTAAGGAAATACTCGTCAATATAACCAGATACAAAAATTGTAAATGTTTTTTTGTAGAGTTGGTACTATAGAAAAATAATTGGTTTGTTTCTGAAAACGCATTTTTGTCATAGAAAAAAAAATGGAGGATTTTTCAAAACAGATTTTGGAAATTATAAAACTTCAACAAAATAAACGATTAGAACTTGAAAAAAGATTTCGAGAAGAACAATTGATAGTACAGAAACAAAATGACGAGAAGCAGTTAAGTTTAATGAAATACTTCGAGGAAAAACAAGGAAGAGAAAGAAAAGAAATGATGAAATATGCCGCGGAAGAAAAGAAAGAAATGAACGAACAAATATTGGAATTGAAAAAATTAGATTTAGAGCATCAAAACCAATCAGATAAAAAAATGGATTTGTTAACGCAAGTTTTAATGAATAAGGACAACGGACAGGAAAACAGTACGGCTTTTTCGCAAAATGCGATCTGGTCAGCCATTGATACATTTCGCTATGCTCCTGAGGAAGACCTAACGTTTGAAGCATACTTCAGAAGATTTGAAGACTTATTCAATATTGATTGTGGTTCATGGACGGATCAAAAGAAGGTTCGTTTATTACTACGGAAGTTGGGTGCATTCGAACATAACAAATTCGTGGATTATATTTTGCCAAGAAAAACCAACGAATTGTCGTTTGACGAGGCAGTCAAACTGTTAATGGAGTTATACTGTCCAAAGACAATCCTTTTCCATAAAAGATGGAAATGTATGAATATTACACATAAGGAGAATCAAGACTATACGACTTTTGCGTCTATAGTTAATAAAAACTGTGACGACTTCAAGTTGTCATCATTAACGGCAGATAACTTTAAATGCTTAATATTCACACAAGGTTTGATAGCCACAAAAGACGCCGATATAAGACGTCGTGCTCTAAATAAACTGGAATTAGAACCTGATTTAACGCTTCAGAAACTGGCTGAAGATTATCAGCAGTTCGTGGCAGTGAAACAAGATTCCCGAAACATAGAGGAAGCAGGTATCGCTCACATTAAAAAGATACGCTCTAAAAATAAAGGACACTCACCCGCCAGTTATTACCAACCAAGAGGCAAAAAGAACCCTTCACAAAATTATCACGATAGACAAAAGCCTAGGACCCCTTGTAGTAAATGTGGAGGACCTCATGGGTACAATGCATGTTGGTACCATAAGAAAATAACGTGTGACCTATGCAAACGAGCAGGGCACAAGGCCTCATATTGCAGAGCAAAAGTAGGAAAACAGAACTACATAAAAACTGCAAAAAGGGACCCTTCACCAACAGAGAACATAAGGAAATATGTTACGGTGAGAATAAGAAAAAGACAAGTAAATCTGCAACTCGATTCAGGGTCGGATATATCGATTATAAATGTTCACACGTTTAAGAAATTAGGTAAGCCCACGATGATGAAGACGAATAAAATCGCAAGATCGGTAACTGGTGAAAAGATACATTTTGAGGGTGAATTAATTATTAATGTTTCATTAAAAAAAAGATAAAAAAGCTAAAGTATTCGTTTTTAGGAACGCATCAAATTTATTTGGATCTGACTGGATCCAAGAATTTGAATTATGGGACTCGCTAATGAGTGATTTTTGTCAAAAAGTCGAAAATTTAACGGCCGAAGCCGACAAACTAAAAAAAGATCTTAAAAAAATTTTCCAAGTGTTTTTTTCTGAAAAGCTTGGATGCTGCACGAAAATAAAAGCGAGATTCGAATTGCTGGATGAAGCAAAACCCATATTCAAAAAACCACGTAGAGTACCGTTCGCTTCAAGAGAAAAACTTGAAGAAGAATTGGAAAGACTAGTTAACACAGGGATTTTGGCCAATATTAACTATAGTGAGTGGGCAGCCCCCACCGTATACATAAAAAAAATCAAAAGAAATCAGAGTATGCGCAAATTTCTCAAACCGAGAGGAAGTATTCGCTAAGTTAAATGGCGGAAAAATCTTTTCCAAAATAGACTTAAGCGAGGCGTATCTACAGCTACCAGTAGAAGACGATAGTTCGAAACTTTTGTGTATCTCAACACACATAGGTCTTTTAAAATTCAATAGATTAGCATTTGGGATAAAAGTAGCACCTGCTATTTTCCAACAGATAATTGACACTTTGCTAAGCGGTTTAGATTTTTCAATAGGCTATCTGGACGATATTCTCATACGTAATCAAAATGTTGAACAACATAGAGATCATGTGTTTGACAGAATAAAAGAATACGGCTTCACTTTGAAGAAGGCAAAATGTGAATTTTTTTTGGAACAAATAAAATATCTGGGTCATATATTAAATAAGGACGGGAGAAAACCCGACCCGGATAGGTCCACAGCAATAAAAGACATGCCAGAGCCTCATAATGTAACTACATTGCAAAGTTTTTTAGGGATCGTTAACTATTATCAAACTTTTATTAAGAATATGCATAAATTGCGCGCGCCTTTGAATGAACTATTAAAAAAGGACAAAAAATGGAACTGGACGCCGGAGTGCCAGTCGGCATTTAAGCAGTTAACAGATGTACTAACATCAGATTTATTTCTGATTCATTTCAATCCAGAACAAGAGATTATTGTCGCAACCGACGCAAGTGCTTATGGAATAGGGGCATGCATTCTACATAAAATGCCAGATAGGTCCACTAAACCGATCGCCCATGTATCGAGAACCTTACTGCCAGCCGAGAAGAATTATTCCCAAATTGAGAAGGAAGCACTGGGGATCATATTCGGGGTTACAAAATTCCACGGTTTTTTACACGGTCGAAAATTCAAATTACAAACTGATCACAAGCCGCTTATAACCATTTTCGGTTCAAAAAAGGGATACCAACTTACTCAGCTAACAGACGGCAAAGATGGGCGACCATCCTGCTAAATTACGATTTCAGTATGGAATTGCTTGCATCTGCGAAGTTAGGTCACGCTGACGGATTGTCGCGATTAATCCCGAAATCAAGGGAACTGCTGGAGGACACAGTAATAGCGTCACTACAAAGTGAAAAGGACTATACACAAATACTGTGCAATACGATCAGGGAATTACCAGTGACTTTGAAAGAGATAATAAGGGAGGCTGAAGAAGATAGTTTCATCAAAGAAACGAAACAAAAAATTAAATCAGATAAATCGGCGGCGGAGGTTTATTCTATGTGCAATGAGGTACTGTTGTACCGAGAAAGGGTGGTAATCCCAGCCACGCTGAGAAAATTTTTTTTAAAGGATTTTCATACGGGGCACCCTGGGCTACTAGAATGAAGAGCCTCATGAGGTCCTACGTTTACTGGAGAGCATGGACACTGATATTGAAGACATGGTAAAGTCGTGTAAGGGATGCGCATTGGCTGCAAAAGCGCCCACAATACAATTTAGCCCGTGGCCTAAAGCTGACCATCCATGGTCAAAGATACACGTGGACTTTGCAGGTCCATTGGAGGGAAACTATTACTTAATAATTGTTGATAGCTTTTCAAAATGGCCTGATGTATTTAGATGCAAGAGTCCAACGACGGATTTTACAATCAGTGCTCTTTACGAATTGTATGCTAGATTTGGTGTGGTCGATTGTTTGGTGTCGGACAATGGCACGCAATTCACGTCAGCACATTTTTAAAGTTTCTGCGAGGATTTCCAGGTCAACCACATAACAACGCCAACTATCATCCTCGATCGAACGGTCAGGCAGAGAGGTTCGTGGACACGCTAAAAAGAGCCCTGAAAAAACTAAAGGAACGCCCTCAGGAAAAGCGTTACAACAGTTTTTACAGGTGTACCGAATCACGCCAAATGAAAGCGCTCCATCAAAGATGTCGCTGGCAGAGTTAATGTTTGCGAGGAAAATTAGGCCGGTCTTCGAGAAACTTTTGCCTAAACAGGTAAAACCGCCGAATACTACAGTTTCTAAAAAGAGGTATTTACCTGGGGAAAAGGTATTTTTCCAGGTACATAAAAATAATAGTATGATGTGGGAACTAGGAAAGGTCAAGCAGAGGATCGGCGGATGGTTTACATAATCGAAGGTCCAAAATTTACTCACAAGAAGCATTTGAACCAAATTCGGAAACGTGTCACTGATGACGACAGACAACCTCCTGTTGAACAAGAAGTAATGGACCATATATATGACACGTTCGACCTGGTAACACCACAAGCAGCCGAACAACGCCGGTCTTCCAGAGAAAGAAAAAGGATCAATCCCATAGAGATCAATCCCAGAAAAAAAAGCTATACGATCATTCCAGGGGAATGAAAAGCTCGGGAGGGGGGTGTTGTGGGGTACAAATCACCCCTATTAAAGAACTAATGGAAGCAACCATCTATAATAAATACCATGGTTGCAAAGACTCAACAGAGGACATTCCTATTCATGTTTTACCGCATGGTAGGAATCCGGTCATCTCCTACCACATTTAGTGGCGTTACTGTATTGCTATGATATAAATACATTGTATATTTTAACCTGTCACAATTTGTTGTTGTTATCTTTGTGACCCCTAGCACGGGTCTACAACAATACATTAATTATTACTAATTCTTATTTTAATCTTACATTGTTTTTACATTTCAATTTCTAAATGAAATGAAATGATGGAATGATAACACATTTCTAGTAGAGTAGAAAGTGACTAACTTGGGTTTACTTTCGGCACCCTTGTAACTCTCGTTTACCGTATTTTTTCTTTTAGTCGTCACATTCCATGAGTAATCTTTCTAGCAAAGGGGGAATAATTGCCGTTTTCTGGGTCGGAATCTATCCATCTAACACTTATCGTTGGCTAGATTTTACCATGAAGTGATACAAAATTTTGTAGCTCCTTATATCAAGTGGCTTCATGCCTTGTCTGGAGCGATTGCCATAGAAAAGAAAAACTATAAAAAATGCATATTGGTCAGTTTAAAAATGGTGTATGGGGGAGCATGTAAACAAGCTGTACGTGCTGGCGTTATAGCTGTTTGGTATACAAGTACTTCCACGGAATTGACTCTGACAAACGAACTGCACTTGTACCCCCAACACCAACCCGACTAGCAGAAGAAGGGAATCGAGATGCCAACAAACTTTCTATTTAAATAGCTTCATTCCTCGACCCGCTTGCTTTTGAATCTCCCTCTTTGCTCGCTGTACGACCGAGTGTTACAAATGCAGAAGTGCATGTGTCATGAGAAAACACATCTTACTTCACGACTCACTACTAAGGTTACCTACTATAAATTCGGCCTTTAATAACGTCTGAGTGGCAATACACCGTATTTGGAATGAAACAAAGTTTAGAATATAATCTCCCAAGCTTATTGTTAAGCTAAAAAATATCAGCTCAAATAATAATCTTTTAAATGCAAAAGATCCCACCAAAAAGCTATTTTTATAGGGAAAGATTATGTTGTAGGCTAACCAATACAAATACCCTCTGTATTGCTACAAATGTGGTTGATGGTGATGGAAATTAAGGAAAACAAATATAACAATAGCAATAAGGGTAATGAGACACTGTTATAGATCTTACACATTCCTAAAAACTTATATTTTGTTATATTATATTCGTTCTATTAAATATAAACGATTGCATTACATTTGTATTATTAAGTATTTATGTGATTATCATAGAATGATAAAGACAAATATTGTAAATATTCCCCAACTATTATAAAAAGTTCAAACCAAATGCCTAAAATAAAAACATCCAGGAACTTAAAAATAGTCCAACCTTGCTAATGCAGCGCATTTGTCAATAGCACAAAACAACAATTTCGCCCATGTTAACAACAGTAATAAGCGTTCTACGAGCATTATGCATCACCAATATCCGCATCAACAATCCCCCCTCCCCCCAAAAAAATTCCCTGATTTCACGCATACATCTTACAAACATTACAGCCATTACTAAAGAAAATGTTTTATACACACAGAAAAGGAGTTTAAAACCAACCTGAATTCATTTCTATGTCTACATTTGAGTATAACCTGTGTGTATATGTAATAATAAAATTAACGATAAGTGAAGTATCGTAAAGTGATATATCGTGATAAAGTAAAGCTGAATACGTTGAGTATTGATTTACTCCTCTCCAGGAGTTAGGCACAAGGCCAGTTTTTATCTTACTCCCACAAGTAAGATGTGACCCAAGGTCGGGTCGGGAAAGTGGGGTTTAAAAATTGCCTGGGCAGCTCCGTCGGCATTCCCCGGTAGCGGCGCCTCAGGCAGTAAGCAATAAACTTACTCCTCCCCAAAGAGGGGAGGCGAAACAGTACAGCCCCATAGACCGGCGTAAATCAAGCCCCGAAGGCCAAGACAATACCAGTCTATGGGGTGCAGTATCCATCGGAACAGATACTACACTTTGATCTTAGCCAAAAGTACGTTGACTAGAGCAATCAATTTTAACTATTATAACGCTATATAACAATTATACTCTATATAACATCAACTTGTATCTTGCATATGATGGCCTGACTCTGTTGGCCAATAATTGACACGCACACGTGTTTATCGGGGTGTTTTGTACAATCGATCCCCTAAACGCATTTGCCATATGCATCTCCTCCATCGCCCGAGAGGATTTGACTTATTAAATATACCCTCTATTTCTCTAAGGACTTACACCTAAGGTCACTCTTCAATTCCACTGAAGGCAGATAATTTAATATGATGTGATATCATTTAATATAATATTAATCTAAGTACATACACCAGATTTCACCTTTTAATTCCACTGAAATCAGTTAACATAATTTAATATAATATTAGTCTAAGCAAAATTAAAATCCGATAACATGCCTTGCCTTCAGAATACAATACACATTTATTTAATACATCTGCTCTGAAAATAAACCTACACTACACTGTAATATTCCTCCTTTTGATGGTGATGATAATAATAATAATAATTATAATAATAATAATAATAATAATAATAATAATAATAATAATAATAATAATAATAATAATAATAATAATAATAATAATAATAATAATATCAATTGGTGCTATCTATAAATCCCATTCAAAATATTTTCTCTGGCGGGGTAACCCCCGCACCCAGAAAACATTTATTTCACCTCAAAATATAAACAACTGAATTTCCCCTACCCTACAGACACACCTAACACGGCTTGACTTGAATGTATATACTTCAGCACTCACCAAACTCCACCCACACCATCACACACACCCTTAAAACATTAGCTGTACGCATTATTCCAACTGATTTCGATGGATCCAGTTCTGTGCTCTTTAGTCAGCTGAGTTTCCTACCAAAAGCTGAATATTTAAGATAATATATGACAACTTTTGAAACATATTTCTGCCCAGGAAGCCAGGTGTTTGAAGGCACATATGAACCTTGCCACATAGCGTCTTTTAACAGACAATCTTCGTCTCGGATCCGCCGAATTGGATATCTAAAATATCAGTCCGATATTATTACTTGTAATTCTACGGAACTATACACAAAACGGAGACACGAATCCCTACGAACCAAGTGAAACCTCTACCTTTTATTTGACACCCTGTAAAAACTTTTAAAAACTTTCTCACAATTCTACAAACTTTTCTCGAAATCTACAAACATTTGCTATTTTGCTATCTGCACCATAGCGTCCCCTTTTGTCCTCGGCAATAGCTACTCCATACTGCTACCATTCTCTCTCTCCGCCATTTATTTCTTTATCCCACCCCTTTTCTGTTATTATTTTTTTTCAATTTTCAAAGTTAAATAGAACAGGTGATATTTATTTATTATACATACAACATTACCAAATGTTATCCTCTGACGAAAAGAGTTTTAACTTTGAAAAACCATGGTTTAAGGATTAGTGTTACTCTTTGCATCTGAACATTCGATGTAATTAAATTCGTTTCAATTTAATGTAATTTTATGCATTTTTTATCTTCATCTTTCCTTCTTTAAAATGTATATATATATAATACATACATGCATATATATATAAAATTTCAGTTGAATGTATGAAATAAGTATTAACAAATATATATATATATATATAATGTGATTTTATGAAGGCTTACCAAGGCATTCCTTTCAGGACACCAATGATCACCATTAAAGATATTTTTTCTTACAAATATTATTTATTCAAATTAAATGTTTTTTTCCTACACGTGTTTCACTACCAAGCAGTTACTTGCTAGGCAGATCATCAGGGAAATTAAATGTCTGGAATACTGGTTTCAACTGCCGACAATACACAATGTGGCGTTGCAATAGTTGAGGTCACTTAAGAAGAGAAGAGGAAAAAATAAAAATAAAAGTTAAAATTAAAAACAAGGACGAACAACGATAAAAAAGAAAGTCCTAGAAAAAGTCTTAAAAAAGTAGCTCGTACATTATTTCTTCCACCAAGGCAACAAGCAAATAATCGGTCCCAAATACATTAAAAAAAACGAAAAAACCGGAACAATGTGCGATAATACATTTTCACGTCGGCCGGCACAATGATGAATAAATCCCCCCCCCCACAAAAAAAACAAAAGAATCATTCAAGTACCGCTCACAAGTTACCATTCCAATCACATGATAGTATGGGAATTCTAAATCCAACTAATCATAAAGAAAAATCAACATAAATGTTCGTCCGGGTTCGAAGAGCCTTATTTCAATGGCTCATTTCTTACCCTTCGAAACAAACACACGACGAGTTGAACGTCAATCTCGCAGAAAACTCCTTTATATTAAGAAAAAATCTTAATTAGTAGATAGCAACTATTTATTCAAAATACTGTTTCTAAAAAAAATATTATTAAACCTATTCTTTATAGAAATTAATTATCAAGTGTCTGGGACGTCATTTTACATTTTGGGAAAATATCCTTCATTTAATTAACTGCCGAATTATTATTGTTTTGTTGTTTACCGAAGCGAAAAAAACCTATCCCACAGAATTTGTTTTTAAAAGATTATTCATATATCAAAAATAAAATGTTATTATAAAAAAAATTTCTACAAAAATCTAGTTATTATTTTAAATAATTAAAAATATTTCCTTAACGGCTGTGTCTGTTTGCAACTCTCTGTGGAGAATATTATTCTATATTCCATAAATAAATATTACTACGGAATATCGTTATCAGAAATCTATTTTCTATTTTGAAAAAAAACTTTTTTAATGGACGGGGTTATTATTTGCCAACTTTACGGGAAAATATCACTCTAACTCGTTAAATGGCAGGAGACTTTGTTATTACTAATTTAAAATCCCGTACAAAATACTTTTTATAAAAATCCAATTGTTTCTGTTTTTAGAAATTAAGTCCGTGTCGGTATGCATGTTTTTAAAATTATTTTTTCCTTAATTATTTTTCCCCATTCCTGCCACCCATTGTTTTATTTAATTTAATCCAATTAAAAACTAATTTAATTTAATTTAACCTAATTTAATTAAATAGTGATAGCATCCAGGTTGCTATTTCTTATTTTTCATTTAAAATTACTTGAAATTCCCAATGCATTTCGTATAATATATTTATTTCTGAGAATAAATTGTGATTTATTATTTATTATTCCACTATCTTTTTATATGTAACAAAGTTTCCCCCCTCTATTCTGTTTAATAAGTATTTACTATAGTTGACTATCAATGGGCCTTATTCCGATAGAATATTCCTACCTTATTACCCCTAACCTAAGTCCCGAGCCTCCGCTAATAATTGAATCAAGACATATCTTAGCATAAGTACGTGTTACTAATTCTCATCCTCTATATTATACACTAATTATTGCCCCAAATTGCCTCAGGAAGGGTCCATCCTGCCTATCTCTGATGTAAGTTTATACTTCCCCCAATTCCCCTCCTATCCAGGTTTTAGGCTTGATAACAGGTAACGGCTTCTATGCAGACAGCATTGTAGTATTTCCTGTCTAGCATTCAGTAAATTATCTCTAGATGTCATGATGTGGTACGACTCCAATGCACATAGGTTGCATCTCTTCCTTTTGTACGGTTTATATTTGTTAGCCCTCCCTAAAATTGACCATTTCAGTTCGAAAGGCTCTTGCTTAGCAATGAGGTTTCTCACAAAACGGCCAACAGAAGTGTTAGGCCTATCTATGTCTTCCCTTTGGCCTCCCCTGAAGGAACTCATGTGGTTTCTGAATCCATCTTTGAACTCACCGCCGGTGGAACCGATATATGATTTCCTACTACTCTCTGTTATCACATCGCATTTGTAGTCAATGCTTGAAACTCTACAGTTTCCCCCAGTGAACAGATGTTAGAAGCTCTGCAGTTACAGTTGTGTGCTGGGCCGTTGCTGGATGTTCTACTACTACGGATATTTATAATGGAGGTTCTCACTGAACTGGTGTTACTGGGATCAACACCAGAAGAGAACATGGCATCCCTTGTTTTAGTTATCTTAGAATTATTGTATCCTATGATAGATGTGGCTATATTTCTACAGGTTGAATAAGACAGTTTTACAGTATTTTTGTTAATGATTCCCCCCACTCTGCTATCCCTTGGAAAGATTTTTTCCACTATGCTATAAAACATCTTTGGGATATTAGTCTTAATATGCTGGCCATAGGGGGGTTGAACCATGTAGTGGTCCTTCCATTTTTCTTCTTACCTTCCCCCCTCGATTTGGGTAACATGTGTGTTCAATTCGTTACTTCCAACTTCACGAATATTATCATCAACCGGTTCCCTCCCTACCTGGTTTACATTACCGTGGGATACACCAGGTCTCCTATATCTAGCCTTGCCCATTGCCCTATTATATGAAACCATTGATCGAGAGGCGATCGGCCTCCCGTTTAGTCCCCCATTCCCAACCGAAGGAGGCACAAGGTAATTAATTTTTTCCTTGTATCCTGATCTGTTTAAAGCTTCATTGTAGAATTGCTTACTGTTGTCGAATATTTGTTGATTCTTGGACAGCTTAGATATCCTACTCGAGATTGCAGGAATAATGGCTCTTTTAACCATCGGTTGGTGATTCGATTTAGCGTCGATATAGTAGAGTGTGCGGCGGTAGTGAAACACGTGTAGGAAAAAACATTTAATTTGAATAAATAATATTTGTAAGAAAAAATATCTTTAATGGTGATCATTGGTGTCCTGAAAGGAATGCTTTGGTAAGCCTTCATAAAATCACATATAAATGCTCTGTACTCTGTAATCGAGTATCATCGAGCTTGTTTTTATTGGAACAATCCCGGTCTTCACTGAATGATTTATTTTATAAGTGAAAAATCTAAATCTATATATATATATATATGTTTTTATACTTCTCCTAAATTGCATACATATCAGCTGATAAGAAATACTAATGGCAAGATGAATACAACTTCCATATAAACTCCCATCAAGACTCTCAGATAAGAGACATACCATATACCATAAGCTTGTCTATATTGATATAATCGCAGTTATATGAATCAGGCTGAAAAATATACCAAGTTTGCTTTTCCGACAAGTAATGATATTTACATCTGATAATACTATTATTAATGTCAAAAAGAAATAGTTATATGCCTGTGAAAATAAGCGAAGGTATAAAGATGTATACACCTTAATGATAGGCCACTACTCCCTAACACATAAAACAATGCTTGTAAAATATTTAAATACATATTCCTTTTAAACATTTAATCTTCAATCTATTTTCATCTCATCCATATCTATTCCTAAAATATTTATCTCAATATACTTTATACTCACCGAGTAAAAATATATTTTATCTTTATATTAAAGATTTCATACACCTCTTTAATTTTAAACATCTTTGAATTTATATAAAGATATAGTTTACTTAATTATTATTAAATTATATTACTAATAATGTATTCCTTGACATTACACTTCATGCATATATAAATATAAATATAAATATGTACACCATAGTTTTCAACATTTCTATCTTTAATCTTAAAATATTTTAATTACTTTCATAGATAATATTTCTGATATTATCTATACTAATATATATATATATTTATCCTTTTCTTAAATTAGCAAGTTTTATATCAACTATATATTTTCTTCAGGATATTGTTTAATTTAATGTACTTATATTATAATTCATTTATTTACTTTTCTGATGATGTAAATTTCATCTGCTCCAATGTTCTGCTGTTTTTTCTTTCAACAAAAAACATGTTTTCATTTACTATTACCTCCATCAATATTATATATATATATATATATATATATATATATAAAATGTTGTTTTTTATGGTAATAAGAATTATTAAAAATAATATTCAGCAATTAGAACCGCATACAATGCATTTTAATTTCATTAACATTCATTTATTTTTTCAATTTAATTTTCGAAGATATACTTACTCGACAGACTTTCAAATAAAGATAGATTTAAATACTTTTTTTTCCTTTTTTTCTTCTTTATTTCGTTTTTGTGTTATTTATCCGTGTGATGTTAAAACGAATTTGATGAGAGTATCTTTAGTAAAGAACGGGACATGGCTATGCAAATTGTAATAATAAATCTGGTTCTTGTTTAGAAATGCATATATACATACTTTAAAAGATAGTCTCAATTTATTTTAAAATTTCTCATTTTTCAAAGTCATTTAAAAAATGTTTGCTTACCCATTGAAATAATATGTAATATATTAATTTTAAATATCTCTAATAGCAATTATGAAATAATTTTTTAGCTTATATAAAACTGCTTTTTAACTTTGACCGAAATAGAGTTAGCTATCTTGGACCAATTTTATTTATAATTTCATTATTGTAAACATCACAGATACTTTAAAAGTAAAAAACAACTTTTAAATAATTATAAAATAGAATTCATATGACTTGCATATTACTATTGTACACTTCTGAAAATGTAATTATTATTCAACCATTACACATAAAATATGATCATATTTAACATATAACTTATTTTCATTTTTCTCATTTCATGTTTAACGATACAATCTTTATACACACTATTTAAAACGGTATTTCTCAATCTTATTCTTGTAAATAATACATTGAAATTTAGAAATTTCTCAGCATTCACACCGAAGGTTAGTTTCTATATTGATTTGAATTAATAATTTATTAACATAAATTTATAATAAGTATTCACTGCTATTATTTAGTTTTAGCCTCTATTACTTTAATAGACAAATAACATTGCCTTATTTAAGTGTATGCTTCTTTCCGTAATGCGCGAATCAGAACATTTGGATAAATAAATAATAATGTTTGTATCATTCGAATTTAACTTATTTACTTTTTAATACTTATATTTATTTAAATTTAAAAGTCTAAATTTAAAATATTATATATAAATAGTAAAGTATCTACTCATATTCTAGAATAAAGTTTTTGAAGTTTTTCTTAATTTAACAATAGACGTGTTCTTGTTTAATAAATATAAATAATTCCTGAATTCTGTTTTGTATCTTAAGTAATAAATTAATTTCTAATTTTACTATTTATTATTATATACACAACATATTTTATTTCTGATATTTATTTTTTGATCTATTTGAAATTCTTTGTTTTTATGTTTACTTATATTTTACATTTTTATTATTTTCAATATTTAATTTTTTTTGTAAGTTCTAAGCATTTCGTTATCATGTACTCAGTTGGTGTATCTTTCTGTATTTCTTTCTTTTTTATTTAAAAAAAATTTATATTCCATTTTTATTTTCCTTATAACTTAGTTCACTCCGAACTAACCTTATTGCATTTAAACTTTCACTCACCCTTTTTTCCTCTTTCTCTGTTTATCGTTCTCGTTGTTTCCCTCTCTCGTGCATGCTCTCCCTCGCTCTCTGGTTCTCCTTCTCCCCCCTTCTTTCTCGTACCCACTCTCTCTCTCCTTCTCTTTATTGTTCCCCCCTCTCGCTTCCTTTCGTCCCTTTTTTCTTTTCTATTTTCTTTTACTTTTTTTTTCTTTTTTCTTTTTTTCTCTTTCCTGTTCCCCCTCTATCATTCTCATTCTTTTTTCTCTTCCCCACTCTCTCTTTTTCTCGATTTCTTTCTTTCTTGCTCTCTCTCTCTCTCTCCCTCTCTCTATTTCTCATTCTCTCTCTCTTTCATGTTCTCTTTCTCGTACTCTCTCTCTTGTCATTTTTCTTTTTCTCGTCTTCTTTCTTTTCCTCTTGATCTCTCTATATCTCTCTACCCCCTATCTCCTCCTGTGTGTGTATGTATTTGTCTATGTATGTGTGTGTGTGTATATGTATATATGTATGTGTATGTATGTGTGTATGTATATATATATGTATATGTATATATGTATATGTGTGTTTATATATATATATATATATATATATATATATATATATATATATATATATATATGTATATATTATATGTGATATTTATTTTAATAAGTGATGTGGGGTTTGTGTGCAGCATCACCAGTTCATTCCTTTGACTTTATTATGGTTATATAATCAGATAATTTACTTAAAATAAGATAGCTTTAAAAGTTTTTCTGCAGATAACACGTTGGAAACACGGGAATTAAATAGCCTCATTTGTGGATATATATATATATATATATATATATATATATATATATATATATATGTGTGTGTGTGTGTGTGCATATATATGGGTGTATGTGTATGTTTATATGAATATGTGTATATGTATTTATATATGTGCGTGTATATATATAGGTATGTGTGTGTATGTGTGTTTATATATGTATACATATATGTATGTTTGTATATGGTTGTATGTATATATGTATATACATACAAATATGTATATATATATATGTATGTGTGTGGGTGTGTAGGTATGTATGTACATATGGTGTGAACGTGTTTATGCCTGCCTGTGTATGTGTACGTGCGTGATTTCGTCTCCAACCTTGGTCTGTGTCTATTTTCAAATCCATTTTTTATTCCCCCCACCCACAATATACATTAGTCGCTAGACAGTAAGTGTAATCCTCCAAAGAACAGACGGAGGGTTTATACTGGTAATTTTTGACACGACCTGACTTTTTAGAATCATGACTCCCCTCCCCCATTCTCCATACCCATTTTTACAATACATATGACCTCCCCTTCCCTGTCTGTAATAAATTTGCAATTCTCTCCTCATTACATACTCATAGATTAAATATGTTCAAATTTCCCCCTCTCTCTAAATATTTATTACATAAGTTGTAACTCCCTCTCCCTCCAATTATATTTGAATTGTCGAGTGTGAATTTAAACTTTTTTCAATTTCCAAAATGTAATCGTCTAAATCGGATGCTTGAAAATACCACAAGATTGAAATAAATTATTGCATCGATGATTATGTAATTTCGTGTTACTACATATTGGATTGATGAGGAAAAGTAGTAGCAGTGGCTACTAAAAGCGCTGGACGAGGGTCCGGGCTGCGAGAAGTCAGTCAGTGGCAGAGAGTTAAGTGGATATGGAAAGCTTTGAGTGGGTACGTTAAGGAAGTCTTACAATAAAGACGAAACGTTGATCAATATATAAAAAATATCTCTTCGTTTTTATTTTTTCATTTCCCGTTACGTCGGATTAATCTCATCCTTCCTTTCTTATATATATATATATATATATATATATATATATATATATATATATATATATATATATATATATATATATATAAAGCTGCCGACTATAAACTGGATGGTGTTAGTCTACATACACTCATAAGGTGTGATATAGCCAAATAATCTGTCCTTTAATGCCAATATAAACCTTGTTTTTCGGCTCGAGCACGGTCTTTACGTGATGTTGGCTGTTGCTTCCTCGCGTAATGCAAAGTTATTTGTAAATAAAAAAAACAATAGGCACTGTAAGACTGCGGTCAATGTTTATATGAATAGACATTTTAGATATAAGTTATAAGCGCTTCTCCTATAGCCTAGTTGTAAGAGCTACCGATTATCAACTGGAGAGTTTAAGGCCCAGTTTCAAGCTTAGGAGCGGTGCTAGTCTAACTATACTGAAGAGACGTAATACAGCAAAACAGTTATTTGCGGTTGACTATATATATATATATATATATATATATATATATATATATGTATATATATATATATATATATATATATATATATATATATATATATATATATTCGGCTTACCAGGCCTTTCCAGGCTGAAACGAGAACGTTTTCGTGTAGCCTTATTGTTATACATATATTTGTATGACTTATTATATATATATATATATATATATATATATATATATATATATATATATATATATATATATATATATATATATATATATGCGGATCATATTCTCACTTGCGCGTGTTCTTTTGAAGAGAAATTAGAATCTCTGCTTGATCATTAATTATCTTCAAATAATAAACAACAAAGCATATTTCCACTTCTAAAACAAGTATCCGCCTTCCTACGTTCGAATGTATACGGTCTTACAAACCCACAATTTGCCAGGCCAGGTATTGGACATTTAAAAAAAATCTCTTTACAAACTTCGATACTTTCATACTAATTTTAATGTATTGTTTCACGATAGTATTAAATGCGTGAAGTATTGCCAGTTACAAATATCTAATATATTAAGCAATATATATATATATATATATATATATATATATATATATATATGTTTCAGATGGCATCATACATATATTTCATAAGGCATATTTAAAAGTCTATAAACGAAACAATGAAAGACTTAAGACTTTGAGTTGAAATCGCAGAAGGAATAAACATTTCCAGTTACTTAGATGTTACATATTACTTTAACTTTACTACATATAAACTGTATATAGAATTAAATGATGACCCAGTATATATTAATCCCAAGTCAAATCATTCCCATTCTGTTATATAATATATACCAATATCTATTGGTCATGTAATTAATAATAATCTTTCTAATCTAGTGCAATCTAAATAACAATAGTTAGATATACAACAACGCCTTAATACAGCGGTTATGTTTCCACTAGCATTGAGTATCACAGTAGAAATAACAGGTGCACTAGAAAGCAATATTGAAACTGTACAAATGACTTAAGAAAAATAATTAAATGTCATAATATACATATATTTAACCGTAATTACAATGGCATAGCTAAAAATATACAATATAGTGATAACGATAATAATGAGTATAGCTATACAAAAGAAATGAACGCTCGCTACAAGGAAAGTGTTTATATAAAAGTATAGTTTATTTGGGAATCGTGTTCTCAGAAAATAACCCTTATCTATTAAAAAAAAACTGTGCATAGGGTGTATATGCATGCGTTGTAAAGCTAGCTATAGAAACCATAAAAATAGTTCGATATACCAGGTGAGAGCGCGGGTGATTTACTGTCTAAACTGCACTGATATGGAGCGTTTCTAAGAAAGCTTAAACCCTTACGCTACACGCTCTGTCTTAATGAAAAACGTGCTATTATTACGCTCACAGATAAAGAGAAACTACTGAGTCAAAGAGATTAAAATAGAAATTGACTGTAGGCATTTCAAACATTAACCTTAGATGAGTATGGTAATAACCCCGTGAACTCATCATAACAATCCATAAGGGCCCCAACTAAACCGCATGTTATGAAGATTCTTGAATAGGGGGATTAAGTTTAAGATAATTAATGCATTGATAAGGTAATTTCACAAAACGATTACATAAATTGTAGTAATTCTGTAATACTACTTAGTTGTTAAACTATTAATGAACAAAGACGTACATAAATGATGTCTTTCTTAACTAATTTAGTACGCGGATAAAAACATCTCTTTTAAGTGTAAATTACAAGTTTGTCGGTGTGTTTCATACCTACCGAATAATTATCTAGTTATGTAAATGAACCTATTGTCACATATACGTGAAAATTGATTTTGTAACATTGAATTTCATTGTTTCTTAACGTGAGATGTTCTGATTTTTTACATTCTTCTTCTTCGTATAATATTGATAAGTTTATTAAATACAGATTGCATCTTTTAATGAACATGTTCAATAATGGAGTTGTTTATTAGACCCCAATCAAATTGTGTTGAAAGTTCGATTTGAGAATATATATTGTAACTGATTTAAACTTTAGTACTATATTAGTATTATTCATTAATTGTATTCTTGCGATTTTGAATAAGTGATGTTCTATTTCATTTTTATTTAACTATCATATTGGTACACCGGGTTTATTTGATACATTTATAATTATATCATTTCATAGTTCATTGTCATTTAAAAAGAAACTTCGCCAGTTTTATGAATACCCAGCTGAGCTATGTAGATAGTGTATTAAATTCAGAACAGTGTTATTGTTATCCCAGTAACATGAATGCAGAAAAATACTTGAATGTATGTTAGTATACTACATATAGCTGACCTCTATGATATATATATATATATATATATATATATATATATATATATATATGTGTGTGTGTGTGTGTGTGTGTGTGTGTGTGTGTGTGTAAATATTTAATGGATAATGTTTAAGAGAGAATTTTACTTATACCTAACACATGAATATGTACAAATCTTAAATTTCTCACGATTAAACAAAGTATGCATGTGCTGGTAATTGATAGGGGGGGAGATGGTGATGGGCAAATGTTCTGATCAATGTGTTCAAGTAGGAGTATGCCCCATCTGGTCGTAGGAACTATGTGATTTGCTTAATTTGGTTAAATGTATTTACTTTCTTTCTTTTCTGTATTCTTTTGACAAAATATCTCAAAAAACGTAAGTCGATCCGCGTAGACTGTCGCCAATGCTTATTTAATTTCACTTATATATATATATATATATATATATATATATTATATATATATACATATATATATATATATTATATATATACATATATATATTATATATATATACATATATATATATATATTATATATATACATATATATATATATATTATATGTATATACATATATATATATATATATTATATATATATACATATATATATATATGTATACAGGGTGTTTCAAAAGTCTTGGGAACATAACGATTTTTAATAACTCAAAAACTATTAGGAGTTGAAAAATGAAATTGGTACCGTTGGAAAGGTTAAAGTTTCAAGTTTTGTGGGGAATCTTCAAAGTTGCTCAATATAAGCACCATTCGTCACACGGCAGACATCTAGTCAATATTCCATTTCCTGCCAAACGCGTTCCAGCATCTTGACGTCAATGGTTCCCACAACTGCCGTTACTCGAGCCTTTAGTTCGTCAATATCTCTTGGAAGGGGCGGCACATAGACTTGTTGCTTGACAAAGCCCCAAAGGAAAAAGTCACACGGGGTAAGATCTGGAGACCTAGGAGGCCAGGGCATGAGAACGTCATCACCTCGCCCAGATCTCCCAATCCATCTACCAGGCAGCCTTGTGTTAAGAAACTGCCTTACTCTAAGACTCCAGTGTGGTGGTGCACCATCTTGTTGAAAAATGAAGTCATCAGATTCTGCTTGTTCCAACTGAGCCATTAACCAGTCTTCCAGCATGTTGAGATAGGATTCACCAGTGATAGTTGCCTCTTCAAAGAAGAACGGTCCATAGACACCTTTCTTGGAAATTGCACAAAACACGTTCACTTTTGGTGAATCTCGCTCGTGCTCAAGAAGTTCATGAGTGCGAGTGTTATGCTTGTTAACTTTGCCATTCAGATGGAAGGTCGCCTCATCGCTAAAAACAAGCCGGTCATCAAAGCCGTTATCTTCCAACTTCTCTTGCATTGCAATGCAAATATCACGGCGAAGTGGCTTATCAATGTCCTTCAACTTTTGGACCAACTTGAGCTTGTAAGGTACCATTTGCAGTCGTTTCCTTAAGACACGCCAGACAGTTGCTGGAGCAAGCTGAAGTTCCCTGCTGGCTCTTCTCACTGATTTACGGGGGCTCCGCTGAAAGGCTGTCCGAACTTGCTCAACTGCATCTTCTGAAGTTGAAGGGCGACCTGTTCGCTTACTTGGGCACAAACACCCATCTTTCACAAATTTAGCATGCCATCTGACAATGGATTTCCTTTCAGGGGCTTCTTTTTTAAATTTCCTGCGAAATGCACGCTGAACACATGTCCACGATTCAGTCTTTGCAAATTGGAGGACGCAAAATGCCTTGTCTTGTTTAGAGAACGCCATTACTGCACCTGGAAAGATAACACGAAAATCATTAGTATGACCAAAAACTTGATTAAGCAAGCTTTAAAATGGCACCAGTTTCATTTTTCTACCTGGAATAGTTCATGAGATATACGCATTTGTAATGTTCCCAAGACTTTTGAAACACCCTGTATATTCATGTGTGTGTATACAAGCAATATACGAACACGGCAACAGTAGCGCAATAACGAAGAGGTTTAAAGGCTTAGTAGCCAGAGTCGGCGCGTGTCTGCGTGTAAAAGATACCGATCATTTGAGTACGTATCTTTTCCGACCACAAGACATATCGTACGTCGTGAAGCACGTTCCCTCTGTTACTCTTTGTACTAAAACAGAGACCAAGAAATATTGAGTGTAGATCTTCATGCTGAGTTTCATCATCATTTCACAAAACATAGAGCACATATATTTAACGAAATATTTAACCATTTTGATTATTTGTCTCATATTATATTATATTATTTCAACCGTTCGGCCGATGAAATCTCCGATGTTCTTCATGTGCATTTCGTAGAACTTGAGAATATTTATGTCAAACTTGGGAATCTGTATGGAATTTTAAACATAGCCCTTCATGTAATCAACATATGTAGTATTCTCTTGTTCCGTCAGACATTTATAAATAATACTATATAGTGAAAAGTAGGAATATATAATGATAAGTCGTAAAACGACACATCTAACACAAGAATAGGTTTAAGACTCCAAAACTCTATACTAGTATTGTCCTGTCGCATAATAGATCTACGTGATAAGTAACCCTCGGTTCAAAGATACAGTCTACTAGTGCTTGAAGTGTTAATCCTCGGTACGGAGATACTAAGAATGCAATTCCAATTACTTAAGATTAGTACCTATTAAGGGCTGGCGAGACGGGATTAAGCTAGCCCCTTTGATTAAATAAATGGTTCCGTTTGAAATTGCAAACAGATTCCAAAGTTCAGCATATATATTCCAAAGTTCGACATTCAAAATCTGTAATATCTTTATCAAATTCTAACGGCAAAGGTCTGTTGGAAAAAGAACAAAAACATTAATTCCACTATTAACCAATAAGAGCCATTGTCAATATACACCTGAAGATGGTCATATATCATATTGGCAGTCACGTTGTGAGAATAACACTTAAGGCGAGAGCAGTAGTTTGAATAATACAACTAGTACATGCTTTGTTATATTAGTATTTGTTGTGTGCTTTATATACAGAAGAAAGTAAGGATTCGGTTAATTTTTGGTAACTTATTTGGGGAAGAACATTTATTTAAGGAATTGTGGTATGAGCAATGTAATGCTGGCAGATTCAGTTTAAGTCGAATTCAATCCGATTATGTGAATTATCTTTTTTATGTTTGATTGCGATTTAGTTGTTTCTACATAATTATTTTTTGCATCCTCAATCTCTTAATGCCTTGTCGTACGATCGTACACTGTGCTTTAGACGTATAACTAATGTAATTATGAATATATATATATATATATATGCATCTTTTTTCAATCTCTCTCTCTTTCTCTCTCTCTTTCTCTCTCTCTCTCTCTCTCTCTCTATATATATATTATTATTATTATTTATGTCCACTCTCTACCGCTTATGCTAACTGTTTTTATATGACGCTTTAGTGTGTTTACGTTGCATAGCGTTATCTGAAATTATATGGTTTTATTGTCAACATACATTATGGGTATGTACTAAAGAGGTTACCACTCATCAAGGCCCAAGCGTCACTTGATGATAAAAATGTGCCAGATGGACGGTAATATTACACAGTGATTGGTAATGAGGATAAGAACTGATAAGAATTAATTATTAAAGAGAACGGCTCAAGGAAGAATTAACATTGGATTCGAAAGCATATTGAAGTAATCTCGACGCATACAAGTGGAAATATGTTCCAAAGACGAGTAGTTCTTGGGAAAAAGTTTGCTCTGAAAATATTGGTTTAGTTGTATGTACACAAAAGAAGGAATAACAATTATTGCAGTGGTTATAGCTCGAGGTGTTTTGTTGTGAATGTGTTACAGGAGAACACTATAGATTACAGATCAGTCGAAAAACTACCATTGAATAACAATAGAGTCGACACTGACTAACAACCTCACTTCTGTGAGAAATGGGAAGTAAGGAAGAGATGGGGACATCCCCAACTATATTTTGAAGTTAGTATTGCAGACAGGAAAATATTCTCTTAGCGGCACCTTTCAATATGTTACAACAATACTCCATCTTAGGGCGTATTTGACATTTATACAGATATTCCGTCTAGAGCGGTAGAATAATCAAATCATTTTCTCAGCGAACATAGCAATGAATTTGAACTAATACTTGCATTTTAGGCCTGGGGTGAAGGTAAGTCCAAGAAATTTATCAAGGGAATCGCTTCCTCAAAGAGGAAATGATTCATTTTGATAGGGGCAAAGTTAGAAATGAAAGAAGCTTGGTTTAGATGTATTAAAAGTAATCCGCCACATTTTCCCCATCGTACGACGTGCTCCAGGTGGGAAAATAGAAAATCAGAAGTATTTCGATCATTAATGCTGTTCATTAGTGCCATAGATGGTTGTGCCATATGCATAAAGTCAACGATTTATTAAGAATGTGATTTAAGAAGTCATTTATGACGATCAAGAAGAGGGTTGGGCTCGGAAGTATTTCTTTACAAATAACTCGTACTCTATATGCATAAATAAGAAGTCAAAGAAACTCGTCAATTATCCGTCATTTTGCTTTTAATTAAATGTATGTGCTTGTCAGTTTAATGCTATAAGGATAAGATTCAAACATACTTGAAATATTTGTGAAAATAATTGGTGATTAAGATTCTATAAAATACGTATATCGAATTTATAGCCAAACTGGTGTTGCTACTTACTTGCGTTTCCTCTATACTTATGAAATTTGAAGATTAATAAAAATCGAACGATGTCTACTAATCATGCATCGTTTCTTCATTGATATACATATTCACTTATTTCACAGAACCCATAAAACAATTGTCTTATATTCTGGCTCGCAAATATGTAATTTCCCGCCAATCAATTCGATCGTGCGTTTTCTGTTTTCGCTATTTTGTTAAGAAGATTTTTTTTTAATTGAAGTAGAAGCCAGACAATTTCTGAGATAAGTATATTTATCTACATTCGACTAAAACTGACTTGCTTCTTACCGTTCACACTCCATATGTACGTGAATGTTTTAGATAGTTAGAAGACAGTTGACTGACGTAAATAAAAGGCGAATAATGGGAAAACTAGGGAACGTGATGTAATGATGTAAATAAGAAAAAGACAAAGGAAAGAGGACAGAAAAACGACGGAGAGGGACTTAGAGTGGAAGAGATCGTAAGTACCTGAGATTGTCAGAAACCCGAGGAAAAAAGAGGGCGTCTATAAAGAGAGGTAAAGACTGTATAATAGGGAGAGAAGATATATTGTGACATGACAAGGAAGAGTGAGAGAGAGTTATGTCATCACAATGTAAACATGTGTTTTAACATTGGTAGTTGGATATATTGATGATATTTTCCAATATTTATGAATACTTTTAGAATGTCTATACAATTATGAAACCATTCTAGAATTTTCATTAATATTTGGAAATTCCAAAAGCGGTTTTATAAATATGCAAGAATTAAAGAATACTAAATCAAAGGGTTACCAGCTGAATAGTAGATGAGTAAAACTGATGGCAACAACTCAAGGAATTTCGACAGATGTATCGATTGCAGAAGGTTTTCACCCAGTTCTTATGTATTAAGATCTATTTTAGTTGTCTCTACTTTGTCCTTTACTAAATCCTTATCTTGCTTTCGAGCTTCAAATAGATTATTAAAAATAGAATAGCATTCAGAAGTATTTCCTAAGAAACTATTCTTTTTCGTCTTATTGTAAAATATCGATCGCAAAAATGTACGGTTTGTTGTAGAATCATCTGAAACTATGAAGAATTCAGATAGTACACCGAACACTATAAATAGTTCGTGTGTTGTTTATAGTAAGGTATGTTTTACAGTGAAGCATGTCAGAATGTATCTATATTATGTAGTATATGAATTAAAGTTGACATATAATATAACAATTTTCTGTTAAAAACTTATCAGATATTAATCGTCAATCGTATTTGATATCCCGCTCTAATTCAAAACCAGAGATTTCAGTGGAAAACGAATACACTTAATATAGGGTGACACTAAAATACGGTTATCACCTGAACTTGAATAACTTTGGAAATAATTAACCAATTATTTTAATGATTCAGATTTACCAAGTAAAATCAATGTTCTAAGGTCTACCAAATTTGAGCTTTGAGATGTCAGGGATTTCTGAGGAAAATACATTTATAGTTGAGGCATATTTTCGGCTGAAGTCTATCTAACCAGCTCAATGGCAATTCAAAGAACGGTTCGAATGTTGTGAATTTCCTGTCTACTCAATGATCTACAGATGGGTCAACACGTTCAGAATCCATGGAACTGTGCATAACCTCAATGGTAAAGACACTTACAGGCAATCAGACTCTGGACGACCGAAATTATCAAAGACACCACACAACATTGCTGCAGTAATATACTATGTTGTCTGCAGCCTAAGCACGGCGGTGCGTCGGCGAATTAAAGAGCTTGGAATCAACCGGGTGTCCGTGAGGAGAATGTTGATCACATATCTCTATTTGTATTATCACAAGATACAGATTAACCAAACACTGACACAGAACGACATCATGTGCCAGTGGCTTTGCGACAAGATTGACTGTGTGAGATTTCCTTGACAATGTCTGGTTTTCGGACGAGGCACATTGTCTGTGGTCATGTCACGTTAACTCTAAGAATAACATTTTCTGTGGTAGCACACTCCCTAGGTTCTGTCTCCAAAGGCCATTACACTATGTTAAGTGCACAGTTTGTGTCGCAATATCCATTCTGGTTCGAGGACTACAACGGTCAGTGTGTGACAATCAACAACAATAAGTATGTCCAAGGTCTTGGAAAGTTCGGGTCGTTAAGTGGCTCCAGCAAGATGGTTCCACTCCACCTCCACCCCACACATCTCAAACGAATCATTAGCATAGCAGCGGCAACGTTTCCTTGACCGACTGATAAGCCGCAGGTCGGACCCAGTGTTGTCGCCGCATTTACCGGACTTAAATCCCCAAGATTGTAATCTGTGACGATACCTTAAGGACATGGTGAATAACAACAACCCCCAGACCATCGCTGGTCTGAAGGTAGCAATCACAGCAGCCATAAAAGCGATCGTGAGGGATGGAATGCAGGAGGGTCATCTAGAACTTTGCCCGGCGGATCAAAGTGTGCCTGAAACGCCGGGGAGTTAATTTGGAGCACATTTGGAACGCCAGTGAAAAAATCTTATTTGTAGTACAGACTTGAAACTTTGGGGATGTCTCCCGCATAGGCTGAAGTTTTGTTTAAATCTAAATAAAGTTTTGGAAGTTATTCGACTCTTGGTGATTCACGTTTTTATAGTGTCACATGGTATTTTTCATTTGCAAATATTTTATTTTCTATATATATTTTCGGAAAGTTTTCTCCATCTTTCTTGCCATCATATAAATGTGTTCTAGCAGTCGTGCTTTCATTTCGCTATATCAATATACATGGTTATAGATGTTACTGCACGCTTTCTCTACAAGTATTATTATTGTCGTTGGTGATCTATGTTCAACAATTTCTCGGCTATGAATTTCAACTACTAATTAATATATTGCAAGGAAGGTTGTCTTCCTCTACAGGTGAATGCGAATTTTTTATAATATTTTGATAAGAATAAGAGTATTTTAAATGATGTATTTTTCCTTAGTATGCATATTTTAAACTATCAGCATTTATTTAAAAAACAGAATCGAAATGTGTGATAAAAGATCGGCTCTAAATTTGAATAATTAGTAAAGAGTAACTGCAAATGAAAATAAAATACACATTTATAGTATATGAATAGAGACTTTGTCTGTCTGTCCGTCGGTTCGTCCGTCAGTCACAATTTTTCCGCCAGTCACAATTCTTTTAAACGTAATGCATAAATTGGAGAATTAGACTAATTTCGGAAGTTAGAAATGGAAAATTTGCATGAATAGTCAATAATACATTCCGAAACAAATAAAGCTGATTGAAAATCGGAAACGAAACCTAGGGATCTTCAGTCTAACGTTATACCAACAGAGATATTTGGACTTTTAATTAAATAGAGCTAAACACATTCCATTAGTAAAATAGAATAGCTTTTGTGTGACGTCATGAATTTATGATTAACGGCATGTTTCTAAACTAAGCATAAGCGATAATAAAAATAAATTAATGAATGAGTAAACATCACCAATATCGTTGGAAATGATTCGAATTGTCCAAAACAACTATTTAAAAAAAAATTGCTCTAACTACGTATTCCCGTTAAAAACTATTTAATATGTAATATAGACTAGAACTTAGACCTGTAGCGCCCATAATTCAAGTTTATAAAACATAAATATTGGAACGTTCGCGTTATTGCATAACTAATAACGGACATTCTTTTATGAAATTTCGCACAGGAAATGTTTGTGCGTTTACATTGTATTTGGGTGTGGAGTTAAAATAATAGGGTCTGTTTCAAACACTTAAATACTATTTAATTATATTAAATGTATTTTAAAATTTAGTAATTTGTCTGAGTATTATTCATTAGTAATAAAGGCATTTAAGCGTAAAACTTGGAATGCCGTGTTTCTATTATAACTAAATTACTTTATTGCGCGACGGCACAATTACGAAAGATTGTGTTTCTATGAAACATGACCGGCGAATACTATCGTAAACAAGCGCGTGGGAAAGGTTGGTGCACAAATCAACTAAATACTTTTTTTTACTTCCTGCCCACGACAGGAAGGTGTGGCACAAGGTCATGAGTTAAAAGAAAGAGCGGACGATTCATTTCTAAAGAAAAATACTAAGTAATAATGGATTGAGTTTCGATAGATATGTATCAAATAATGTAATACATAAATAAATAATGTTTTGATTTACAAATACATTTTTATGAAGTAATAATAAGCAACATATTTAAATAATACACGGAACTATAACTGTGAAGAGAAAGCCACAAAGCTGCCTGGAGTCGACTCGAAACAAATAAAAACATTGTTTGAGTGAGACACTGGGGCTCATGAAAAACGCACACATCATCTGTGAGTAAAATTAAGATCAACCGAGTGTCTATTTTACTTATACAGACAACCGATGACTCAATAACTGAGTGTGGTCTTTATTAAAACACACATAAAAAAGCAAATAAATACACGTAAACATTTCTCCTGAAACCTTGTGCATAGATTAGTCTTTTCTATTTACAGCGAAACAAATCCGATCAGATTTTTCCGTCTCATGTGAATGAAGTTCTTAGTTATTAAGTGATGCGTTTGTTTAATACTTGACCTATTAACACCCCCTCAAAAAATAAAGAAGTAAACTATAAACATTTACAGTTATCTCCCTTCATTGTATATATCGAACCTAATCTTTATTTATATTTTTATATTAATAAACCATCTCTTACTAAGGCTCGAAGGCAACTTAGGGATACGTGTGTATTCTATAGCCAGTCAGCAATGAATAACCCATTGGAAACGATTGGCTTAATAGCCAGAATTTTATTATTAAATTAGGTGGTTCAACTAGTATTTGTTTACATTGAACTTAAAAAAACGATCATGTTGTACTCAGCTGGGAAGCAGCTCCACTGTATTGAATTCAACTGGTGGGAAGTTCTAGGAAATAAACTTTGTTTACGATTATTCTATTTAGTTTTGGGTACACAAAGAAAATAAGGAAAATGCATTACGGTAGTTGATGTTAGACGAGGTTTTCATGTGAATGTTTTACATAATGATAGAGTAGAGAAACGCTTGCAACGTCTCTTCCGTGAAAAAGGGTATATAGGGAGGAGAAAAGAGATAATCCCCTACTAGATAAAGAAGTGAATTATGTACTCTGTAAAGGCAAGAGAGAGTGCTCCAATTGGCACCTTCTCAGAAGTGAAAAATAGCCATGGCACAAACATGAACTCTGTGATCCTTTACAGTTGTCATAGATAAAACTCGTAAAGTGATAACAGATTAAAAGAATATATTTTCCTCGTAATTTCCTATCAGATAATGTTACTTATCATTTAGAGTTATTTTTCTTTATTGATAAGACACAAATTTGGACCTACTACATACACTCGTCCTGATATTTTATACCTTAGGGTTCTATTTACTAGTGTTGTATACTGAATGACAAATAATGTTTAGTCTTGTTAAGCTGTGACGTTATGAGCGAGAAATAAGAGCCTGAACTAAATTTTTGTGATGGTATTGTCTAATAAGCTTGGATAAAATTATAACAGCAATAATGCACAATTGCAGCAAACATATCAAACTTTGTAAGTCTACAACTGAAATTGTCGTCAACAAATCAGGGTTGAAAATCGAACTTTCCATTAATATGCAAAAATAATCGCACTTCAATAAAAAAAATTCACAGCATTTCCTTTCCAAGACGAGACTTCACATTTCTAATGATTGTTAGGAAGATAAAAATGTCATGCAAAACGATACTTTAGTTTGCAAGTATCTGGAACTTCTTTTCTCTACTGAAATAAATATGGGCGACACTACTTCACCTACCACAAACAAAAACTGTATACAGGGCAGACATCTCCAGTGATTAAAACAACAACTCGCACAGCCCAACGGAGGTTTGTGTAAATATTAATAGCAGTTTTCTGTCACGGTTCCCAAAACGCCTTCTCTAGCCAGAGTTTAATAAACAATATAACGGTATTTTTTTAAAACATAGTTTACCCAAGTTTAACAAGGAAGGTTGCAACTTTGAACGTAGGGGGCTACTGAGACTTAGGATGTTAGTTTAGGGGGTCATCTTCAGTTGATAGCTATGTAGCGAGATGTCTTTTTACATTAGTTTTAAACCTCTGCATGTTGGTACAGTTGGGAAAACAGGGAACAGGGAGGGTATTACAGCAGCTCGAGGAAAAACGCTATTGTAGTAGAATACTATCCGGCATCTGAGGACCTCCACAGTGAATGGATGGGATTTAGCTGATTGTCGGGTTATTCTACTGTATTTACGTCAAGGGGGCACTAGAGCAGCCAATTCATCGAACTTCACCCAACTAAAGTACTTGTAAAACAAGCACAAGGATGCAACATTGCGGCGACGGAGAAAGAGCTAGAGATTGGAGGATAGTGATAGTTCTATTAAGTTGGCTAGTATTTCTTGGACGTTCACTGATAATGCACCATCCCAGATGTGGCAACAATATTCCATGCATGGGCGGATGGTGCTTTGTAGGGATATAGGATGGTGGCTTTGTAGGGATATAGCTTTCCTTTAGTTAGGAATAATATTTGTCCAGTAACAGCATATTTGTGAATTTTTAAGAAAAGCCGTTCATGCCAGACCTTGCCAAAAGCTTTGTATATACATATAAAGCCTTTGACAATGTCGAGCATACAGGCCTTCTATCGCGTTAGCTTCCCATGACTTGTCTAGTGTATGATATATGCGTTCAGTGATTACCGTTAAGATATTCGCAGTAGATCGTTCTTGTTTAAATCCATAATGATGGTCAAAAAGAAGTGTAGCATTCACTAGGTGCCGGACTATCGCTATATTGATTAAGGATTCAAGGATTTCAGCAAAGACCGGGAGTAGACTTATTGGTTCGTAGTTCTGGGGATCAGTTTTATCATCAGAATTCTTGAAGACGGGTACCACAGAGGCATTTTTTCAGATATCGGGGAAGACAGATTCAGCAATGCATTTGTTCTAGAGTTTGGAGAGAACACGGCCCAGTTCAGCAGAGCATTTTTATTACTATTGATGATATAAGATAAGGCCCACAAGTTTTGGTGGGGTCAAGATTTGTATGATGTTCCTGACCTGGGATGAGTTGATGTCCAGGTTTTCAAGTGTGACTTCAGTCCGCAATGGGAATTCAAGTAACTTCAGTCCAAATTGGAGTTTTGGGGAAAACGCTGGGCAAGTAATTCAACCTCATCAGTTGCCGTGCAAGCGACATCATTGTGGTTGTATAGATGAAGAATTGTTGATAATCCATTGTTCACCTCACTACTGGAGAACTTTCCGAAAATGGCGAGTACGTAGTTTCTGTGACGGAATGCGTTTTTTTGGTAAACTCTTTATACATACTCTTTGTTTCACCTATCACTACGTTACAATTATTTCTGTCTATTCGCAGTTGAGTTACGACTGCTTTAATTTAGTTGATCATGCTGTTAACACATATTATTGTATATTATAAATATAAATATGGTGTCAAATAAATAAAATAAAATTAAATTAAATTTATTAGCAAAAATTAGCAAAGTTCAACTAGCCATGTAAATGGACACATTGAAGATTTGTACATCTAAATACCGTCTGAATCTTCAAAGCGACCTTACTCCTGGATATAATAGTCATCATCACTACTTCTTGTAGGTTGTTCGATGTTCAGACAGAGAATACAATTAAGCTATATATAAATTCTTGTTGACGTTTTACGCCAGAAATGCGCCCGCACTCATCATCCGATGCTCAATTGAAAAGTAATTATTCATAGCCTAGCGTTCATAATGCATCCAACGCTGCCTTGACCTGTTTGGTCGTATGTAGGCTGACCACGTCTAATGGCAGCTTGTTTCACAATGAAGCAGCTCGAACCAAAAAAGACTGATTTTCTTGATTTACCCGAAATCGTCATAGGTACAGCTTTTGTGAGTTTCCACGAAGCCATCTTGTCGGAGCTGGTTTAAAGAACTAGTAACGAAACGCATTGTAGTTTCCGGGTATGATGTCAAAAGCGAGAATACAGTATTCACACAGTTTTCTATGCTTTGCGAACTCAGAGTGAGGGCTTTCTATTGTTGTTCATAGAATTTTATGAGAACACGTCGCAGATTTCTAAACACGTGCTAGGTGCTGGATATCCCGAACGAAATAAGGGGATAAAGCTTAGATGCCATATTCCAGTGCTATGTCTAGCGGCAAGAAGACATCGGCTGGCACAGCAGTACAAGAGTAGTAGATGAAATAAAAATACTGCGGACTTTATTTGCTGTCCGAACGCATTTAACAGGTAGATTAAATGAAGAGTCAACACCAACACTCAAGATTTAGGACTGTGCCGTCTCGTCCAGTATGAATCGGACAGGTTCGAAGTCAAGTATCATGTTTAGTTCAACACTAATTGGAATGTGATTGCGTTTGCAAACATTGAGAGGCACTCTAATAGGTTTGACTATTTCCAGAATTGATGAAGGCATCTACAGAGATCGTTAAATTCACTACTGGAAGCAATTATGTTGACTTCATCTGTAAATAAAGAACCTTCTGAGCGATGCTCACTGGCATATAGACGAACATAAAAAATAGCAAAGAACGCAGTACTGAGCCTTGAGTAAATCTACTAACAACATGAGAAACACAAAACAGAGAGCCAGTGACATGCACGCGAAATTTAACGCCAACAATAAAGGCTTTGATATATCTCACCACATATGATTGTACATCGTAAGTCTAGAGCTTGTATAGCAGAAGTGTATGATTCACTGAATCAAATACCTTGGCAAAATTAATGAAGACAAGGTTTTCTGCATCGCCATCTATAATAAAAAAAATTATAAAGACGAATCTCTTCGGGACGATACCGTGTTAAATTTCAGATTGTCAGGAGATTGACTATAATGGCTAACTTTAGAATTGTCTCAAAGACCACGCGGACATAATATGTGTGTGAGATGGTCTGTACTTGACGAGATACTCTCTGTCAAACTTCTAAAAGATGGGAAAATAGTGACAGTCTGTGAGGATGCCTCTAGTTTGAAGGGATAGGTTAACGAGGCGAATGAGAGAACCAGCGTTAAATAGACAGAGTGATTTGAGTATTTCTGGATGCAGACTGTCTAGACACGCGCTTCTATTTCTTTTTTTTAGAGTTTGTAAAGCGTGCCAGCAAAAATATTTAATTGATGTCTAGCTTCGTGCACAAAGGAAGCTTTTTCGTGCTTCAGTATAACACTTTAGTAATTCAAACGCCCGTTGACTTGCATATAGGCTAAAAAGCGCTTCGTATTATAGAATACCTGTTCTACAATCCTTCTCTCATAGTGCTGCTTTTTCTCGCGTTCAACATACATTGCTAGGCTTCTTTGGAACCTGTATACCTCGAACGCCTCTGGAGAACGACAGTTTTGAAACTCTTTCCAAGTGATATCGCTTCGATTTTTTATTAGTCACGGCTTTTGTGTTTGTGTTTATTATGTTTGCCTCAATGGAAACACCTGATAACTAATGAGTTTGGTTTGGTTTCGTTTGTTTTACGGAATATAAACCGATTTTGAGTTATTTAATGGCGATTCCGGTTGTTTTGGTAAAAGTTTTCATGCTTCAAGTTCTATATGTCTTCAAATATTTATTCATGATGTAAATTGTTTTGTATTACGGCATATCAACCCGTTTTCGGTTATTTAATCTGAATCCTATCATTTTGGTAAAGTTGTTATGCTCTAAATATGTTCAAGTATTTATTCATGGTGTTTGGTTTGCTTGTTTTATGTTACAACATATCAACCCTTTTCGGGTTATTTAATGCCGAATCTGTTTTTTATGCTTCAAGTTCTTTATATCTTCAAATAATTTACATAACGTTCGGTTCGGTTGTGTTGTTTAGTTTTACGTCATATCAACCCTTTTCAGTTTAGTTAATGCCGAATCCGGTAATCTTGATAAAAGTGTTATGCTTCGAGTTCTATATATTTTCAAATATTTATTCATTATGTTTTGTTTAGTTGTTTTATTTTACAGCATATCAACCCTGTTCGAGTTATTTAATGCCGAATCCAGTAAGTTTGGTAAAAGCTGTTATGCTTCGAGTATTTTGTATCGGAAAATTGTTGCTTTTACTTTTGGGTTTTCAGAATATGATTGAGATTTGCAAAAGGGGAAGAAAAAAACAATAACATCAATGTTTAGTGCAATTTTGGTCAGGAAGCCAGTATATTAAGACAACCTAATCTGGTAGCACCAGAGGTTCGGTACGTTGGATAATGGTATGTTTCAAGGCGCACCAGAGATTGTCTACTGAATCTATCATCACGAGCGATGCCAATCGAATAGTGCTTGGAAGTTAGTAGCTGAGTAGATTCCTCGTTGCTAATTTTGGGGTTATTGGAAGAAAAAGATAATGCAACTGTAATCGCATGGTAACACTTTCCTAGCGATGTAAGCACACGAAGTTCAGATACCGATATGAGGTAGCAAGTGAATAAAAGATGAAGGGTAAAGGCTTGCTGACCACTTCGAAATCAAGTCGGTGTAGAGATGTGTTTGTCGGTGAAACACAATGATTCCAGATGGGGGTTGTCAGATTGATGGGGCGTTTAAATGACCCAAAGTTAGACAATCCTGATGTTTAGCAGTTACCGTTTTTATTACTTGTAAAAATTTAATGTCATAACAAATAACTGCTTGACGATAGATAGTAGACTGCCAAGATAAGAAGAGAAGCATCACCAACACACAAGTTGAAAAGATGGCCTCTTAATTTCTAGTAGGTTTAGCGAGCAAAAGTTACTTATAAAAAATAGGGTCATAGAGATACTGTGGCGTAATCATAAATACCCCATCAGAAGAATGAGAAGTCAGCCACGTGAAATTCATGAGCATGAAATTCTTGACTAAAACCGTGTTTCTGTGATCAGAATAATATCAGGAGTATTCCGTGTTATATCTTACTGTACTGCATTAAGCTTTGGTAGAAGAGAACAATCATTTGTTTAGAATGTTATCTGGTGGGTGATAATCTTTACTATACATATAAGATAACAACCAGACGACAATTTGGTAAAAAAATGAAAACACAAAACTAGTATTGATTTTTATTCTTGATAAATTCAGATCAGCATGTTCAAAGTACAATATAAGTAAAAATTATAATTTCAGCACTTACTGTTTATATTTTATCGATAGATATCTGTGTATCATCATTGTCTTAATATTACAAAAATGTCCACTCAACAATTTTACTAGAAACTAATCGAAAAACAGATGTTCGCATATTTTATTATTTAAAATCCAATAAAAATTTCAACTAAAATATGAACTGCGCTTTAATTGATTCTATTTCAGTACCATTTACTTTGCAAATTTATACCTTTTAAAGAACTGGTCGGAATATTTAATTTCGCACGCGTTTTATAGTATTAGCGTTAAGAAGATTATTCGTAGAGTAAACAGTGAAATGTTGAAGAAGATGGTCCAAGAGTGCATTAAATGACAGCAGTAAGGAAGCGGAAATACAGCAGCAAGCGGAAGATACCAAAGACTGGTCTAACTGGGAAATTCGATTGTTGGTGCTTACAGTATGCGTTGCATTCCAGGTTTATATTACCTTTATAGATGTATGAGATACCATTGACCTGAGTTGACAGAATAGAACAGCGATGCAGCATGCATATATTCAAATAGCAGGGATTACCAAAGATGCTCAATAGTACTGCAATATTAAGCAGAAATAATCAGCTACACCTGCCGGTTGCGTTTATTGTAGAAGAACATAAGTCTGCTAAAGTGCGTACAGTGATTATGCTTTGCTTTTCTAGTGACGGAAAAGTAAAAAAAAAATCCACCTGAAGTAAGAACTAGGACGAAATAGAGAGCAGAAACTACAGTCGATCATGCAAACCAAAGTTGGAACATGCAGATGTTGTCGGAGCAGTGCAAGGTGGTGCAAATATTGTTGGATAATGGCCGTATAGGAATGGACGTATCTGTTAGAGATCGGGTTTGACTTGCATTAATTAACGCGGGTGCAGTCGAGTGCAGATTGGGGCTTGTTTTCACAGTCAGAGCTAACAGACGTGACAAGGTTACCGTGTAACGAGACCCCAGATCATGGGTCAGTCTGCACCTTTGAGAGGCTCTGTGACGTCACGGGCCTTGCGTGGGAAACAGAGGATCCGTGACGTAACTCGTTCTTCGTGAGAAGCGAGTTTCGACAGTCAGGGTAAATGGAAGCAAACTGATGAGACGTGATTGTTAAAATGTAATTTACAACAGATAAGGGAAATATTTCCCTTAAGAAAATTACAAGCGAGAGAAATCCTTTCCACCCCTCTCTATGAATGGTTAAAAAAATAATTTTTAACTAACTACGATAAAGTAGTGATTTGTTCCCTCCCTCTCTCTTGAGAAAGTGAATGACTCCCAGTTGAAATAACAACGCTTGTAATAAAATGTATTACATTTAAAGAAGTGTTTGTCTTCGGAGTTCGTCATGAGGCTTTTATTTCAAACAACGGACGGCGTGGTTCACGGAAAGGAAAGAACAAAGAATTTATCCACTAGACCATCTCTCTACACGGCGAAGGAAAGAAATCTAAGGTATGCAACAATATATTTGGAAACTTTACACCATTTTCCAGGAGAAATGCACGGGAAATGCACGGGAAAAATTGGATGCTGTAGTGAAAGAAAATAGGAATGAGAATAGGATAGATAACCGATATTTACATCTAGTTAAATGTGATCATGAAGAGCAGTGCTTACGATGAGAGGTGTGTGTTGTGGAGCGAAAAATGGGATGGAAAGAAATATTGGCCTGCGAACGGGCAAGGACATCGTTCTTGATTAGATCAACATATGATGCAATGCCATTACCTGCCAATCTTGTTCGGTGGAGGATGTGTGATAATAATGGATGTCGATGCTGGAAAAAGGGAACACTAAGGCATATTCTCTCAAACTGTGAGCTGATAAAAGAAACGTATACGTGACGTCACAATCAGGTGCTTCCGATAATTGCAGAACATAGCAAGCAAAAATAGATCAATTTAATGATGGAGAATTACCCAAGATAAAACAAATAAAGAAGATGGATTTTTATAAAACAGGCACAAAAAGTAATCTAAGTCGTAATCCAACAACTATAAAAATTGATGAAAGATGGACTGGAAACCGAAAGTTAAGTGTAGATCTGGAAAAGCTTTTAGTGTTCTCGTTAATATCATCTGGACAACGACCAGATATTGTCGTGTGGTGTGAAGAAGAGAAAGAAGGAATAATACTGATATTAACAGTACCATAGGAAGAAAACTGTGCTGCTGCAGAAATTAAGAAAGGGATTAGAGATGAAGACTTGGTACAGGTGTGTAAAGATAAAGGTTGGGATATATAATTCTATTATTTGTCCATTGGGACAAGAGGAAATGTAGAGCGAACGGTTGTAAACCTATTTCGATATCGCTTTTATTGTAACTACTCCGAATTGAGAAAATTAGTTAAATATCTTCAGGAAACAGCAGAGAAAATATTTCATTGAATATGGCTGAAGATGGATGATATGACCTTGAAGAAAAGGTGAATTTTGGACGGCGAATAAAGAGAGATGAAGAATATCGTGATGCCACTATATGCAGGGTTGTTTATAACGTCACACTGCAATCAAAATCAATTTTTGATGATGATCGCTGAATAGTTTATCTGGCTTTACGACATTAATAAGCAAATGACACAAATGTTATATTACCAGCTCCTGACACAGGGGACCCGCCACTACAGAAAAGCAGTCGAGGAATATGGGCCGAAAATGCGAAATCGTTCCTCCTGATGATATGTTTGTTCTTAATCCGGTAGCCGAGCTGTCATTCAAAGATATACCGACCTAAATCTTTAAGGCTTTCAGAAAATTTATAATTAAATAGGAAATATGCCCATAAAAACACAAAAAAATATGTCAAAATTAAATACGAAAAAAATTTCACTGTCGACGTGATGTTATGTATAAGGAACGTAAATCGAATTATTTTGTCATTTTTATTTATATATATATATATATATATATATATATATATATATATATATATATATATATATATATCAGTGTTGCGACTTTTTGAAAAATCTGAACTTTTGGGGATATCAGAATCGATATTGGAATCGGACAAAAATGAGACTTATTTCTGTTCCAAAACAATTATTTTAATTGTTACTCTTGAAAATAAAAAATGAAACAAACACAATGCATTGATTTATTAGAATATTTTTTATTAACAACTTAAAACTAATGTGAACCGGACCGCAGGTTAGGAACTTCATTCACAAATTAAACATTGGCTCTCTCTTTTGTATTGGTAAATTGTGTTAAACAAAGTAAATTTTCAGAAGTTGACTTACGCCTATTAACTCATCAAATGTTTTAAAATGTTCACATTTTTCTTCGCACCTATTTGCTAAATGTCTATATGACTCAGAGTTCTGAATTGAGAATTAAACGCTCTAGACAAGTTTTTTGTTCCTGGCGCAGCTCTAACTCTGCACTTTGTCTGGTCACCGCGTATATATCATCAAAAATGAGTAATGCTTTTTTGTATACTGTTACGTTTTAAATTATTTAAACCTAATGTTTATTTTTTTAAAAGTTTATCAGGAACATTACCAGGCAAAAGATTTAAAACAATCAAATTGGTTACATGCCCTTAAAACGTTGTCTGGTCCAAAAGGGATAACCATTTTTCGTAAAGTTATACGTGAAACTGATTTTTCGTTGTTATATCTATTTTTACCACTAAGTGTTTCTAGTCTGTTTTGATATTTTATTATTATTTATTATTAAACGTGTTTCCCGTTAGCTGCAGAATACGCCCTAACATAGCTGAGTGCATGTCAAGCCTTACAATCGTAGGGTATAGTTATTGCTTGGTTTATGTCCATGTTCTCCCATTCACAAACGTTGTTTACCCATATTTTATTTTGTTTACCTTGCAACCGGGTTCCTTGCATTATGCATTTAACTTATATTTTGATAATCCTATACCGGAGCGCTGAACGTGAAAAAACAATCTGAAGACTTTACATTTAATAACAGAGTATATTGATGGGATGCCAGTGAGTATTCGCAACTCTGCGATACTGATGTCATCAGATAGTTCATTATAAGTAATGCGGCGCATGATATGACTTAGGAAGTGTTCTACTTTCTGATGTAATGTTACAAACTAGTTGACACATTTAAGCTCGTATAAATCTGAAGGAAGTACATATGCGTTATAGATCTTCGCTTTGATTTTGTATCGTATACGTTTAGAAGTTGGGGTGTTTTGGTTTCTTTAAAAGCGGCCTAACCAAAGCCGATTCTGTGATTTACAGATGTTTGCCATTCGTTAGATGAAGACAGCTTGCGCCCAAGGTAAACAAACTATGTGACTTGTTCGATTTGTTGGCCGTGTATGTTGATGGTAAGAGGATGTTTTTTATCAGTGGATATACATTTAGTTATTGATGTGTTAATAGAAAAAACAACTTCTTTAAAGTACTTCACAAAATTATACAGAAATAACTGCAAATTAGAGCTTGAGTTACTGATTGCAGTTATGTAATCCGCATTGCTCAGATGAAACAAAAAATGACCACCAATTGAAAAAAACAGATCTACGTTGTTGTTCCGTTGTCAAAATAACTGATGCCATAATGATGCAGAATAAAAGCGCTGAAAAGACCCTACCTTGTTTTACACCTTTTAGGATTAAGATTAGACATTATGTGCAAATATCAGTATTTATTGCAGCAGTCGAATTAGCATATGTAATTTTCAAGGGATGCATATCCTGTTGGTTCAGATTTGTTACTGCCGCAAGTTTCCAAAGAGATTGACGTTTGATGCTATCAAACGCATTAGTAAAATCACTAACGGAAATGAATACATGATTATTGAATTTTAGGAAATTCTCTATTATCTGCTCCAAAGCGATAATTTAATCCATAGTACCTAGTTTCTATGAATCTAGAGAAGTTTGAATTGATGCTTAAATATCTCTTTTTATAAGTTCTGTCGCATCTGTGCCAAACTATTTGTGAAAATGACTTAAAAGGCTGATTCGTGGAATATTCGCACAGATAAGGCGACTGTTCTTCTCATGCAGTACTACGATTAGTGCATTTTTTAAAGCTTCCGTACATTACAAATTTAAATCATCATTTTAAACAATTTCAAAAGAATATTTAATAGTGTTTCTCCAACGACTTTTGATGAGCTCAATGTTAATATGTTCAAAGCCGTGAAGTCGCACCACTACAAATATTGAATAGGATGCTCTATTTAACATTTTAAAAGAGGTGGGATTTTGACTTCCACATCCTCAACAACATTAATAGTGTCAGTTTACATATAATAGCGTTAAAAATAAAGATCTTGCCTTTTTTCGTTTAGGGTGAATTAGTATAAAGTGCAGAAGTCTAATAATAGCTTAGTTTATTTCACAACAAACTTTTAATGGCGAAAAAACAAAAAGAAATCAGGACCAATAATTTCATGGTAATGCAGTATTTACAAACCACCAAAAAATGTTTACAAATAATAAAAAATCATTTTTGTCAAGAAAAGAAATTAGTGTAAACATTTATTGCTAATTCAAAACGAAATAAATATAAACAATTGTTTTTGTTTTGAAAATTAATTTAATTTTTCGTTGGTGTGCTTTTCTCAGTGTTTTAATTATTTTGGTAGACTTTTATCCAATGGGTTTTTGTCCGCTAAATCTATCCTGCCATCTAAAAAATGAGGGTGTCGTATTTTCGTAAATATCCTGAAAAACAACAACGATCATTTAAAGAATTCAGAGTGTATAGTTAGTTTCGCACATAAATTTAACGTAAAATACACTCCCATTTCCGAGACATTATATCGTTTTAGAACAGTTAACAAGCATGTTTAGTTTGGTCTGAGAGATATATTCTGTGCGTTTAGTTTTTTTAGGTGATTGTTCTACTTTCTAAGCGATTGCGCATGGTTTTACGGACTTAGCGTTAGTGGTAAACATGTTTAGTTAACATCACTTAAAAGTTAGAATGGTACCGAAATGATGATCATTTTACGTTACATTTATATAAGAAACTTATCTCACACTCTAAATTCTGAAATAAAATATTTTTCCGCCGCATTATTTTAAAAATATTGACTTCAATGTTATTTCTTTAAATCAGTCATTGGAAATAATGGCGAACGTTGATGAATATATAAATACTTTCCATTTTTCTTTCATGTATATATATATATATATATATATATATATATATATATATGCATATATATATGCATATATATATGCATATATATATATATATATGTATATATGCATATATATGCATATATATACGTATATATATGCATATATATATGCATATATATATATGCACACATATATATATATATATATATATATATATATATATATATATATATATAAAGAATAACCAAGAATGCCCGTCCCAAAACGAATAAAATTATTTCCGCGAACACTTTTTGCACCCATCTTATGTCTCCTTACGAATATTAAAATCTAAATAAAACGATAGAAAACATTATTCTTAGGATCCCTATACCAATTTTGATCAACCCTATTACATGATTTTATCCTGGAATATGTCTACACACAAATGCTTAAGTTTACGGAGTCTTACGACGAAATTTAAGTTCAGGGAATCATTCTAAATTGGCGTGTTATTGTTCTGGATCAAATTTACCGCAAATTTGAAATATTTTAATTTACTAATTGGAGGTTTTGTCAGAATTTTACTCCCTTTAACTCTTTAAAGTAATGTAATAATATATATATATATAAATATTTAATATTTATTTATAAGAATATTATTGTTTATCAGCCCCCTCCCACAGAGGCTGGGCACTTTTCGAGGAACTTTAATAACAAGCAGTACAAATAGCTATATGCATGGTCCGACGTTTCGTAGATCACTCTTAGCTGCTTGGTGAATAGTAGTAGCCGAATTCCGCTATTTACAGTTAAAATTCCTCTCTATTTACTAACTGGTTGGCAATGGCCTGCGGGTAAGATCTCCGACTACGAATCAGTGGCGATTTGTGTTCGGGGTTCGCGCCCACCGACCGTTGAGAATTAGTTCCTAGACTGAAGATTGCGTTAGCATGAAACATCGATGTCTCTATGTATTTTAAATATTTAATATTTATTTATAAGAATATTATTGTTTATCAGCCCCCTCCCACAGAGGCTGGGCACTTTTCGAGGAACTTTAATAACAAGCAGTACAAATAGCTATATGCATGGTCCGACGTTTCGTAGATCACTCTTAGCTGCTTGGTGAATAGTAGTAGCCGAATTCCGCTATTTACAGTTAAAATTCCTCTCTATTTACTAACTGGTTGGCAATGGCCTGCGGGTAAGATCTCCGACTACGAATCAGTGGCGATTTGTGTTCGGGGTTCGCGCCCACCGACCGTTGAGAATTAGTTCCTAGACTGAAGATTGCGTTAGCATGAAACATCGATGTCTCTAGGTATTTTAAATATTTAATATTTATTTATAAGAATATTATTGTTTATCAGCCCCCTCCCACAGAGGCTGGGCACTTTTCGAGGAACTTTAATAACAAGCAGTACAAATAGCTATATGCATGGTCCGACGTTTCGTAGATCACTCTTAGCTGCTTGGTGAATAGTAGTAGCCGAATTCCGCTATTTACAGTTAAAATTCCTCTCTATTTACTAACTGGTTGGCAATGGCCTGCGGGTAAGATCTTGACTACGAATCAGTGGCGATTTGTGTTCGGGGTTCGCGCCCACCGACCGTTGAGAATTAGTTCCTAGACTGAAGATTGCGTTAGCATGAAACATCGATGTCTCTAGGTATTTTAAATATTTAATATTTATTTATAAGAATATTATTGTTTATCAGCCCCCTCCCACAGAGGCTGGGCACTTTTCGAGGAACTTTAATAACAAGCAGTACAAATAGCTATATGCATGGTCCGACGTTTCGTAGATCACTCTTAGCTGCTTGGTGAATAGTAGTAGCCGAATTCCGCTATTTACAGTTAAAATTCCTCTCTATTTACTAACTGGTTGGCAATGGCCTGCGGGTAAGATCTCCGACTACGAATCAGTGGCGATTTGTGTTCGGGGTTCGCGCCCACCGACCGTTGAGAATTAGTTCCTAGACTGAAGATTGCGTTAGCATGAAACATCGATGTCTCTAGGTATTTTAAATATTTAATATTTATTTATAAGAATATTATTGTTTATCAGCCCCCTCCCACAGAGGCTGGGCACTTTTCGAGGAACTTTAATAACAAGCAGTACAAATAGCTATATGCATGGTCCGACGTTTCGTAGATCACTCTTAGCTGCTTGGTGAATAGTAGTAGCCGAATTCCGCTATTTACAGTTAAAATTCCTCTCTATTTACTAACTGGTTGGCAATGGCCTGCGGGTAAGATCTCCGACTACGAATCAGTGGCGATTTGTGTTCGGGGTTCGCGCCCACCGACCGTTGAGAATTAGTTCCTAGACTGAAGATTGCGTTAGCATGAAACATCGATGTCTCTAGGTATTTTAAATATTTAATATTTATTTATAAGAATATTATTGTTTATCAGCCCCCTCCCACAGAGGCTGGGCACTTTTCGAGGAACTTTAATAACAAGCAGTACAAATAGCTATATGCATGGTCCGACGTTTCGTAGATCACTCTTAGCTGCTTGGTGAATAGTAGTAGCCGAATTCCGCTATTTACAGTTAAAATTCCTCTCTATTTACTAACTGGTTGGCAATGGCCTGCGGGTAAGATCTCCGACTACGAATCAGTGGCGATTTGTGTTCGGGGTTCGCGCCCACCGACCGTTGAGAATTAGTTCCTAGACTGAAGATTGCGTTAGCATGAAACATCGATGTCTCTAGGTATTTTAAATATTTAATATTTATTTATAAGAATATTATTGTATATATATATATATATATATATATATATATATATATATATATATATATATATATATAGAGAGAGAGAGAGAGAGAGAGAGAGAGATAGAAGGAGAGAAGGAGAGAACGAGAGCGAAGAATATTAACTGATATCTAATACCTCTTCGCAGATTCACTAAAATAATTTCACACAATTTTCCACCTTTTGAATAAAAGTAAATTAAACTAGATTTAATCCAAATTTAGACCATTCAACTCATAATTATCGGTTAGTTTGTTCAGGAGTTAATGATGTACATACAAATATAGTTACATATATATATATATATATATATATATATATATATATATATATATATATATATATATTACATGTACATATATATTAGAGATATATAAAGAATTTTTATTTTTAATAACGTCTATTCGGCTACAAGGAAACATTATTCAATAAAAATATTGTACAAGTTTTCCGAGACAAATTTGATAATAGTTTGATATTCTATAATTTCAGATACATTTTACGTGTTTAATAGCGGTGAATTTTAACGGATATGCTATTATGTGTTCTATTGTTTCTTTGAGAGCTCACGACCATGTACGACTGTCAAGAACTAAAATACCCGAAGAGAGTGATATGTAATCTGATTATTCGCGCCGTAATCCAAACTCCAGACCCTTTAGCTGCAACCTAGTGCTTCTTGAATAACTTGAAGTTTGTCAGATGTGAGCTTGAGAATTAATACGAAGATGTGGAGTCAATGTCTAGCAGAAAAAGTAAAAACAAGTGTCTTAACTGGGTGCGCTTAACAAAATTTGTTGAAAAGCTCCGAAATAGGTTCGGTAATATCACGGCAATGCAGTGTGAAATTCGCGAGAGATGGGCTTTCGAGTAGTGATTACGGAAAACACGCTGAATTAGGATCTTTGCTACTGCTTATAAAACAGAAGCAAGGGCCAAATACTCACCACCAAGAAAATCTTTAACACGCCAAACACTGTGTCAAACCTTAAATATGGTGGTTCTTCTCAGGACCAGTTTAACACATACTGAAACCAACAATGAGCTAACATACAGTTTGCACGTGTCGTGAACCTCAAGTTTCCTCAGACTGTGATGGGCTTTGTGTGTGCTTTCAGCGAAGTTTACGTAATGCTGCCCCACATCTTTGGAAAGGCACTACGATTGAATTCAGATGTTTATATTGTCTTTCTTTTCACTGTTGTTAAATGCTAGGTGAAGATATTCGCTAAAGGAACGTTATACGTGTGACCGCAGAACTCATCTCTGTGTCATCCATTCGCGAAATCTAATGTTTTCACAAGCTCGCCTGAGTGCAACGCATTGGACTATTATATGTTAGGCGCAATTAAAAAAAACCCACTTGCCCTACTACAACACGTTTAACGAGCTGTTTTCGATTGAACTTGTGTTTGGGCGTCTGTAGACGTACAATGTGTAAGTTATTGCATCAAGATCAAGCCGCGCCTTGAGGCCAGCGTGATGCTCAGGGTAGCGCTACGGGTGAGCTATATTCGGCAGAAAATCGTCTCAGTATTTTAATTTAAAAAAACCCCATCTATTATCGGCCAATATATGACGAGTAAAATATGTCTCGTACACCCCGTAGTTTGTGTATGTGTGCGTTTATGTGCAACCGTAATCGCGCCAACAGGTCGCCAGTAACGTTACGAATGTCGTTAAAAATTGATCATTTTACCAGCTATATATCGTGATTTCTGGTACAGCAGCTACATTTGCATTTTAGATGTTAATTTTCCCTCCAATTTCTACTGCAATACGTGGTGAACAAATCGATAAACGCTCCGACTATTGAGTCAAATATGAGATTCGTATTGGGGTTCAAAACATTTGAGCGACAGGGACTGTTTCCTCCTATAGTGATGATTACAGGTTTGGCATAAACACATGTGTATATGGGTTTATTTGAAAATATTATTAATTAATATTCATATATATATCGTTATATATGTATATATGTATATATATATATATATGTATAAGTATATATATATGTATATATATATATATATATATATATATATATATATATATATATATATATGTGTGTGTGTGTATAAGTATGCACGATCCGAACGCCGTTTCGTAGATCACTCTATACTGCTTGGTACATAGCCGCCGATTCGCTATTTACATTTAAAATTCCTCTATATTTACTAACTAATTGGCTATGGCCGATGGATTAGATCCTCGACTACGAATCAGTGGCAATTTGTGATCGGGGTTCGCCCCCACCGACCGTTGAGAATTAGTCCCTACACTGAAGATTGCGTTAGCATGAAACATCGATGTCTGTAGGTATTTTAAATAATCAATATTTATTTATAAAATATTATTTTATATATATATATATATATATATATATATGTATGTATAAGTATATATATATATATATATATATGTATGTATATATATATATATATATTTATATATATATATATATATATATATATATATATATATATATATATATGAGAGAATGAAAAAGGAAAACCAAAAAATGTATGTTTTTATGTGTACATCAACGTTTCGTCTTTATTTATAAGACTTCATCAGGATGATAATATAGAAAAAATGTCATGCAAGTACAAACACATGTAGGGTTGACATATTGGGAAAAAGGAAACAAAAAATGGCCACTACTGGGTGGACGTCCACCCAGTAGTGCCCATTATTTTTCTGATGAAGTCTTATAAATAAAGACGAAACGTTGATGTACACATAAAAAACATACATTTTTTTGGTTTTCCTTTTTCACTCTCCCGTCACGTCGGATTACCTTCATCCTTCTCTTCCCATATATATATATATATACGTATATATTGGGTATTACACTGATATTTTGGTGAGCGAGGATTTTTTTTTTGCAATAAAGCATCAATTAGTATTTTGGAGACTTGGGTATTATTGATCGGAAATCAAAGGCTACAAGTTGCAGAAGTAAAATTATTTCGAAAGGAAGTACACAGTATATTCCTTAAGAATATGGCATTTAGAGATAATGACAGCTGGAATTGGTTGGGGTGATCTCAAAAATTCACTGAGAGCACCTTAATGGCACCGCATGGATAAGCCACCCGCACTTGGTACATCAAACATCACATAAAAATAACAGAATAACCGAGATTCCGATTGTGTAATGAAAGAAAATAAACCTTAGCGCATATTGTATCGGAATGCCCAATACTGGCACAACATCAGTATAAAAAAATGGAGGCACGACAATGTCGCTCAGGTACTACGCTGGGATATATGAAAACTTTATGAATTGGACCACAATGCCCTTTAAATACCAAAGTGCATGAGAAAGAACACAAAAAAAATCAAGATATAAAATATGAGTTAGACTATGGAAATGTAAAGAAATAAAAGTGATTCCCGTTGTAATTGGAACGTTTAAAACCATAACGAAAAGGCACCATGAATAGCTTAAACAGATTGAAAAGACAATTTATTTTCCAATTCTGCAAAAGGCTTGACTGTTAGGAGCAGCGAAAGGGTTATGGTACAGCTTTAATGCCTAAAGTCAAGGGGATTGACTTGATGTTCTGAAAAAGAAAACTCGAAGTAAAAAAAATCCAAAAGTTGAGACGACTATGGAATAATAATAATAATAATAATAATAATAATAATAATAATAATATTAATAATAATAATAATAATAATAATAATAATAATAATAATAATAATAATAAGATTAATAATAATAATTACGACAACGTGACCAATGTCTATACGTTGCCCGAATATAAATGAAAATATTATTGTAGCCCTGCAAAATATTCTTATTCTTCCTAAAACAAAAATTGGTTTAAATGTTTAATACATTACTGCGTACAGCCTGAAGCAATTAGTGTAAAAATAATGAGATAAATTAATTTAGAGGTGAGAGTAGGGGATCAGTTTAGCATATACATATAACGAAAATGATCAACAAGGTCTGGACCAGAGGACGTCTTAAGGACTTGTAACGAAATATTTTGTTATTTCTATTTAACTCGTAGTGGCTTTTTACAAACTTTCTTGGAGGTCTATTTTGAAAATATTTCAAACATGTTATGAATGAACTAATTATGTATTTTTCTACTGCGAAATTGTTTTAAATGGTTCTGTAGAATTTAAAAAATAACTTATTCCGTTATCAGTCGCCTAAAAAAACAGTTAAATGCTTAAGGTGCGTAAGTCGGGGACTATAATCGCCTGGTCAGTGGGAAGTGTATGATCAGTTTAACGTACTTTTATTTACGATAAAAATAAATAAATAATATTGCTATGATGATTTTAAGTGTCAAGTCTCCAAAGGTTTTCAATTCTTTGAGGGAAAAAGTACCGACTGTTTGTTCACTCGCTCCCACGAAACATATAAACACACACACACATACACAATGTTTAGGTATCTGTTGTTCAAAGAAGAATAATGAAATATTGTGTATTCGCCTCCACCTCTGAAACACATACTAACACGCACACTCACACGCACACACAGACACCCACATAGATATATCTTCCTGTAAAGAAAGAAATATGTGTTGTATTAATAATTTCACTGTCAATTTTCAGACTGCACAACTGAAGAAGAACGAAGTTCCCGTCTTTCCTGAAATTCACACAGACGAAATGTGTACCCCTGATGCAACACTTCGTAATCAATGACGATATGAACTGCTAATATGTTGGTAGTGTCATCAGGGTACATTGATTTTAATTTGGAATTCTAACGGCGCGTTAGAATATATCGTCTAATTTAGATTGATAAATTATATTGCTCGGTGTAAAACATTTAATAAAACAACTAGACATTAAAGTATAGCAGCGTTGGCCAGGTAGTTTTTTTGTTCAGCGAACGATATAAAATAGGAAGTTTTAATAAAAGAAAGAGAAAAATGTTTTTTGTAAGAATAACTGAAACAACTAATGTGTAGTCATATTGTAAATAACGCCGAAGTTTGTAATTTGTTAGGAAAATCCGAATTATTCTATTATTTTTATCCGCATCCTATGTATAAAGAGGGTAATGCATAGACACACGTAAACCAACAACTAAAAGGAAACAGACACCTCAAGAAATAGCTTCCTATACTTGTCGTGACCCGGGAATAAATATTATGTTGTTACAGTAATTATATGAGTATCGAAATGTGAAAGGACATTAAGTAAATAGGAAATGAAAACTTCTCATTATTAATAACGTCAGTGTCATTTTTGAATTGACTTCAAACACCGCTTGGTGTTTTTTTTAATACAATAAAGAAGGGAGCGCCCGGTATTTAGATTAAGCATATAGTAAATGTAGCAGACAATTGAAACCAGAACAGAAACAATGTATTTTTCTTCCGTATGCATAGCATCAGACAATATTCTACGAACAGAACTTACACGTTGTCGCTGAATATTTCCTTGCCGGGTAAAACATGGTCGTTTTCAAATTCAATGTAAACAGATTCCTGTCATAAACCGTAATAGCAAGTCATCAACATTAGTTTATTCGATTAATCATGAGTATTTTTCATCTTTCAGCTAGCAAACATTTGACCATATTCTAGAGTAAGCTTCCACAAATTACAATACCAAGCAAAACATGCTGAAACAATAAGGCTGCTACGACTAAATAGTTTACCTATTAAGAAGATTTCCGGTGAAGTAAGTGGTAGTTGAAGCAGATATGACTGTAAGAGTTAAAGTACCTTTAACCACCACTGTAAATGAGCATGTTAGGAGCAGAGAAAATGTAAAAAATATTTTATTCAAACGAAGTGTAGGCATATTTATCGAACACACGCATCAGATATTGTTCGAAAAAGACGGCTGAATATGTATGTATTGCTTAGAAAGCTATAATAGAACATTTAATTGGAGAAATGTCATTCACTGTGTACATAATATACATTACCGAGATCACTGACTTTTTTGGGATTCTTTTGTCATTTAAATTATTGTCGTGGACCCGTTTAGGGGTACCAACAATGAAATAAAAGAACAACAGGTTTAGAGATAATAATAATGAATTGTATTGAACAGAGAAATTATACACAAGTCAGCGTTGGCAGTGCTAGTGCCAAAATGTAGTACCAATGTTCTCCCGGCAAAAGCCGGTATTTATGGTAGCCGGTTGCTACCATTTAGTTATTAAAGGGTAAGTAGGTTCATCAACAACACCCCCTTCCGAAACTCATTCCCCCGGAATCTCAAGGTATAAGAAAAATCTTATGATTGACCTCGAAACTCCCGGTTAATTTACGTTTTCTTGATGAACGTCTCTGTTCCAGAGGCGTTTTTGGTGTTGGCAGCTCAAATGCGTCGTATAGATTTTCCATGATTGTCTCACTCTGATCCGATGGGCCTTCCCCTGGGTCGTCCGACATGCGACGACGCATTTGGTTAATGTGGTTTTTACAGGTGCCTCTAAGACCCTCTACAATGTACACCATCCGCCCCAATCTTTTTTGTACCTTTCCCACTTACCACACGGTTTTGTTTCCATGGTGTTCCTGGAAGAACACCTTCCTCTCCATCCTCGTAACTCTTCTTTGGTGCTGTAATGTTGGTCGGTTTAACTGTTTTGGTAAAAGTTTGTCGAATACTGACTTTATTTTTCTTCCAAACATTACTTCCGCCGGTGGTACCTGGGCTGGTGTGTTCTCGTTGGGTGAAATTCTATACACTTGAAGGAACTGCTGGAGTGCCTTTTCTCTCGGCGTGCCAGTCGATTTTTTCAACGCTCTCTTCAAGGTATCAACGAATGTTTCTGCCTGTCCGTTTGACCTCGGATGGTAAGTCGGAGTGGTGATATGTTTAATTTGAAAGTCTTCACAACATTCTTTGAACTCTAGTGAAGTAAATTGTGTACTGTTGTCCGATACAACAATGTCCACCACTCCGAATTGGCAAACAGTTCATGCAACGCGCATATCGTGACATCCGTTGTTGGGCTTTTACATCTAACAACTTCTGACCATTTTGAGTAGCTGTCGACTATAATTAAATAGTAGAAGCCTTCCAATGGCCCCGCGAAATCTATGTGAATACGGGACCATGGTTGCGCTGTATTTGGCCATAGACAGTACTGAATAGGTGGTGCTTTCGATGCCGACGCGCAGCCCGCACAGGCCTTCACCTTCGTCTCTATGTCCCTGTCCATGTTTTTCCAATACGCATAAGATCTCATTAGGCTCTTCATGCGTGTCGCTCCGGAATGCCCCTTATGGATATCCTTCAGGATTTTTTTTTAGCGTAGCTGGGATTACTACTCGCTCCCGGTATAATAATGTGTCGCAACAGACTGAAAAAGCTTCTGCCGTTTTCTCATCGTCTGTTTGTATTTTTTTTTTAATTTCGATAATAAAATCATCTTCTCTTGCCTCTTTTTGTATATCGCCAAGTCTGACTGGCAGTTCTTTTATTGGGTTACACAGTGCTTTACTATAGTCATATTCAGACCGAAGGGATGCAATAACTGTATCCTCGAGCGGTTCCGTGTACTTTGTGATTAGCCACGATAAACCATCTGCGTGTCCTAGTCTTTTTGACGGTAAAAATTCCATCTCAAAGTCATAATTTAACAGAATTATACCTCATCTCTGTAGGCGGTTTGCTGTGTAGGTTGGCAAACCTTTTTTTGATCCAAAAATGGTGATAAGTGGCTTATAATCTGTTTGTAGAATAAAATGAGGGCCGTGTAGATACCTGTGAAATTTGGTCATTGCGAACACAATACCCAACGCTTCTTTTTCAATCTGAGAGTAATTTTTCTCTGCAGGAAGTAAAGTTCTTGAAGCTGCGCGATGGGTTTCATCGAGTCATCCGGCATTTTATGCAAAATGCACGCCCCAATGCCGTAGGAGCTGGCGTCACTTGCAACAATAGTTTTTAGCTCTGGATTAAAATTAGTAAGAAATAATTCTGAAGTTAACTTCGTTTTTAGGTTGTCGAATGCAGATTGACAGTTGGCGGATCATTCCCATTTACTATCTTTCTTAAGTAATTCATTTTAGGGGACTCGCAATTTGTGCATACTGGGAATGAATTTTTCGTAATAGTTTGCGAACCCCAGGAAGCTTTGTAGTTGAGTAACATTGTTCGGTTCGGGCATATTCTTGATGGCTATAGATCTTTCTGGATCGGGACGTCTTCCATTCTTATGAATAACATGTCCCAAGTATTTGATCTCTACTAGAAAGAATTCACACTTTGACTCCTTGAGCGTAAAACCAAAATCGCTTATCCTTTCGAATACTTTGTTTACGTGCTGACGGTGCTCCCCGACGTTCGTACTTTTCATTAAAATATCGCCAAGGAAGCCGATCGAAAAATCGAGCCCGCTACACATCGTGTCGATTACCTGCTGAAAAATCGACGGGGCCACTTTAATTCCAAAAGGGAGACGATTGAACTTTAGTAGTCCCCTGTGTGTCGAAATACAAAGAAGCTTAGAGCTATCTTCCTCTACATGGATTTGCAGTCAATTTTTGAGAACAGTTTTCCACCGTTTAATTTTGTGAAAACCTCTTCTGGGGTCGGCAGAGGATAGTGATAATCATTCAGCGCATCGTTCAAACCGGTTGAGAAATCGGCACACACTCTGATCTCTCCAGATTTTTTCTTCACGTAGACGGTTGGGGCCGCCCATTCCGAGTAGTCAACTGGTGTTAAAATACCTTTCTACATAAACCAGTCTATTTCTGCATTAATTTTTTCAAGAGAGGCAAATGGTACACTTCGTTTTCTCTTAAAAACGGGATTCTTATTTTCAATTAGTTCAAAACTCGCCTTAATTTTAGTACAGCGTCCTAATTCTTAGAAAACACCTTGGGGAATGACTCTTTGAAACCTTCTTCAATTTTTCTGCTTCAGCAGAAAGGTTCTCTATTCGTTGACAATAGGCGCTTATCGGCGTATCCCAGAACTGGAATTGTTGAATCCAATCTGAACCGAACAAATTTCTTGTATCTTTCATTACGAACATGCGTAATTTTAATGTCTTATTTTTTAGTGTCACTTTTGAAATTATATCCCCTTCAAAGTTTATTTTCTCTCCGGTTACCGATCGGGCCACTTAATCCGTGTGTAGCATAGTCGGTCTGCCGATCTTTTTCCAGGTATTAATATTAATAATTGATAGGTCAGACCCTGAATCAAGCTGTAGTTTAACATCTTGATTGTTCATTTTTACCGTAACATACTTTCGTATATTTAGGTTGCCATCATTAATTCTAGTTGTTTTTATGTAACTTTTTTTCTAGTGTTACTTCTGCAATGTGAGGCTTTGTGTCCCATTTTATGGCATTTGTCACAATTTTTTTCGTTTTAAAAGACACTGCTGGTACCAATGTAGGTCCCCGCAACCACAACAAGGGTGGTTTGGCAATTTTTCATCAGACTTTTGAGGCAAATCCTTCCTGAATTTTTCCTTCGAAGAGTACGATATTTTTGAAAAAATGACGAACATTTTTAATATTAGAAATTGCTGCTTCCTCTATTTCTTTAGCTTCCTTTTTCTCGGAAATATGTCGTTGACAGCTTTCGGCCAGTTGTTGCAATGTTAAATTTGGCTCGGTTTCAAGTTTGCTTATTGCACGTCTTCTTAACTCTGCATCGTTTTGCGAGACGAGCACTTGAACAAATATTAATACTTTGAAATTGTCCGCTGTCAAGGATGATAACTTAAAGTCGTAACAATGTTTATTGACGATCGAAGCAAACGTTGAGTAATCCTGGCTTTCTTTTCGCGTTAGGTTCATACATTTCCACATTTTGTGGAATAAACTTGTTTTGGGGCAATATAGTTCCATTAACATTTTAATGGTTTCCGTGATAGATAGTTCGCTCGTTTTCTTCGACAGAATATAATCGACAAATTTTGTAGGCTCTGCTGTACCTAGTCTACGAAGAACTAAACTAACCTTTTTCTTTTCCGACCATGTGCTACAATCAATATCGAAAAAATCCTGATATCGACGGTAACATGATTCGAAGTTTAGGTCCTCTTCAGGCACATAGTTGAAGGTTTCTATAGCTGACCATATTGCATTTTGGTTGAATGCGTCGCTGTCGTCATTCGTCGTATTTATCATTGCTTGTGCAAGCTGTTCAAATTTTCTCTCTGATTGAGTCTGTTGCTCTAATTGTAATTTTTTTTATCCCAATCAATTGTTCGTCTAAAGATTTTCTATCTTCTCGCTTTTGTGCTAAATTGTTTTCCTCAAGATATTTCAACAAACTTATTTGCTGCTACTGAAATTCCTTCTGTTGAGACTGAAATTCCTTTTGTAGAGCAAAATGTTTTTCATCGTTTGCCTTCTGTAGAGTAAAATGTTTTTCATCGTTTGCCTTCTGTAGAGCAAAATGTTTTTCATAGTTTGCCTTCTGTTGTTCTGATTGAAATTAATCATCTCCAATATCTGTTTCGAGAAATCTTCCATGATTAAAGAAATACTTTCTTGAAAAAGAATTAGTCACAAATAGTCCTTCACTATTTTTTCTTTTCAAATGCTTACTGTTTAATAACAAACTCACCCCCTTCTCATCACTGCGTCATTCGGGTCTCGAATTCGACCGGCACTTGCTAATCTTTTTTTTCTTCTTTCAAAGTTCTTTGAGAAAAAAAAACGATTTTATTAATCCGGCTAATTGGGTAATTCATTTAACAAATTATTTGTATTTTTTGTTCGAATCTGGAACTCTTTTTTCCCATAAGTCCGTTTGCCTTTCAGTGTAGGCTGAAAATGCAAAATAGCAAGTAATGGCTATATAAAAATTTACTAGTTATTCAAGAAAGTAACTTGATTTTACTTGTCAGATTTTTTTTCCGACTATACGATTTTACAGTGACAAGTCTGTTCGCAAAATACGTTTGACTATATCAGACACGAAAAAAGGTTTTTGTAGTATGGAGTTGTTTTTTTTTAAACCTTTCAGTTTTATAAGCACATGGTATTCCAATTTCATTTGTTGCACGATGTAAAATCCCGTATTGAAATACGAAGAACACAAATAGTAAAATCTGTCTTACTTTTTTTTCTTCCAGTAATTGTTTAAACTGGTTATTTCTTGTAAGGCAGACTCGTCCCAAAATTGAATGTATTCGATGTTTCCAATATCTTCCCGAAAATTGTAAAGCACAAGGTTTTTTTTTCAAACGGGTAGAATTTTTTTTTTCGAAGGTTGACCGTCTTGTAGACACTGGTTTATCACTCACAGGTTGCAAAGTCCAAGGTGTTTCCAACGAAGTCCTTTACGAATCACTCGCCGCCAGTTGTTGTGGACCCGTTTAGGGGTACCAAACAATGAAATAAAGAGATAATAATGAATTGTATTGAACAGAGAAAGTTTACACACGTCAGTGTTGGCAGTACTAGTGCCAAAATGTGGTACAACTATTTATTCACATATAGTATTTATGTGAATTAATTATAATAATTTATACTATACATCCTTCTTCACCAATTACCAAAAGAATTCATACTATGAATATCCTACTTAAAACTCATATATACAATATATGTAATGGGGGATTTGGGCACTAAAAAAATTATATGCAAAAAAAACAATGATACATATGTAAAATAGGAATGAAAAAAAAAAAAATAAATAAAAAATAAAACTAACCTAAGTTAGTAAAAAGACCCCCCACTACTAATCTGTGGCACGTATGCAGGTTTACCAGTCAAAAACGAAACGAAAATTGATGCAGGCCTCAACGCTTTATTATTAACTCCTCTTTCGAAAATATCGAAGGGTAACCTGCATCACTGGCAAATCACACTATCTGCCACCCAAATAGGGAGGAAAAAAAGGCCGTAATGAAACTCATCCATACACTAGCTAAGTTATGGACTTGGCATAACTATTACAGGGGGACATATATTAACTTATAAACGGGTTTTCAACAACGTTCGTTTTTGCAAACCAATATTCTATGCCTAAGGCACGTCTAAATACAACTCAATGCCAGCTACAGTCACTCTACAAACACGCGCCACGCTCTCCCATCTATCACCAAAATCTGCCGACGAGAGTTTCACCTTATCAGCCCTGATTCGAATCTTCAGCAAATACTTGAAAATTCGAATAAGGCTGACAGGAGTGAAGGTCTCACCGTCGTAGACAACATTCAAGCGTGTACACCATATAGCTCGTCTCGCAATCGCTAGTAAGCTTAAAAAGACAAAACGTCTCCGCCTATCTGTTGTCGGTGCCAAGTTGCTACAGACATTAATTGGTTATAGGTCGAAAGACGTTACGTTCAGAATGCGAACCATGAGACCCCCAAGAAACTTGATCAGCGGCACAACGATGCGGCAATAAAAGAAGGCGTGACTCAAAGTCTCGTCTTCGTCACCGCATCGGACGCAAGTAGGCGAGTTAGTTAAGCCAGCTGCGTGAAGTCTCTTGCCGACCCAGAGGGCATTTCATATCATCAGCCAGGCCAAAGAAGCTTCGTCATTATCGAAACATCTCAACCCAGGCGCCCACGGCCAGATTGAGCGCAGCTCCCCCTTCGTCAAACCGAGCCCATCAATCTTATAATCTTAGACAGATCCCCGCACTATAACCCGATATAATGCCTTTCGGGACAACAGCTGGGTGTCGGAGAGGCTTTCTTTTACCCGTAAAAGGAACTTCAAGGTCCGTCGACACTCGCGATAAAAGGAGCACTCGCGTCGGGGCAACCTGTGAGCTTCCCCCTCATCCAAGTGCACACTTTTACAAAGCCGGAAAGGCTTTCTTAGTGTCTTCCTTCCAGAAGCCACCGTTTCCCTCACATTGTGTACACATCCGATCAAGGTAATATAGCCGAAGCGTATGTTGACGAATCTCAACGCTAGGCATACCCAGACCTCCCTCATAAGGATGCAGATAACAGATCTCGCGACGAACCTTATGGGACCGGCCAAGCCATAAAAAACTTGAACAAGGCCCGCTGCAATTCAAGCAGTGTATCCGACGGGAGTGGAAGCACTGATAGACGATATAGATGAGTGGATAGATGTGAGAAACACACACTTCCGCTCTCCCCTTTAACGAAAGATTTTTACAGGTCCACAGACCAGCTGCGGCCCGAATCGCTTTCAGTACTTCCGACCAATTTTTCTCCAGCTGAAGAAAACCATACGCCGAGTAGCTTGCACAGTCCAGCTGAAGGTTCCCTGTAGAGATACACCCCTCCAGGCACCGATGCGCAAGCCCACCGACTTGTCGCAGTTAATTTGGGCCCCTGTTACTGTTTCGTACATTCTGATATCTCTGTCGACACAAATCTCGGCACTGCTAGTTACAAGCACTGTTACATCGTCGGCATAGGCGGAGTACTTTAACGTGGTGCAGGCATCTGTCAAAGCAATTCCACGTAGGACCGGATTCACCCTTAGCCTGTGAAGGAAAGGCCCCAACACAAGCACATAGAACATCGGTGAAAGAGGACAACCCTGACGAATAGATCTGGATGACTCAAAGGGCTTAGATCTAAAACCATTCACCTCTACCAGCAAACCAGGGTTTGCATACAAGAGGCGAATCCAAGAGCGAAACTGGGGGCCAAAACCGGCCGAAGACAAAACAGCCTCCAAGTAACGATGGTCCACCCTATTAAATGCTTTGGACTGATCTAAATTGATCAGCGCGGCTTCTGAGTCGACTTTCTCAATGATCAAGCGTAACGCGTGCAAGTTTTCTTGAATAGTCCTACCCTTCACAGCACAAGTCTGTTCAAGGCTAATAAGACCAGGCAGGACAACCTGCAGACGATTTGCTAAAATCTTGGCCAAAACTTTAATTCTGTATTTAACATTGTAAAGGACCGAAAATTACCTATCCCATCCCCACCATCTTCGCTCTTGGTTAAGTACTGAGGTATAGACCCGTTCCTAAACCAAGAGTTAAATAAAACTGTCAGCAAGGGTACAACAATGTGCGACAGCCTCAAATACACTTCGTAGGGCAAACCATCGATCCCCGAAGACCGATCCAGGCCGACATTACCCAAGGCTTCCTGAACTTCTTCCTCTGTTACCTTCGTTTGTGGTCACGGTACGTCCATCCGTCAATGTGACACGTGCGAAATGTCGGTCCGTAGCACGTCGCCGCTCCTGTGCACGCAATTCAGGTGCCATATTTGTTGCTTCTTGAGGCATTCGTTTTAACCGAGTCCTAACTACTGAAGCCTGGTTCTCCTTGCTAACCAAGGAGGCCAGCTTCGCCTTAATTATAATTACGTTAGTGCTATCCCCGCCTCCACCGCCCGAACTAATCTAGTTTCGAGTGTCGCTTTTTCTGCCCTAGATTCTAGGTTGAGTTGTCGGCTAAAGTCGGCAGAAAAGGACCTAATTACTTTGTTAAGTTTCATCCACCGCTTATTCCCAATTATAGCACCCGTCATTTTCCGCAATATTGTTAGTATTAGCTGTTCCCGGTAACCTTTCACATCGAACAACGACGTGTTGAGTTTCCAGTACCCAGCCATTCTAGCTTTAGGTCTAGCTAAGTTTACACGAACCCGAATAAGTCGGTGATCCGAGAAAACTATATTATGAAAACTTGGACATTCTAATACTCCTATGTCGACTCTCCTGATTAAGAACCGGTCGATATAACTCGAAAGTTGTAACCCACCGGAGCCGCGGCGACTAGTTGTCCAAGTCCATACTACTTCCCGAGGCTTCTCATTTCGGAATTTATTGACAAGATCAAACTTATCGAAAAACTCACGAAATGCCTTAGCATCCCGGTTTTGGTTAGTACCCCTAGAAGGATTACCCAAGCGGTCTAAGTCGGGATCCAGGACCGCGTTCCAGTCTCCTGCTAAGATAACTGTCCGAGAAGTATTCATGAACTGCTCGAATAGTCGAAAGAAGGGAGCACGCTCAGTGTGGCTATTGGGCGCATAAACCCCAATTAATCGAAATGCCTAATCGTTTATGGTAACATCCAGAACGCAAAGCCTTCCTTCCGAATTCATTAAGCAAGGGACACATGACACATCTAAGGTGCGCTTTACTAGCAAGGAAACACCTATCGAGCGAGAATCGAAGTACGCTGAATAGACACGAAAGTCCCTAGTCAGCGCACCCAGATAATCACTTGGAATAAAGTGGGTTTCTTGAATACAGCATATATCTACTCCAAGCTGCTAAAACTCGAATTTTGCGAGAACCCGCCCTCAGCCCCCGGACATTCACACTAGCTAGATTGAGAGCCATAAAAAGGTGTTTTAGGGTTGGGTTTCAGAAACGAACATTGATGGGGTCAAGGTGCCGACGGCTTTTCCCATGGAGTAAGTGCCCATCGGAATGTCAATGAGGCCGTCATAGGACAAGCTGCCAGCATCAAGGGGGAAGATTAGTTTCACTGCTCGATATAGGGATGGATGTAATAAAATTGGGACCCTCCCAAAGCATGATTTTCTCAAAATCCTTATATTTGGGTCCTTGTGACACGCTAATTGTGGCGATATGTCAAAAGTTATATTCGCTTCCTCCACCATCCTCCAGAGTGACTTAGCATCATCTCGAGACCGCACTACAGTCAGCTATCGGGGGGCATCAGGGAAGTTGTACGGGTCTTCGATTAATTTGCCCCCCACTTCGGTAAAGGCAAGCAACTTCTTTAGATCAGTATAATCGTATCCTTTCGCCCTGGTGATGACCTCCGACGATATTTTGCATATGTCTTCACCAGAGTAGAATTGCTGACGTTTTGTCGTCTTCCCTTTAACGGGGGCAATTGTGGATTCACAAATTTGTGGAGATGGAGGGGAGATGCTTGGATCGGTTTTCATTGGGGAGTTGGGGGAGTGGGCTTTAGCGCGTGTTTGAGAATCGGGGACGGGGGAGGGAGCACTGGAGTTTTCTTAGGGGAAGCAATTAGTGTATTCTTAGGCGTGTGTTGAGGTGAGACGAACGGGGAGGGTCTTGGGGTATTCAGCTTTGCTTTTTTAGGGGTTGGGGTTAGCGGAATTAATTTATAAGGCAGTTCTTTAATAGGGACTGACACTGGAGGCGGCATTTTGTGGGCCAAGTTTTCTTTTCTCTGTGGGGAGACAGGCGATGTTTTAGGATCATATTTGGTCTTCGGGGCCACTTTGCTGGGCTGTGTCTTGGGAGGAGAGTTCGGGCTGTCTTGTGTCTCCGCTCTCAAACGCTTGTTAAGCTGAACCGCATTTGCATATGATTCTCGCCCTGGATCCTTTGACATCTTGTATTCTTCCACCTCTTTCCTCATTTGATCCAGGGCGAGTCTTCCGAGCGTCTTTGGGCCTTCTACAATCGCCCATGGTCCACCCTCTTCCTCTTCCTCTGTCTGTGGAAAAACGGGGAATTCGTTCTCACTGCTTTTTCCGGTGTTTTTCGCAGGCGATTTTATGAGAAATCCAATTCTGGGGTCCAAATATTCCCCAACTTTATTTTTGGGGTTGTTGATGGGCTTCTTCCTTTCTGGGCAGTCGATTGTAAGATGCCCAATCTCGTTACAGGTCCAACAGGCGGGTATTCTGCCAGCGACTATTACGGATAACTTATCATCTCCAATTTCTATGTAATATGGAATTTCGGGGAACGCTTTTTTGTCTAATAGAATGTCGTCGTTCCATATGGAAAGGTATTGGTTGCAAGACACAGACATTAGTTCGCCAAACTTTGTTAAAAATGCGCCAATATGTGCACCTTCGATGTATAACGGGACATGAAAGACTGAAATTGTTGTACGCCGTCTTCCCAAGTGTTCCATCCTCAACACATGATCTGCTTTTTTGAAAGTGTCATGCATTCATTTTCTGTAGAAAATAAAGCAGACCAGTTATTAAATCCTCTAGTCTTGATTATCTTAATTGGTCTGTGACCTACCGATGCTAATAGTTTAGTTATTATATCCACCGATGCCTTGATTGATTTTTTGGTTCTACGGTCCACAACGAACATATTGAGGGTCTTCTTTTGGATGTTTTGCAACATTGGTAGGTCAACGATGAGTCCTTTTTCAGTAAGCTGGTTCTTAAAAGATTCAATTTTAATGGTCACTGTCGGGGTTTTTGCCCATCCCGACGTTCCAGGTTTGGGGAAAGGTATCGACCCCATCTCCGTTGTCAAACTTTCCCTTGGCACACAGCATTGAGCTGCCATGGCCGACGAAGAAAACGAAATCTGTAAAAAAAAAGAAAAAAAAAACAGCACAGAAAAAAAAGGTCGAGCGTTCAAAAATAATTCGGCTCTAAAAAAAGAGTCCGAATAACAGTAACAATGATATAACAATAATATAACAATAATCAACAGTAATAATCAACGGAGCGCAAAATAGAAATACCTGATAACAAAAAGGACAGAGTGCGTACATGTGGTACAAATGTTCTCCTGGCAAAAGCCGGTATTTATAGTAGCCGGTTGCTACCATTTTGTTAGTAAAGGGTAGGTAGGTTCACCCACAACAATTATTATTAACACTCGCCAGTTGTTGGCAATAAGAAGTCTATTGTAAACATCTGTAACAATAACAGAAGATAATGTAAAACATGCATCAACAGAGGGCTAAACATCGAAGCGAATTTGAATTGCGTGTATAAAACATAACAATAAATTGTTCTTTAGATGCTATGAATTATTTACTGATTTATCTGAGAAATAAGATTACGAGCATAATGAACACATATTTAAAAAATGCTGTCATTCAATCTTCGCGATAAACGAAATAAACGGGCGGAGCCTCTTATATTGATTCTTAGGCGGATATGAAAATATGCGTCTATTCAATCTACCAAGATATAAGCTGAAGCTTTACGCACGAACAGACGGACAATGCATTGCATAAGGTTATATCGACGTACCTGTAAATATTTCGCCGGCAAAATATGAAAATGTCTCTGTTTATGCTGAAAGCTCGATGAAAAGAGAAAGTAGATTACAATGCAGATTCGTCTAAGTTGACGCAGAAGTCCATCTATTTTGTAACACTTATTTGTCTCGCTATTAGTTTTGATTGTATCATTCGGTGTGAATTAGTTTACTGTGCCGTGTCAGTATACAAAGTATACGCATGTATGAGTATAGAGTGTATATTGGCGTTATAAGCGATCGCTAACCATAAATCATTAAATAAATCTAATAATTAAATAAATCGTTACAAGCATTAACCTATCTATTTGTTAATTGATGTGGTCATATTATTTTTGTAAGGCGACAGACGTGATATCGTAATCAATATTATTTGAAGCCGAAGAAAGCAATTAATATATCATGAATTTCCGTTTGCTTTTAATGATAAGTCATTATTATTATCATTCTATTGATTTAACATCTTATTTTGCTTTCGAAATTATCTTCGTTTACAGATTCTAATTTATTTTTAATTTGTGTTCCCTTATATTGGCACGTCTATTCTTCAATTACTTTTCTCAACATTAACCATTAAAAGGTGTCACTATTCGTTTTAATGATGTACTTCTCTAAATGTTATTTTTCGTATTAAAAACCAACAGTTCTTTAACTTTTTTGTGTGTTAAGGTGGTAAAGGTGTTGAAGGACAGCAGCAATATACTTACATGTCCAAAAACAATATCACCAACAAGTAATGAAACCTAAAGTAAATAACTAAAGAACCTGTTAATCAGAACATAATATCGAAGGTTTTGTCGCTCACTTTAAATAAGGTTGAACTAAGCAACATTAGTCGAAATAGAAAGCATTAGTACCAATACATATTTTGCGACTGAAAAGTATTTAAAAGAATTTCCATATTCAAAAGGTCTCAATGTCGTGACTCAATAAACTCTTGCATATTATTTATGATTAAAGAATTGGTTGTTAATATGTTCTATCCCAAGAAGTTTTGACGTGTGATAAACATAGTTTGCAAGGACAAAGATTGTGAATAAAACACAATTCTCTAAACTATTGCTTTAAACTTCTACCGTTTATATGCAAAAAGTGTCGCAGAATTTGTTGTTTCTGTTGAGCGATTCTTATTATTCCAGTAATGTGGCACAATGCGTGACTTTTTGGGGAGCAAGGTTTCCCTCGTTATATTCGTAATCTTTATGCCAAACTTGTTTCAAAAGCAACAATTCTCTGCGTTTTGTGATCACTGAGTGCACCCGTGCCTCGGTCATATTTTGGAGGACTGAAGGTCGGTGTCAAACCAATTCAATGGCAGGGGCATGTGATGGGTTTAGAGATCAGACTGTCGTCGTTCGAGAAAATCAGTTATCAAACTGCGAAGAAAATGTTTGACATGGCGTACAAATATGACGGCTGTATTCCCTTTCTATCTTTTTCTCTCTCGCTCTGTCTCTCTCCTTCTCTCTCTCTCTCTCACTCTCACACTCTCTCTTTCTGTTAATGAGATTGAAAATTAAGAGTCGGCTTATGAAATCTTTACGAGGAAGACGCGTTTGTCGCGCTCTGACATCTTCGAGTTGTAATTATGTTTCTTTTCGAAATATAATAAATTATATTTTTTATATAAAAAGTAAAATGGTCTGTTCACATTGTTACATAATGTTTGATTTCCAGCATATGGTCCCTACCAAAAATCCACCTAGCCAGTTCCAGAAGCAGACGACAGTGACTATTGTCAAACGATTATGGCTCACTGACGATAACAAGACGAGGTATTGCACATACCTGCACATGTTGTCACACTTCGTCGACAAAAGTCCGGCAAAGATCGCCCAGCCGTTCAAGCGACCTAGAATAGATATCGTCCCAAGATTCACCCCTCCAAACAGTCGGATCATATTGATCGGATCACATCGGTTCCGCGACCAAGATATACCCCCGGCCAAGCCATTGGACCACATAAAGATTTTCTTCATAAGTATCTTGTCTTTATCTTTTTTCGTGGCTATTTGTTTTACTTCCCAATCCCCAATCGAAAGCAGTCAGTCTCAGCAGTTTTATGCGAATATTTGAGAGAAACACACAGAATGAGGAGTACTCATACGTATGAGCAAAGTGTCATCATTACTTATAGGTTTGCCATTCCGCGCATAGCATGTACTTGTCCTCCACACATTCAAATTCTTTAAAAAAAAAAAGGGGTGAATATTGCTGTTGAATTATCATGATTTATTATCACACCCCTGTTAAACGAGTCGCTCTGATATTCTACCAGGTGATGAAGAGTTGAATATTAAATGGGTTTTGCAGCATGGTGATTAAGTAGGTTATAATGTTTGTCGTTTACCAGCTTATGCACATACTCAACAGTTTTAAGTGTATCTCATCGATTTTGTTTCACAACTTCTTTGCGTTCACAATATATCGTAGAATAACATACCTATATAGTTAAAACAAATCATTTTATATCGATTGTTCGATGGTTCTAGGAAATGTTCTTCAAGTCAAAATTAACCGAACTGCCTAGATGATCGTTGTTTATTATTATGATGCATTCCCTATTTATCGCTCATAAGAATAAGATCGGACAATAAGTGGTTTTACCACATAACAAGGATAGACAACACATAAAACCGAATTATTCTCATTAGTAATAGATCTACTGCTGTTATGAAATCTTTGGTATTGATGTCGCTTAAGACAAAACATGAATCCATGATGTAAAAGTCTAAAATGAACAAAATATTATTAATGTTACAGGGAATGCTCATGTACCCTAGTCTTGAAAAGACCAAGGAAAACCACCGGAAAACGGTATTTTATGAGTTACGCTTGTTCACCGCGTTTAGTACTTTCGAACTAAAGGGTGACAGATCAACCAACTGACATATTTTCTTACTAAGATGTGGAGACGTATTTAAAACACAAATTAATTCGCAGAAATCATAAAAAGTAATCATAAAAAATGAAAGTATGAAAAAAACTATGAATATGATTTAAATATAAAAGATGAAATATACACTACAGATATGCACATGTAATGTTTTGAAGGAGCTTAGATTGTGTTCTGTTGATTAGTTAGTATTTAAGCTAGTTTGAAATTATTCGTATTCTTATCTATTATATACATCGGACCTTTCTGTCTGTCTGTCTGTCTGTCTGTCTGTCTGTCTGTCTGTCTGTCTGTATGTATGTATGTATGTTGGTCTTCTCCTCCGATACTCCCCAACAAACACTCACACAGTTGACATCATTCCAACCAGCCAGCCTCCGGACGTGTTTTGTCTGTGAATTGGGGGAAAACGTTAATATTTTCGTATAGAAATGGCTCGATACGTTGAGGGGAGATTACAAAATCCAGACAGAGTACAAACACGATTTGCGCATGCGTGAAATATATGTACTTCCTCCTTTCAACAACATGACAATTAAATCATCAATTTAAAACTCCCCAAGAGTTTTAAGAATTATGAATTCAATATCCCTCCTAAACAGACCTAAAGTCTGAATCTTTCAGAATCTAAAATAAACGAATAAACAAAACAAAATTGACAACCCCTGAAGAGTGCAAAAAACAATAAACATTCCAATATTCATTGCCACAATGTTCTGTTTCTATAAATCACCAATTTCCAACTCCCCTAGAGTTTTCAGAATTATGAATTCAATATCCCTCTCAAAATAGCCTAAAGTCTAATTCCTTAAGAATCTAAAATAAACGAATACACAAAACAAAATTGACAGCCCCCACCGAGTGCAAAAAACAATAAAAGAGCCAATATTCATTGCACCATGTTTTGTTTCAGTAAATGACCAATTTCAAACTCCCCAAAGGTTTTACGAATTATGATCTAATTTTCCCTCCCAAACTGACCGAAAGTCTAATTCCTTCAGAATCTAAAACAAACGAATAAACAAACAAAATTGACAGCCACTGAAGATTGTACAAAACAATAACATTTCTAATATTAATTGCCACCATGTTCTGATTCAGTAAATCACCAATTTCAAACTCACCAAGAGTTTTCAGAATTACTAATTCAATATCCCTCCCAAACTGACTTAAAGTCTGATTCCTTCATAATCTTTAACAAACAAATGATCAAAACAAAATTGAGAGCTCCTTAAGAGTGTACAAAACAATATAAATTCCAATATTCATTGCCACCATGCTTTGTTTCAGTTAATAACCAATTTTTACTCCCCAAGAATTTCAGAATTATGAATTCATTTTCCCTCTCGAACTGACCTAATGTCTAAATCCTTCCAAATCTAAATCAAACTAATAAACAAAACAAAATATACAGCTCCTGAAGAGTGGAAAACAATAAAAATTCCAATATTTATAGCTACCATGTTATGTTTCAGTAAATCACCAATTTCAAACTCCCTACGAGTTTTCCGAATTATGATCTAATTTTCCATCCCTAATGTACCTAAAGTCTAAATCTTTCAGAATAAAAAATATCCGAATAACCAAAACAAAATTGACAACCCTGAAGCGTGTACAAAACAATAAAAATTCCAATATTCATTGCCACTATGTTCTGTTTCCATAAATCACTAATTTTAAACTCCCCAATAGTGTTAAGAATAATGTATTCAATATCCCTCCTAAACTGAGATAACATCTAAATCCTTATGAATCTTTATTTACCGAATAAACAAACAAAAATTGAGAGCCCCTGAAGAGTTTACAAACTATAAACATTCAAATATTCACTGCTACAATGTTCTTTTTGAGTAAATCACTAAATTAAAACCTCCAAAGAATTTTCATAATTATTAATTGATTTGCCTTCACAAACTGACCGAAAGTCTAATTCCTTCAGTATCTAAAGTAAACGAATAAACAAAACAAAATTTACACGTTCTGAAGAGTGTCCAAAACAATAAAAATTCCAATATTCATTGCCACCATGTTCTGTGTCAGTAAATCACCAATTTCAAACTCCCCAAGTGTTTTAATAATTATGTATTAAATATCCCTCTTAAACTGACCTAAAAACTAATTACCTCGGCATCTAAAATAAACGTATAAACAAAACAAAGTTGACAGCTCCTGAAGAGCGTAGAAAACAATAAAAATTCCAATATTCATTGCTACCATGTTCTGTTGAAGTAAATCACCAATTTCTCACTCCCCATGAGTTTTTAGAATTATGAATAAAATATCCCTTCCAAACTGACCTTAAATAAAATTACTTCAGAATCTAAAATAAACGAATAAACAAAAGAAAATTGACAGCTCCTAAAAAGTGTACAAAACAATAAAAATTCAAATATTCATTGCCACCATGTTCTGTTTCAGTGAGTCGTCAATTTCAACATCCCCAAAGAGTTTTCAGAATTATGAAATAATTTTTCCTCAAAAACTGACCTGAGGTCTTAATCCTTCAGAATCTAAAATAATCGTATAAACAAAATTAAAATGACAAAGAGTCTTCAAAACCAAAAACATTTCAATATTCATTGGAACCATATATTGTTTCAGTAAATAACCAATTTCGAACTCCCCAAGAGTTTTCAGAATTTTGATCTAATTTTCCCTCCCAAACGAACATCCTGTCTATATTCATCAGAATCAAAACTATCCGAATAACCAAAACAAAATTGAAAGCTCCTGAAGACTGTACAAAACAATATAAATTCCAATATTCATTGCACCCATGTTCTGTTTCAATAAATCACCAATTTCAAACTCCCCAAGAGTTTTTAGAATTTTTAATTAAATATACCTCCCAAACTGACTTTAAATCTAATTCCTTCATTATCTAAAATATCCGAATAAAGAAACCAAAATTGATAGCCCATGAAGAGTGTACAAAACAATAAAAAGTCCAATATTCATTGCCACCATGTTCTGTTTCAGTAAATAACCTATTTAAAATTCCCAAAGAGTTTTCAGAATTATTATCTAATTTTCCCTCCCAAACTGACCGAAAGTCTAATTCCTTCAGAATCTAAAACAAACGAATAAACAAAACCAAATTGACAACCCCTGAAGAGTGACCAAAACAATAAAAATTCTAATATTCATTGGAACCATGTTCTGTTTCAGTAAATCACCAATTTCAAACTCCCAAAGCGTTTTAAGAATTATGAATTCAATATCCCTCCCTAAATTGACTTAAAGTCTAATTCCTTCAGAATCTAAAATAAACGAATTAACACGACAAAATTTACAGCTTCTGAAGAGGTTACAAAACAATAAAAATTCCAATATTAATTGGCACCATGGACTGTTTAAGTAAATCGCCAATTTCAAACTCCCCACGAGTGTTCAGACTTATGATCTTATATTCTCTCACAAACACAGTAGAAGTCTAATTCCCTCATTATCTTAAACAAACAAATACACAAAACAAAATTGACAGCGACTTAAAAGTGTACAAAACAATAAAAGAGCCAATATTCATTGCCACCATGTCCGGTTTTAGTAAATCACCAATTTCAAACTCCCCAAGAGTTTTCAGAATTATGATCTAATTTCCCCTCCTAAACTGACCGAAAGTCTTATTACTTCAAAATCAAAAACAAACGAATAAACAAAACAAAATTGAAAACCCCTTAAAAGTGTAAAAAACAATAAAAATTCTAATATTGATTGGCACATAATTCTGTTTACGTAAATCACTCATTTCAAACTCCCCAAGAGTTTTAAGAATTATGAATTCAATATCCCTCCCAAATTGACTTAAAGTCTCATTCCTTAAGAATCTAAAATAAACGAATAAACAAAAAAAATGACAACCACTGAAGAGTGTACAACACAATAAAAATTCTAATATTCATTGGCACCATGTTCTGATTCAGTGAATCACCAATTTCATACTCACTAGAGTTTTTAGAATTAGGAATTCAATATCCCTTCCAAACTGACATCAAGTCTAATAACTTCAGAATCTAAAATAAACGAATAAAGAAAATAAAATTGACAGCTCCTGAAGAGTGTACAAAACAGTAATAAAACCAATATTCATTGCCACCATGTTCTGTTTCAGTAAATCACCAATTAACAAACGCCTCAAGAGTTTTCAGAATTATGATCTAATATTCCCTCCCTTACACACCGAAAGTAAAATTTCATCAAAATCTAAAACAAACGAATAAACAAGACAAAATTGACAGCAACTTAAGAGTGTACAAAACAATAAAAATTCTAATATTCATTGGCACCATGTTCTGTTGCAGTAAATCAGCAATTTAAAACTCCCCAAGAGTTTTAACAATTATGAATTCCATATCCCTCCCAAACTGACTTAAAGTCTAATTCTTTAAGAATCTTAAATAAACGAACAAACAAAACAAAATTGACATCTCCTGAAGAGTGTTCAAAACAATAAAAATTACAATATTCATTGCCACCATGCGCTGTTTCAGTAAATCATCAATTTACGAACTCCCTAAGAGTTTAAAAACTATGAATTCAATATCTCTATCTAACTGACCTGAAGTCTAATTCCTTCAGAATCTAAAATAAACGAATAAACAAAACAGAATTGACAGCTCCTTAAGAGTGTACAAAACAATAAAAAATCCAATATTTGTTCCTACCATGTTCTGTTTCAGTAAATCACCAATTTAAAACTCCCCAAGGGTTTTCAGAATTATGATCTAATTTTCCCTCCCAACCTGACCAACAGTCTAATTCCTTCAAATTCTAAAACAAACGAATGAATAAAAAAAAATTGAGATCCCCTGATGAATGTACAAAACAATGAAAATTCTAATATTTTTTGTCACCATGTTCTGTTTCAGTAAATCAACAATTTACAACTCCCAAAGAGTTTTCAGAATTATTATCTAATTTTCTCTCCCAAACTGACCGAAAGTCTAATTCCTTCAGAATCTAAAACAAACGAATAAACAAAACGAAATTGACAGGCCCGTAAGAGTGTAAAAAACTATGCAAATTCTAATATTTATTTCCACTATATTCTGTGTCAGAAAATCACCAATTTAAAACTCCCCAAAAGATTTCAGAATTATGTATTCAATATCCTTACAAAACTGACTTAAAGTCTCATTCCTTTAGAATCTAAAACAAACGAATGAACAAAACAAAATTGACAGCCACTGAAGAGTGTACAAAACAATAAAAATTCTGATATTCATTGGCACCATGTTCTGTTTGAGTAAATCACCTATTTAAAACTCCCCAAGAGTTTTCAGAATTATATATTAAATATCCCACCCAAACTGACCTAAAGTGTAATTTTTTTACAATTTTTATCTATTAATTCCATGTTCTGTTTAAGTAAATCACCAATTTTAAACTCCCCAAGAGTTTTCAGAATTATGAATTCAATATCAATCCTTAACTGACTTAAAGTCTGATTCCTTAAGAATCTGAAATAAACGAATAAACAAAACAAAATTGACAGTCCCTTAAGATTGTACCAAAAAATATAACTTATAATATTCCTTGGCACCATGTTCTTTTTCAGTAAATCACCAATTTAAAACTCTCCAAGAGTTTTAAGTATTATGAATTCAATATCCCTCCCAAACTGACTTAAAGTCTAATTACTTCAGAATCTAAAATAAACGAATAAACAAAACAAAACTGACAGCCCCTAAATACTGTACAAAACAATAAACATTCCAATATTCATTGGCCCCATGTTCTGTTTCAGTAAATCACTAATTTAAAACTCCCCAAGAGTTTTCAGAAATATGATCTAATTTTCCCTCCAAAACTGACCGAAAGTCTTATTACTTCAGAATCTAAAACAAACGAATATACAAAACAAAATTGACAGCCCCTGAAGTGTGGACAAAACAATAAAAATTCTAATATTGATTGGCACATGATTCTGTTTACGTAAATCAACAATTTAATTTAGTAATTACATATTTCTCCAACACTGACTTAAAGTCTCATTCCTTTAGAATCTAAAATAAACGAATGAACAAAACAAAATTGACAGCCACTGAAGAGTGTACAAAACTATAAAAATTCTAATATTGATTGGCACCATGTTCTGTTTCAGTAAATTACAAATTGAAAACTCACCAAGAGTTTTAAGAATTATGAATTCGATATCCCTCCAAAACTGAAACCAAGTCTACTTACTTCAGAATCTACAATAAACGAATAAAGAAAATAAAATTGACCGCTCCTAAAGAGTGTACAAAACAATAAAAAATCAAATATTAATTGCCACCATGTTCTGTTTCAGTAAATCACTAATTAAAAACGCCTCAAGAGTTTTAAGAATTATGATCTAATTTTCCCTCCCAAATTGACCGAAAGTAATATTTCATCAGTAACTAAAACATACGAATAAACAAAACTAAATTGACAGCAACTTAAGAGTGTAGAATAAAATAAAAATTCTAATATTCATTGGCACCATGTTCTGTTGCAGTTAATCACCAATTTAAAACTCCCCAAGAGTTTTAAGAATGATGAATTCAACATCCCTCTCAAACTGACTTAAAGTCTAATTACTTCAGAATCTAAAATAAACGAACAAATAAGACAAAATTGACATCTCCCGAAGAGTGTTCAAAACAATAAAAAATTCCAATATTCATTGCCACCATGCTCTGTTTCAGTAAATAACCAATTTCGAATTCCCAAGAGTTTTAAAGAATTATGAATTCAATATCCCTCACTAACTGACTTAAAGTCAAATTCCTTCGCAATTTAAAATAAACGAATAAACAAAACAAAAGTTACAGCCTATTAAGAGTGTACAAAACAATAAAAATCCAATATTTAATGTATACGATGTTCTGTTTCAGTAAATCACCAATTTCGAACTCCCCAAGAGTTTTCAGAATTATTAATTCAATATCCCTCCCAAACTGACTTAAAGTCTAATTCTTTCAAAATCTAAAACCACCGAATAAACATAACAAAATTGACAGCATTTTAGAGTGTACAAAACAATAAAAATCCAATATTAATTGATACGATGTTCTGTTTTAGTAAATCACCAATTTAAACCCCCCCCTAGAGTTTTACGAATTATGATCTAATTTTACCTCCCCAACTTACCAAAGTCTAATTCCTTCAAAATCTAACACCACCGAATAAAAAAAACAAGATTGTATGCCCCTGAAAGGTGTACAAAACAATAAAAATTCCAATATTCATTAGCACTACGTTCTGTTTCAGTAAATTCCCAATTTCAAAATCACCTATAATTTCTAGAATTATGAAGGCAATATCCCTCCTAAACTGACTTAAAGTCTTATTCCTTCAGAATCTTTAATAAATTAATAAACAAAACAAAATTGACAGCCCCTGAAGTGTGGACGAAACAATACAAATTCCAATATTCATTGGCACCATATTCTGTTTCAGTAAATCACCAATTTAAATCTCCCCAAGAGCTTTTAAAATTATGAATTCAATATCTTTCCAGAACTGACTTAATGTCTAATTACTTCAGAATCTAAAATAAACAAATAAAGAAAAAAATACATCCGTCAGAATCTAAAATAAGCGAAAAAACAAAACAAAATTGAAAGCTGCTGAAGAGTGTACAAAACAATAAACATTCCAATATTCATTGCGACCATGTTCTGCTTCAGTAAATCACAAATTTACAACTCCCCAAGAGTTTTCAGAGTTTTGAATTCAATACCACTCCCAAACTGACCTTAATCTAAAACAAACAAATAAAAAAAACAATTGACAGCTCCTAAAAAGAGCAAAAAACAATAAAAATTCTAATATTCATTGCAACCATGTTCTGTTTCAGTAAATAAAAAATTTCCAACGCCCAAAAGAGTTAAAAAAATTAGGAATTACATATACCTCCCTAACTGACCTAAAGTCTTATTAAACCAGAATCTAAAATTAACGAATAAACAAAACAAAATTGACAGCTCCTGAAGAGTGTACAAAACAATAAAACTTCCAATATTAATTGCAATTATGTTCTGTTTCAGTTAATCACCAATTTAAAACTCCTGTAAAGTTTACAGAATTATGGATTCAATATCTCTCCCAAACTGACCAAAAGTCTAATTCCTTCAGAATCGAAAATAAACGAATATACAAAACAAAATTGACAGCTCGTAAGAGTGTACAAAACAATAACAAATCCAATATTCATTGCCACCATGTTCTGTTTCAGTAAATCACCAATTTAAAACTCCCCAAGAGTTTTCAGAATCATGATCTAATTTTCCCTCTCAAACTGCCTAAAAGTCTAATTATTTCAGAATCTTAAACAAACGAATAAACAAAACAAAATTGACAGCCCCTGAAGTGTGGACGAAACAATAAAAATACTAATATTCATTGTCACTATATTCTGTTTCAGTAAATCACTAATTTCAATCTCCCAAAGAGTTTTAAGTATTATGAATTCAATATCTCTCCCAAACTGACCTAAAGTCTAATTATTTAAGAATCGAAAATGAACGAATAAACAAAACCAAATTGACAGCTCCCGAAGAGTTTACAAAACAATATAAAATCAAATATTCATTGCCAAAATTGACAGCTCGTGATGAGTGTACAAAACAATAAACATTCCAATATTCATTGCCACCATGTTCTGTTTCAGTAAATCACACAAGATTTTTCAGAATTATGAATTCAATACTTAAAGTGTAATTCCTTAAGAATCTAAAACAAACGAATGAAGAAAACAAAATTGACAGCTGCGGAAGAGTGTACAAAACCATAAAATTTTTTATATCTATTGCCACCATGTTCTGTTTCAGTAAATCACCAATTTCAAACTCCCCAAGATTTTTTTAAATTATTAATTCAATGTCCCTCCCAAACTGGCCTAAAGTCTAATTCCTTCACAATCTCAAACAAACGAATAAACAAAACAAAATTGACAGCTCATCAAGAGGGTACAAAACAATAAAAAGTCAAATATTCATTGCAACTATGTTCTGCTTTAGTAAATCACCAATTTATAACTCCCCAAGAGTTTTAAGAATTATCACCTATTTTTCCCTTCACAATATTCCGTAAGTCTTATTCCTTCAGAATCTAAAACAAACGAATAAAGAAAACAAAATTGACAGCACCTGAAAAGTGTACAAAACATAAAAAATTATAATATTCATTTGCACCATGTTCTGTTTCAGTTAATCACCAATTTCAAACTCTCTAAGAGTTTTAAGAATTATGAATTCAATATCCTTCCAAAACTGACCTAAAGTCGTATTATTTCAGAATCTAAAATAAACGAATAAACAAAATAACATTAACAGCTCCTGAAGAGTGTACAAAACAATAAAAAAATCCAATATTCATTGCCACCATTTTCTGTTTCCGTAAAACTCCAATTTCGAACTCCCCAAGAGTTTTCAGAATAATGAATTAAATACTCCTCCCAAACTGCCATAACATCGTATTATTTCAGAATCTTAAATAAACGAATAAACAAAACGGAATTGACAGCTCCTGAAGAGTGTAAAAAAAAATAAAACATCCAATATTCATGCCACAATGTTCTGTTTCAGTAAAACACGAATTTCAAACTCCGCAAGGGTTTTAAGAATTATGATATCCATATTCCTCTAAAACAAATATATACTAATTCCTTCAGAATCTAAAATAAACGAATAAACAAAACAAACTTTACAGCCCCTGAAGAGTGTACAAAACTATTAATGTTCAAATAATCATTGCAACCATGTTCTGTTTCAGTAAATAACAAATTTAAAACTCCCTAAGAATTTCAAGCATTATGAATTCAATATTCCTCCCAAACTGACCTAATGTCTAATTACTCCAGAATCTTAAATAAACTAATAAACAAAACAATATTGACAGCCCCTTAAGAGTGTAAAACAAAAGAAAAAATCCAATATGAATTGCCACCATGTTCTGTTTCAGTAAATCACCAATTTACAACTCCCCAAGAGCTTTTAGAATTATGATCTGATTTTCCATCCTTAAGTGACCGAAAGTCTAATACCTTAAGAATCTAAAACAAACGAATAAACAAAAGAAAATTGACATCACCCGAGAGAGTGCACAAAACAATAAACATTCCAATATTCATTGCCACCATGTTCTGTTTCAGTAAATCACCAATTTCGAACTCCCCAAGAGTTTTCAGAATTGTAGATTCAATATCCCTACCAAACTAACCTAATTCTAATTCTTTCAGAATCTAAAATAAACGAATAAACACAACATAATTGACAGCTCCTAAAGAGTGTACAAACAATAAAAATTCCAATATTCATTGCAACTCTGTTTTTTTTCAGTAATAAACCAATTTAAAACACCCAAAGTGTTTTAATAATTATGTATTCAATATCCCAACAAAACTGACATGAAGTAAAATTACTGCAGAATCTAAAATAAACGAATAAACAAAACAAAATTGACAGCTTTTGAAGAGTGTACTAAACCACAAACATGTAAATAATCATTGCCACCATGTTCTGTTTCAGTAAATAACCTATTTTAAACTCCCCAAGTGTTTAAAGAATTATGAATTCAATATCTCTGTAAAACTTATCTAAAGTCTAATTACTAAAGAATCTAAAATAAACGAATAAACAAAAAAAAATTGACAGCTCATGAATAGTGTACAAAACAACAAACATTCTAATATTCATAGCCACCATGTTCTGTTTCAGTAAATCCCTTATTAAAATCTCCCCAAGAGTTTGCAGAATGATGATCTAATTTTCCTTCCCAAACTGACGGAAAGTCTAATTCTATCAGAATCTATAATAAACGAATAAACAAAACAAAATTGACAGCCCCTAAAGATTGTACGAAACAACAAACATTCCAATATTCATTGCCACCATGTTCTGTTTCAGTAAATAACCAATTTAAAAGTCCCCAAGAGTTTTCAGAATTATGAATTCAATATCCCTCCCAAACTTGCCTAAAGTCTAATTCCTTCAGAATCTAAAATAAACGAATAAACAAAAAAAGGACAGCTCCTGAAGAGTGTACAAAACAATACACATTCCAATATACATTGCCACGATGTTCTGTTTCAGTAAATCACCAATTAAAAACTCCGCAAGAGTTTAAAGATTTATGAATTCAATATCTCTCCACAACTGACATAATGTCAAATTCCTTCAGAATCTAAAATAACCGAATAAACAAAACAAAATTTTCAGCCCCTGAAAAGTGTACAAAACAATAAACATTAAAATATTCATTGCCTCCATGTTCTGTTTCAATAAATAACCAATTTAACACTCTACAATTGTTTTAAGAATTATGAATTCAATATCACTCCAAAACAGAGCTAAAGTCTAATTCCTTCAGAATCTAAAACAAACGAACAAACACAACAAAAATTACAGTCCTTTAAGAGTGTACAAAACAGTAAATCACCAATTTCAAACACACCAAGTGTTTTTATAATTATGTATTCAATATCACTCCCAAACTAACTTAAGTCTAATTTCTTTAGAATCTAAAATAAACGAATAGAAAAAAACAAAATTGGACGCTCCGGAAGAGTGTACAAAACAATAAAAATTCAGATATTCATTCTAATCTCCCCAAGTGTTTTCATAATTATGAATTTAATATCTCTGGCAAACTGATCAAAAGTCTAATTTCTTCAGAATCTAAAATAAACGACAAAACAAAACAAAATTGAAAGCTCCTAAAAAGTGTACAAAACAATAACAATTCTAATATTCATTGCCACCATGTTCTGTTTCAGTAAATCACCAATTTTAAACTCCCCGAGAGTTTTAAGAATTATAAATTCCATATCCCTCCCAAACTTGCCTAAAGTCTTATTTTTTTAGAATCTAAAATAAACGAATAAACAAAACCAAATTGACAGCTCCTGAAGAGTGTACAAAACAATAAACATTCCGATATTCATTGCCACCATGTTCTGTTTCAGTAAATAACCAATTTCAAAATTCCAAAGAGTTTTAAGAATTATGAATACAGTATCCCTCCCCAACTGACCTAATATCTAATTCCTTCAGAATCTAAAATAAACGAATAAACAAACCAAAATTGACAGCTCCTTTAGACTGTACAAAGCAACACAGATTCCAATAATAATTGATACCATGTTCTGTTTCAATAAATCACCAATTTAAAACTCCCCAAGAGTTTTCAGAATCATGAATTCAGTATCACTCTCAAACTGACTTAAAGTCTCATTATTTAAGAATCTTAAATAAACGAATAAACAAAAAAAAATTGATAGCTCATGAAGAGTGTAAAAAACAATCAAATATCCAATATTCATTGCAACTATGTTCTACTTTAGTAAATCACCCATTAAAAACTCCCCAAAAGTTTTCAGAATTATGAATTCAATATCCCTCCTAAAGGGACCTAAAGTCTAATTACTTCAGAATCTAAAGTAAATGAATGAACAAAACAAAATTGACAGAATCAAAAATATCTGAAAAAACAAAACAAAATTGACAGCCCCTGAAGAGTGTACAAAACAATAAAAATTATAATATTCATTGCCACCATGTTCTGTTTAAGTAAATCACCAATTTCAAACTCCCCAAGACTTTTCAGAAGTATGATCTTATTTTCCCTGACGCAAAATCTTATTCCTAATTAATAAACAAAACAAAATTGAGAGCTCCTGAAGTGTTTACAAAACCATAAACATTCCAATATTCATTGCCACCTTGTTTTGTTTCAGTAAATCACTAATTTCAAACTCCCAAAAGTTGTCAGAATTATCAATCTCGTATCCATCCAAACTGACCTAAAATCCTATTACTTCAGACTCTAAAACCACGACTGAACAAAACAAAATTGACAGCTCCTTGAGAGTGTACAAAACAATAAAAATACCAATACTCATTGACACTATGTTCTGTTTCAGTAAATCACTCATTTCAAACTTTCCAAGAGTTTTCAGAATTATAAATTCATTATCCCTCCCAAACTGACTTTAAGTCTAATTCCTTCAGAATCTAAAATAAAGGAATAAACAAAAAAATTCACAGCTCCTGAAGAGTGTGCAAAACAATAAACATTCCAATATTCATTGCCACCATGTTATGTTTCCGTAAATCACGAATTTAAAACTCCCCAAAAGTTTAAAGAATTGTGATTTCAATATTCCTTCCCAAACTGACCTAAAGTCTAATTCCTTCAGAATCTAAAATAAACGAATAAACAAAACCAAATATCCAATATTCAGTGCCACGATGTTCTGTATCAGTAAATCACCAATTCTAAACTTTCAAAGATTGTTAAGATTTATTAATTCAATATCTCTCCACCACTGACTTGAGGTTTAATTTCTTCAGAATCTAAAATAAACGAATAAACAATGAAAAATTGATAGCTCCTGAAGAGTGTACAAAACAATAAAAATTATAATCTGCATTGCAACCTTGTTCTGGTTTAGTAAATCATTAATTTCAAACTTTTAAAGAGTTTTAAGCATCATGAATTCAATATCCCTCCCAAACTGACCTAAAATCTAAGTCATTCAGAATCTCAAATAAACGAACAAACACAACTAAATTGACAGCTCCTGACGAGTGTATGAAACAAAAAACATTCAAATATTCATTGCCACCATGTTCTGTTTCAGTAAATTGCACATTTCAAATTCCCCAAGAGTTTACAGTATTATGATCTGATCTTCCCTCCAACACTGACCAAAAGCTTAATTCCCTCAGAATCTCATATAAACGAATAAAGTAAAAAAAACTGACAGCACCTGAAGAGTGTGCACACAATAATAATTCAAATATTCATTGCAACCCTGGTCTGTTTTAGTAAATCACCAATTTAAAACTCCCCAAGAGGTTTATGAACTATGAATTCAACATCCCTACTAAACTAAACTAAAGTCTTATTCCTTCAGAATCTAAAATAGAAGAATTAACAAAACAAAATTGACAGCACCTGAAGAGTGTACAAAACAATTAACATACCAATATTCATTGCTACTATGTTCTGTTTCAGTAAATCACCAATTCCAAACTCCCCAAGAGTTTTAAGAATCATGAATTCATAATCCATCCCAAACTGACCTAAAGTCTAATTCCTTCAGAATCTAAAATGGACGAATATACAAAACGAAAATGACAGACTATGTAAAGTGTACAAAACAATAAAAATTCCAATATTCATTGCCACCATGTACTGTTTCAGTAAATCACCACTTTAAAACTTTACTACTCCGCAAAAGTTTTCAAAATTATGAATTCAATATCCCTCCCAAACCAACCTTAAGTCTTATTACTTCAGAATCTAAAACAAACGAATAAACAAACCAGAATTGACAGCTCCTGAAGAGTGTACAAAACAATAACCATTCCAATATTCATTGCCACCATGTTCTGCTTCAGTAAATCACCAATTTAATACTCCCCAAGAGTTTTAAGAATTATAAATTCAATATCCCTGTGAAACTAAGATAAAATATACATCCGTCAGAATCTAAAATAAGCGAAAAAACAAAACAAAATTGAAAGCTGCTGAAGAGTGTACAAAACAATAACTATTCCAATATGTGTTGCTACCATGTTCTGTTTCAGTAAATCACACATTTCCAACTCCCCAAGAGTTTTATGAATTATTAATTCCATATCACACTTAAACTGAGATAAAATCTACATCCTTCAGAATCTTAAATTACCGAAAAAACAAAACAAAATTGACAGCTCCTGAAGAGTGTACAAAACAAACAACAATCCAATATTCATTGCAACCATGTTCTGTTTCATTAAATCACCAATTTCAACTCCCCAAAAGTTTTAAGAATTATGATCTTATTTTCCCTCCCAAACTGACCGAAAGTCTAATTCCTTCAGAATCTAAAAGAAACGAATAAACAAAACAAATTGAGAGCCCCTGCAGAGTGTACAAAACAATAAACATGTTCTGTTTCAGTAAATCACCAATTACAAACTTCCTCAAAAGTTTTAAGAATCATGAAAACTATATCCCTTCCAAACTGACCTAAAGTCTAATTTCTTCAGAATCTAAAAGAAACGAATTTACAGTTCCTAACGAGTGTATTAAACACTAAAAATTCTAATATTCATTGCAACCATGTTCTGTTTCAGTAAATCACCCATTTAAACACCCAAAAAGTTTAAAGAATTATTAATTCAATATCCCTCCATAACTGACTTTAAGTCTAATTCTTTCAGAATCGAAAATAATAGAATAAACAAAACAAAATTGACATCTGCTGAAATATGTACCAAACAATAAAAATTCTAATAATCATTGCAACCATGTTCTGTTACAGTAAATTACTAATTTCAAACTCCCCAAGAGTTTTCAGAATTATGAATTCAATATCCCTCCCAAACTGACCAAAAGTCTAAGTCTTACAGAATCTAAAATAAACGAATAAACAAAACAAAATTGACAGCTCCTACAGAGTTTACAAAACAATAAAAATTCATATATTCATAGCCACCATGTTTTGTTTCAGTAAATCACCAATTTTAAACTCCCCAAGAGTTTTCAAAATTATGAATTTAATATCTCTCTAAAACTTACATTAAGTCTAATTCCATTCAGAATCTAAAATAAACGAATAAACAAAAAAATTAACAGCTCCTTACAGGTGTACAAAACAATAAAAGTTACAATATTCATTGACAACATGTTCTGTTTCAGTAAATCACTAATTAAAAACACACACAGATTTTTCAGAATTATCAATTCAATATTCCTTCCAAATAGACATGATGTCTTAATCCTATAGAATCTAAAATAAACGAATAACCAAACCAAACTTGAAAGCTCCTAAAGTATGTGCAAATCCAGAAAAATTCTAATATTCATTGCCACCTTGTTTTGTTTTAGTAAATTACCAATTTAAAACAACAAAGAGTTTTAAAGATTTTTGAAAACAATATCACTCCCTAACTGACCATAAGTCTAATTCTTTCAGAATCTACAATAAAATAATAAACAAAAAATGTACAGCTCTTGTAAGGTGTACGAAACAATCAACATTCCAATATTCATTGCCACCATGTTCTGTTTCAGTAAATCACCAATTTAAACTCGCATAGAGTTTTCAAAATTATGAATACAGTATCCCTCCCAAACTGACCTAAAGTCTAATTCTTTCAGAATCTAAAATAAAACAATAAACAAAGAATGTACAGCGTCTGTAGATTGTACAAAATAATAAACAATAAAAAATCCAATATTCATTGCAAACTCCCTAAGATTTTTCAGAATTATGAATTCAATATCCCTCCGAAACTGACTTAAAGTTTAATTCCTTCAGTATCTAAAATAAACGAATAAACAAAACAAAATTGACAGCTCCTGATCCGTGTACAAACAATAAAGAATCCAATATTAATTGCAACCATGTTCTGTTTCAGTAAATCATCCATTTAACCGCCCAAAAAGTTTAAAGAATTATTAATTCAATATCCCTCTCAAACTGACCTTAAGTCTAATTTTTTCAGAATCTAAAATAAACGAATAAACAAAAAAAATTGACAGCTGCTGAAAAGTGTACAAAACAATAAAAATTCTAATAATCATTGCAACCATGTTCTGTTTCAGTAAATCACTAATTTCGAACTCCCCAAGAGTTTTTCGAATTATGAATTCAATTTTCCTTCCGAAACTGACCTAAAGTCAAAATCCTACAGACTCTAAAATAAACGAATAAACAAAATAAAATTGACAGCTCCTGAAGAGTTTACAAAACAATAAAAATTCAAATATTCATAGCCACCATGTTTTGTTTCAGTAAATCACCAATTTTAAACTCACCAAGATTTTTCAGAATTATGAATTTAATATTCCGTCCAAAACTGACATAAAGTATAATTCAATTCAGAATCTAAAATAAACGAATAAACAAAAAAAATAAATCCTCTTTAAGAGTGTACAAAACAATCAACATTCCAATATTCATTGCCACTATTTTCTGTTTCAGTAAATCACCAATTTCAAACTTCCCAAGAGTTTTCAGAATTAGAAACACAGTATCTATCCCACACTGACCTCAAATCTAATTACTTTAGAATCTTAACTAAACGAATAAACAAAACACAATTGACAGCTCCTTACAGGTGTACAAAACAATAAAAGTTACAATATTCACAGACACCATGTTCTGTTTCAGTAAATCACTTATTTTAAACACCCAAAGATTTTTCAGAATTATCAATTCAATATTCCTCCCAAACGGACATACAGTCTACATCCTACAAAATCTATAATAAACGAATAAACAAAACAAACTGTACAGCTCCTAAAGAGTGTAAAATCAAGAAAAATTCTAGAATTCATTGCCACTATGTTTTTAGTAAATCACCAATTTTAAACTACAAAAGAGTTTTAGGAATTATTGAATACAATATCACTCCCAAACTGACCTAAAGTCTAATTCTTTCAGAATCTAAAATAAAACAATAAACAAAAAATGTACAGCGTCTGTAGAGTGTACAAAACAATAAACATTCCAATATTCATTGCAACCATGTTCTGTTTCAGTAAATCACCAATTTAAACTCCCCAAAAGTTTTCAGAATTATAAATACAGTATCCCTCCCAAACTGACCTAAAGTCTTATAACTGCAGACTCAAAAAAAAAAATTAACAGCTCTTAAGAGTGTACAAAACAATAAAAATTACGATATATTTATTGCCACGATGTTGTGTTTCACTTAATCACCAATTTCCAACTCCCCAAGAGTTTTAAGAATTATTAATTCAATATCCTTCCCAAACTGACTTAAAGTCAAGTTTTTTTAGAATCTTAAATAAACTAATAAACAAAACAAAATTGACAGCTCTTGAAGAATGTACAAAACCATAAACATTGCAATATTCATTGACACCATGTGCTGTTTCAGTAAATAACAAATTTCAAACTCCCCAAAAGTTTTAAGAATTATTAATTCAATATTCCTCCCAAACTGACCTTAAGTCAAATTCTTTCAGAATCTACAACAAATGAATAAACAAAACACAGTTGACAGATCCTAAAGAGTTTACAAAACAATAAACGTTCTAATAATAATTGCAACCATGTTTTGTTTTAGTAAATAACCAATTTCAAACTACTCAAGTATTTTAAGAATAATGAATTTAATATCCTTCCTAGACTGACCTTAAATCTTATTACTTCAGACTCAAAAATAAATGAATAAACAAAACAAAATTAAAAGCTCCTGAAGAGTGTACAAAACAATAAAAATTCCAATATTCATTGTTACCATGTTCTGTTTCAGTAAATCACTAATTCACAAACTCCTTAAGAGTTTTCAGAATCATGAATTTAATATCCCTCCGTAACTGACATGAAGTCTAAATCTTTTAGAATCTACAATAAACGAATAAACAAAACAAAATAGACAGCTCCCGAAGAGTGTACAAAAAAATAAAAATTAAAATATTTATTGCCACCATCTTCTGTTTCAGTTAATCACTAATTTCAAACTCCCCAAGAGTTTTAAGAATTATTTATTCAATATCTCTCCCAAACTGACTTAAAGTCAAGTTCTTTCCGAATCTAAAATAAACTAATAAACAAAACAAAATTGACAGCTCTTGAAGAATGTACAAAACAATAAAAATTCAAATATTCATTGCAACCATGTTCTTTTTCAGTATATCACCTATTTCAAACTCCCTAATAGTTTTATGAATTATTTATTAATTTTCCCTCCCAAACAGACATGAAGTCTTAATTTTACAAAATCAAAAAAAACGAAAAAATAAAAAAAACTTGACAGCTCCTGAAGAGTTTACAAAACAATAACTATTCTAATATTAATTTCTACCATGTTCTGTTTCTAGTAAATAACTTATTTAAAACTCCCTAAGAGTTTTCCGAATTATGAATAAATTTTCCTTCCCAAAATAACATAAAGTCTAAATCCTACAAAATCTAAAATAAACGGATAAACAAAATAAAATTGACAGCTCCTGAAGAGTTTACAAAACAATAACTATTCTAATATTAATTTCTACCATGTTCTGTTTCAGTAAATCACCAATTTTAAACTCCCCAATAGTTTTTAGAATTAGGAATTCAATATTCCTCCCAAACTGACCAAATGTCTAATTCTTCAGAATCTAAAATGAACGAATAAACAAAAAAGGTACAGCTTCTGTAGAGTGTACAAAACAATAAACATTCCAATATTCATTGCCACCATGTTCTGTTTCAGTGAATCACCAATTTACAAATTCCGCAAGAGTTTTCAGAATTATGAATACAGTATCCCTCCCCAACTGACCTTAAATCCTAGTACTTCAGACTCTTAAAATACGAATAAACAAAACAAGATTGACAGCTCATGAAGAGTGTACAAAAAAATAAAAATTCCAATACTCATTGCCATTATGTTATGTTTCAGTAAATAACTTATTTAAAACTCCCTAAGAGTTTGTAGAATTATGAATAAATTTTCCCTCCCAAAATAACATAAAGTCTAAATCCTACAAAATCTAAAATAAACGGATAAACAAAAAAAATTGAAAGGCTCCTTAAAATGTACAAAACCATAAACATTTCAATATTTATTGACACCATGTTTTTTTAAAGTAAATCTCAAATTTACAACTCCCCAAGAGATTTAAGAATTATTAATTAATTTTCCCTCCTAACCTGTCATAAAGTCTAAATCTTTCAGAATCTTAAATAAACGAATAAACAAAACCAAATTGACAGCTCTTGTAGAATGTACAAAACCATCAATATTCCAATATTCATTGCCACATTGTTCTGTTACAGTAAATCACCAATTTAAAACTCCCTAAGAGTTTTAAGAATTATGAATAAATTTTCTCTCCCAAAATAACATAAAGTCTAAATCCTACAAAATCTAAAATAAATGAATAAACCAAAAAATTGAAAGGCTCCGGTAAAAATTTTCAAAACCATACACATTTGAATATTCATTGCCACCATGTTCTGTTTCAGTAAATCACAAATTTCAAACTCGCCAAGAGTTTTCATAATTATGAATTCATTTTCCCTCTTAAACTGACATGAAGTCAAAATCCTACAAAATCTAAAATAAACGAATAAAATAAACAAAATTGACAGTTCCTGAAGAGTGTACAAAACAATAAAAATTCAAATATTTATTGACACAATGTTCTGCTTCAGTAAATCACAAATTTATAACTCCCTAAAAGTTTTCAAAAGTATGAATTCAATATTCCTCCTAAACTTATATGAAGTCTAAATCTTTCAGAATCTAAAATAAACGAATAAACAAAACAAAGTTGACAGCTGTTGAAGAGTGTACAAAACAATAAAAATTACAATATTTATTGCCACCATGTTCTGTTTCAGTTAATCACAAATTTCAAAGTCCCCAAGAGATTAAGAATTATTTATTAAATATCCCTCCTAAATTGACTTAAAGTCAATTTCTTGCAGAATCTACAATAAACTAATCAACAAAAAAAGTTCAGCTCCTATAGAGTGTACAAAACAATAAACCTTCCAATAATCATTGCCATCATGTAATGTTTCAGAAAATCACCAATTTCGAACTCCCCAAGAGGTTTCAGAATTATAAATACAGTATCCCTCACAAACTGACCTAAAATCTTATTACTTCAGACTCTTAAATAAACGAATAAACAAAACAAAATTGACAGCTCCTGAAGAAAGTACAAAACAATGAAAACTCCAATATTCATTGCCACCATGTTCTGTTTCAGTAAATCACTTATTTCAAACTCCCTAAGAGTTTTCAGAATTATTAATTAATTTTCTATCCGAAACGGACATAAAGTCTGAATCCTACAAAATTAAAAATAAACAAATAAACAAAAAAATTTGACAGCTCCTGAACAGTGTACAAAACTATAAAAATTCCAATATTCATTGACACCATGTTCTGTTTCAGTAAATCACTAATTTCAAACTCCCCAAAAGTTTTCAGAATTATTAATTCAGTATTGCTCCTAAACTGACAAGAAGTCTAAATTTTTAAGAATCTATCTAAAAAAAAACGAATAAACAAAACACAATTGACAGCTCCTAAAGAGTGTACAAAACAATAAAAATTACAATATTTATTGCAACCATGTTCTGTTTCAGTAAATCACCAATTTTAAACTCCCCAAACGTTTTAAGAATTATTAATTCAATATCCCTCCCAAACTTACCTAAAGTCAAGTTCTTTCAAAATCTAAAATCAACTTATAAACAAAACAAAATTTATTGCTCCTGAAGAGTGTACAAAACAATAAAAAAATCCAATATTCATCGCCACCATGTACTGTTTCAGTGAATCACAAATTTCAAACTCCCTGAGATTTTTCAGAATCATTAATAAATTTTCCCTCTTAAACTGACATGAAGTCAAAATATTTCAGAATCTAAAATAAACGATTAAACAAAACAAAATTGACAGCTCCTGCAGATTGTACAAGACAATAAAAAATCGGATATTCATTGCCACCAGGTTCTGTTTCAGTAAATCACCAATTTCAAACTACCCAAGAGTTTAAAGAATTATGAATTCCTTTTCCCTCCTAAAGTGACATCAAGTCAAAATCCTTCAGAATCTAAAATAAACGAATAAACAAAACAAAATTGACAGCTCTGGAAGTGTGTACAAAACAATAAAAATTCCAATAATCATTGCCACCATGTACTGTTTCAGAAAATCACTGATTTCAAACTCCCTAAGAGTTTTCAGAATTATGAATTCATGTTCCCTCCCAAACGGACATAAAGTCTTATCCTACAAAATCTAAAATAAACGAATAAACAAAAAAAACTTGACAGCTCATGAAGATTGTACAAGACAATAAAAATTTCAATATTCATTGACACCATGTTCTGTTTAAGTAAATCACCAATTTCAAACTCCCCAAAAGTTTTAAGAATTATGAATTCAATATCCCTTCCAAACTGACCTAAAGTCAAGTTCTTTAATAATCTAAACTTAACGAATAAACAAAACAAAATTGACAGCTCCTGAAGAATGTACAAAACCATAAACATTCCAATATTCATTGACACCATGTTATTTTCAGTAAATCACCAATTTCAAAGTCTTAAAGCGTTTTCAGAATTATGAATACAATATCCCTCCCAAACTGACATAAAGTCTATATGTTTCAGGATCTAAAATAAACGAATAAATGAAACAAAATTGACAGCTCCTGCAGAATGTACAAAACAATAAACATTCCGATATTCATCGCCACAATGTTCTGTTTTAGTAAGTTTCCAATTTAAAACTCACTAAGATTTGTCATAATTATGAATTCAATATTCCTCACAAACTGACCGTAATTCTCATTCCTTCAGAATCTAAAATAAACGAATAAACAAAACAAAATGGACAGCTCCTGAAGAGTTTACAAAACAATAAAAATTACAATATTTTTGCCACCATGTTCTGTTTCAGTAAATCACCAATTTAAAACTCCCCAAGAGTTTTCAGAATTATTAATTCATTTTCCCTCCGAAACTGACCTAAAGTCTAAATCTTTCAGAATCTAAAATAAACGAATTAACAAAAAAATTTACAGCCCCTGAAGAATGTACAAAACAACAAACATTCCAATATTCATTGCCACGATGTTCTGTTTTAGTAAATCACCAATTTCAAACACCCCAAGAGTTTTCATAATTATGAATTAATTTTCCCTCCCAAACTGACATGAAGTCTAAATCTTACAAAATCTAAAATAAACGAATAAACAAAACAAAATTGACAGCTCTTTAAGAGTGTACAAAACAATAAAAATTCCACTATTCATTGCCACCAGTTTCTGTTTCAGTAAATCACTAATTTCAAACTCTCCAATAGTTTTAAGAATTAGGAATTCAATATCCCTCCCAAACAGACATAAAGTCTAAATCCTAGAGAAACTAAAATAAACGAATAAACAAAACAAAATTGACAGCTCCTGAAGACTGTACAAAACAATAAAAATTCCAATATTCATTGCCACCATTTTATTTTTCAGTAAATCACCAATTTCAAACACACCAAGAGTTTTCGGAATTATTAATTCAATATCCCTCCCAAACAGACATAAAGTCTAATTCCTTCAGAATCTAAACTAAACGAATAAATAAAACAAAATTGACAGCTCTTGAAAAGTGGAAAACAATAAAAAAAATTCCAATATTCATTGCCACTATATTCTGTTTCAGTAAATAAACCCCACAAAAGTCTTCAGAGTTATCAATTCCTGTTAACTACATTTTGTTTCAACACATTACCAGTTTCACAATAACAACTCACCCAGGGTTGAGAATAATAAAAAAAATGAATGTCACCACAATACTACATTTACTCAAAACAGAAATTTGGCACAATTCCATCAAAAGTGTGGGGAATGGCTGTCGTCGGTCATCATTGTTCTAAAGTATTAACAAAAAATTATATATATGTTAAATAACCCAGCTAAGACATTTGTTGCTGAACAAGGTTAATGGAAGGTTTACATAAAAAAAGTAATTTCTTTACGGGTAAGGTTAAATTGGCATTTTTCCATTAATTTGATCAATACTTAAACACTGCTTTTAATGTTATCCAGTAAGAGAGACTAGCAAATCAGGCAGCATTTTTTTACATTGAAATTTAACAAGTTCTAGACGCTTGAGTGTGATAGTGCTCTTTAGCCTCCTTAATAATTAAAATGCTCATTATCCTGCATAGATCGGGTGTTTAATCCAAAAGTGTTCAATATGCTAGATAGAGCAGGTCTGTTTATACACACCATTGCACAGGATAGAAAAAAATAATAATGATGTTCGGGGAGCAGTTAAAGTCAAACGTTTGGGAAACACTCAAAGCTGGGGCTTCGGTAAACGATCAGAGCCTGAGGTTTGGGAAGGAGTCATCCTGAGGTTCTGAGAAGGAGTCGGAGCAGACAGTTCAGGTAGCAGTCAGGTCTTGAGGTTCTCAGGCTCAATATCCTAGAGAGAGCAGGTGTGTTTAGCTGCAGTGTTTCCCGGGATAAAAAAACGATGTTGGGGAAAGAGTCAGAGCTACATGAAAGAGTCAGTCTGAGGTTCAAGATAGAGTTGGAGCAGACTCTTCAGGAAGTAGTCAGGTTCTAATGGTTCGAGTAGGAGTCGGAGCCGGAGGTTCTGGCAAGGATTCAGAGTCTGATGTTCAGGAAGGAGTCAGGGCCTGGAGTTCAACGCTAATGGTATATTACGGAGTCTGAGTAGAATAGTATTGGAAGGGTCCCCATTGTTAGCACTAATATTCATATTAAATAACGTCTCGATCGGTGAATTTAAAGAAAAAAATTCTTCCCTATTGATAGCATTAATATTTATTATATTCATATAAAATATTTAATCGGTGATCGGCCTAGGTTATTTCATCTTACATACGCAAACATGAAAGAAGTAAATAGACACCATTATTATCATAAACAAAGACTGCTGTCAGAGGGGCCTGATCGACCTAGGTTTTTTTATCTAACATACACAGACATGAAGAAGTAAATAAACACCCTTCCTAACATTAATAATGAAGATAAATTATGGTACTTTTAATAGAAATATTACAGTTTTGCTCCGGGGAATGTAGAGGTGGCACCATATGTGGGTACCTTTAGCCTTGACGCACCATGTGTTGGTAAACTTTGAGCAGACACACCATGTGTGGGTACCCTTTGAGCAGACACACCATGTGTGGGTACCCTTTGAGCTGACGCACCATGTGTGGGTACCCTTACACCTGACGAACCATGTGTGGGTACCCTTAGAGCTGACGCACCATGTGTTGGTACCTTAAAAGCTGACGCACCATGTTCGGTACCCTTCAATGATAATAAGCACGGTTAAAAAACATTTTTTTTACTAAAACATCACTTTTGAACAATGTGTTTCTGTGATTGATATCATTAAGTGCTGCAGTTCCTTTTTTAAATTTGGATTGTTATCTTTTGACACAATTACACATTCTCAAAAGACACATTAAAATAAAAATAACCCATTTAAATATAAAATTGCTTTTGTTTTGTTCATTATATTATTGCTTGAAAGTGGTGAACAAGCTTAGAATAAATGTGTTCCAATATATTGAGCAATAAAGTGATAATTTTTCACAGAAATATGTTAAGCACACTTTTTGACTATTGTTTTGTTATTCATGCCTAGGTTTATAATCTGAAACAAACTGAGGAGCAATAATTTATTACTGCACTAGGACACTTGCTAAATGTTATACATGTTGTAGAAAACACTGCTCAGTTCCCTAGATGCAACAGATGTGTGCAATAATGCAGTAGGACACTCAAAACAGAGTAAATGCTGAATGCGGATGTATTTAATACTGTAGATAGAGCAAGTATGTGTTATAATATAGTGTGGCTCATACTATGTCTTATGGTGAATCTAACAGTGCACAATATCATAGAGATAGCACGTGTGTAATTTACTAATGGATATATACTAAATCAGCAACTGGTTAATATGTTAGATAGAACAGTGTAACACTTGATAAGTTGTACCTGCTTTATCTGTCGGTGTTCATTACCCTAAATACAGCAGGTTTGTGTAAATTCTGTCCAGCCTACTTTTAACTGGAATGATAAGTCACCACGATACCACATTTACTCATAACCTCATATTTTCTTTTTGCTTTATTGAACAGGTTGTAAACTTTCATTCTTTTTACTTTTTACGGACGTTAACCAAACACTTAATTGGTAATTAAACGCATTACCAGTCTAAGGATTGTAGCATCCATCAGAACGAATACTAAACTTTTAATTATTTACTTGCAGAAAATATGAAAAAATTACATTCAAAACAAATTAGATACAATCCCTCAAAAGTGTGAATACATGGGTGTCGTTGCCTTACAGTAATAAAAATGTCTATCCTACTATTAATTAGAATGATCAGTCACCACAATACCACATTTACTCATAACAATATATTTGTTTTTGCTTTATTGAATAGGTTGTAAACTTCCATCTTTTTCAGTTTTCATGCACGTTAACCAAACACTGAATTGGTAAATAAATTCGGTACCAGTCTAAGGGTGTTAGCATCCATCAGAAAAATACTAAACTTTGAATTATTTACTTGCAGAAAATATGAAAGATTACATTACAAAAAAATTAGACACAAGGTTTTCAAAAGTTTTCTAAAGTAATACAAATGTCTATCCTACTTTTAACTAGAATGACAGTCACCACAATACCACATTTATCATAACACAAATAAGGCACAAGTCCATCAAAAGTGTGAGGAATGGGTGTCGTCTGTCATCATTGTTCTAAAGTATGAACAAAATTAATATATATGTTAACTAACCCAGCTTAGACATTTGTTGCTGAGCAAGGTTAGTGGAAGGTTAACATAAAAAAGTAATTTCTTTTCGGGTAAGGTCAAATTGGCATTTTCTCTTTAATTTTATCAATAACTAGCGGCACCCGTCGCCCGGCGTTGCACGGGTGAAATTAGTACCTATTTCATGATGTCGAATAAAAATAAACGGCCTATAGTTCTTTCTCCACCTCCACCCCCTACACCGTGTTGGCGAATGTTGTAAATTAAAAAAAAAAAGAAAAAAGTGAAAGCGTTGAACGGGATCGAACGCTGATACCGTCAATCAGTACACCACCCTTCTCACCCAAAGCGCCACGGGTTCGAGTTAAAAATACATGTGAAAATAGGCTAATAACGCTATGCTTGTTTATTGACATGCGTGTTATGTTAACATTTCAGTTCTGCCGACCAAATGGAAAGTTCGACAATGACACGGTGTAGGTCATTTTTTGATGAAGTAAATTCATTTGGGCAATTTTTCTATAATATGCGTGTTTAAGGTGTATGATTTTGAAAATGTAAATGTATCCGGGTCTACCAGTATCTTGGTGCTAATTGAATTAAATAGGAAGTCGATTCGATCAAGAAATTGTAGCCGCCATGTTGAATCATGAATGTTGCATGAATTGTGTTCGTTAATTTCATTCGCTTAATTCCGGAATGAATATAAATGTAGAAGGTAGAATTAGATAGAACGTAATCTGATAATCGCGAATAATCATCGGAGTGTAAGGGAGCGGTTGTTAAGATTTTGCGTATTGCTTAATATTATGTAGTAAAATAATGCCAGACAAATACGAAATAACAATGGGTGTTTGGTGTAAATTATACTGTGTTTATTAGTTCCCGGTGTCGATGAGTGTGGTCACAGTAAAGAATTGTTAGGGAGAAAAGTTTTTACTACCACCTATATGGAGTTGGTATTTCGGAGAGTCGTGGCGGCCGGGCCGAATGTAATATTCAGTGTTAGTTTGGAAAGAAGAATAACAGATATACTAAAACAAGCTCGAGTGAATAAGTGCAATGTAATTGTGAGTTCAGTAGCCCGTGATGCATGTGGTTATTTTTCTATTCTCCGAGAAGGTACAGGGGAAAAAACGTCTCTACTTTATATATTAGATTAGTTCCCGGTGTCGATGAGTGTAGTCACAGTACAGAATTGTTAGGGAGAAAAGTTTTTACTACCACCTATATGGAGCTGGTATTTCGGAGAGTCGTGGCGGCCGGGCCGAATGTAATATTCAGTGTTAGTTTGGAAAGAAGAATAACCGATATACTAAAACACGCTCGAGCGAATAAGTGCAATGTAATTGTGAGTTCAGTAGCCCGTGATGCATGTGGTTATTTTCCTATTCTCCGAGAAGGTACAGGGGAAAAAACGTCTCTACTTTATATATTAGATTAAAAAAAAAAAAGAAAAAAGTGACAGAGTTGAACGGGATCGAACGCTGATACCGTCAATCAGTACACCACTCTTCTCACCCAAAGCGCCACGGCTTCGAGTTAAAATGCATGTGAAAATAGGCTAATAACGCTATGATTGTTTATTACATGCGTGTTATGTTAACATTTAAGTTTTGCCGACCAAATGGAAAGTTCGACAATGACACGGTGCAGTGCATTTTTTGATGAAGTAAATTCATTTGGGCAATTTTTCTATAATATGCGTGTTTAAGGTGTATTATTTTGAAAATGTAAATGTATCCGGGTCTACCAGTATCTTGGTGCTTATTGAATTAAATATGAAGTCGATTCGATCAAGAAATTTTAGCCGCCATGTTGAATCATGAATGTTGCATGAATTGTGTTCGTTAATTTCATTCGCTTACTTCCGAAATGAATATGAATGTAGAAGGTAGAATTAGATAGAACGTAATCTGATAATCGCGAATAATCATCGGAGTGTAAGGGAGCGGTTGTTAAGTTTTTGCGTATTGCTTAATATTATGTAGTAAAATAATGCCAGACAAATACGAAATAACAATGGGTGTTTTGTGTAAATTATACTGTGTTTATTAGTTCCCGGTGTCGATTAGTGTAGTCACAGTACAGAATTGTTAGGGAGAAAAGTTTTTACTACCACCTATATGGAGTTGGTATTTCGGAGAGTCGTGGCGGCCGGGCCGAATGTAATATTCAGTGTTAGTTTGGAAAGAAGAATAACAGATATACTAAAACACGCTCGAGTGAATAAGTGCAATGTAATTGTGAGTTCAGTAGCCCGTGATGCATGTGGTTATTTTCCTATTCTCCGAGAAGGTATAGGGGAAAAAAATTATCTACTTTATATATTAGATTAGTTCCCGGTGTCGATGAGTGTAGTCACAGTACAGAATTGTTAGGGAGAAAAGTTTTTACTACCACCTAATATCCAGCTGGTATTTCGGAGAGTCGTGGCGGCCGGGCCGAATGTAATATTCAGTGTTAGTTTGGAAAGAAGAATAACAGATATACTAAAACACGCTCGAGTGAATAAGTGCAATGTAATTGTGAGTTCAGTAGCCCGTGATGCATGTGGTTATTTTCTTATTCTCCGAGAAGGTACAGGGGAAAAAACCTCTCTACTTTATATATTAGATTAAAATAAAAAAAAGAAAAAAGTGACAGAGTTGAACGGGATCGAACGCTGATACCGTCAATCAGTACACCACCCTTTCACCCAAAGCGCCACAACTTCGAGTTAAAAATACATGTGAAAATAGGCTAATAACGCTATGCTTGTTTATTGACATGCGTGTTATGTTAACATTTCAGTTCTGCCGACCAAATGGAAAGTTCGACAATGACACGGTGTAGTGCATTTTTTGATGAAGTAAATTCATTTGGGCAATTTTTTATAATATGCGTGTTTAAGGTGTATGATTTTAGAAAATGTAAATGTATCCGGGTCTACCAGTATCTTGGTGCTTATTGAATTAAATAGAAAGTGTATTCGATCAAGAAATTTTAGCCGCCATGTTGAATCATGAATGTTGCATGAATTGTGTTCGTTAATTTCATTCGCTTAATTCCGGAATGAATATAAATGTAGAAGGTAGAATTAGATTAAACGTAATCTGATAATCGCGAATAATCATTGGAGTGTAAGGGAGCGGTTGTTAAGTTTTTGCGTATTGCTTAATATTATGTAGTAAAATAATGCCAGACGAATACGAAATAACAATGGGTGTTTTGTGTAAATTATACTGTGTTTATTAGTTCCCGGTGTCGATGAGTGTAGTCACAGTACAGAATTGTTAGGGAGAAAAGTTTTTACTACCACCTATATGGAGTTGGTATTTTGGAGAGTCGTGGCGGCCGGGCCGAATGTAATATTCAGTGTTAGTTTGGAAAGAAGAATAACAGATATACTAAAACACGCTCGAGTGAATAAGTGCAATGTAATTTTGAATTCAGTAGCCAGTGATGAATGTGGTTATTTTCCTATTCTCCGAGAAGGTACAGGGGAAAAAACGTCTCTACTTCATATATTAGATAAAAAAAAAAGGAAAAATTGACAGAGTTGAACGGGATTGAACGCTGATACCGTCAAACAGTACACTACCCTTCTCACCCAAAGCGCCACTGCTTCGAGTTAAAAATACATGTGAAAATAGGCTAATAACGCTATGCTTGTTTATTGACATGCGTGTTATGTTAACATTTAAGTTCTGCCGACCAAATGAAAAGTTCGACCAGTACACGGTGTAAGTCATTTTTTGATGAAGTAAATTCATTTGGGCAATTTTTCTATAATATGCGTGTTTAAGGTGTATGATTTTGAAAATGTAAATGTATCTGGGTCTACCAGTATCTTGGTGCTTATTGAATTAAATAGGAAGTCGATTCGATCAAGAAATTGTAGCCGCCATGTTGAATCATGAATGTTGCATGAATTGTGTTCGTTAATTTAATTCGCTTACTTCCGAAATGAATATGAATGTAGAAGGTAGAATTAGATAGAACGTAATCTGATAATCGCGAATAATCATCGGAGTGTAAGGGAGCGGTTGTTAAGATTTTGCGTATTTCTTAATATTATGTAGTAAAATAATGCCAGACAAATACGAAATAACAATGGGTGTTTGGTGTAAATTATACTGTGTTTATTAGTTCCCGGTGTCGATGAGTGTGGTCACAGTAAAGAATTGTTAGGGAGAAAAGTTTTTACTACCACCTATATGGAGTTGGTATCTCGGAGAGTCGTGGCGGCCGGGCCGAATGTAATATTCAGTGTTAGTTTGGAAAGAAGAATAACAGATATACTAAAACAAGCTCGAGTGAATAAGTGCAATGTAATTGTGAGTTCAGTAGCCCGTGATGCATGTGGTTATTTTCCTATTCTCCGAGAAGGTACAGGGAAAAAAACGTCTCTACTTTATATATTAGATTAGTTCCCGGTGTCGATGAGTGTAGTCACAGTACAGAATTGTTAGGGAGAAAAGTTTTTACTACCACCTATATGGAGCTGGTATTTCGGAGAGTCGTGGCGGCCGGGCCGAATGTAATATTCAGTGTTAGTTTGGAAAGAAGAATAACCGATATACTAAAACACGCTCGAGCGAATAAGTGCAATGTAATTGTGAGTTCAGTAGCCCGTGATGCATGTGGTTATTTTCCTATTCTCCGAGAAGGTACAGGGGAAAAAACGTCTCTACTTTATATATTAGATTAAAAAAAAAAAAGAAAAAAGTGACAGAGTTGAACGGGATCGAACGCTGATACCGTCAATCAGTACACCACTCTTCTCACCCAAAGCGCCACGGCTTCGAGTTAAAATGCATGTGAAAATAGGCTAATAACGCTATGTTTGTTTATTACATGCGTGTTATGTTAACATTTAAGTTTTGCCGACCAAATGGAAAGTTCGACAATGACACGGTGCAGTGCATTTTTTGATGAAGTAAATTCATTTGGGCAATTTTTCTATAATATGCGTGTTTAAGGTGTATTATTTTGAAAATGTAAATGTATCCGGGTCTACCAGTATCTTGGTGCTTATTGAATTAAATAGGAAGTCGATTCGATCAAGAAATTTTAGCCGCCATGTTGAATCATGAATGTTGCATGAATTGTGTTCGTTAATTTCATTCGCTTACTTCCGAAATGAATATGAATGTAGAAGGTAGAATTAGATAGAACGTAATCTGATAATCGCGAATAATCATCGGAGTGTAAGGGAGCAGTTGTTAAGTTTTTGCGTATTTCTTAATATTATGTAGTAAAATAATGCCAGACAAATACGAAATAACAATGGGTGTTTTGTGTAAATTATACTGTGTTTATTAGTTCCCGGTGTCCGTTTAGTGTAGTCACAGTAAAGAATTGTTAGGGAGAAAAGTTTTTACTACCACCTATATGGAGTTGGTATTTCGGAGAGTCGTGGCGGCCGGGCCGAATGTAATATTCAGTGTTAGTTTGGAAAGAAGAATAACAGATATACTAAAACACGCTCGAGTGAATAAGTGCAATATAATTGTGAGTTCAGTAGCCCGTGATGCATGTGGTTATTTTCCTATTCTCCGAGAAGGTATAGGGGAAAAAACGTATCTACTTTATATATTAGATTAGTTCCCGGTGTCGATGAGTGTAGTCACAGTACAGAATTGTTAGGGAGAAAAGTTTTTACTACCACCTAATATCCAGCTGGTATTTCGGAGAGTCGTGGCGGCCGGGCCGAATGTAATATTCAGTGTTAGTTTGGAAAGAAGAATAACAGATATACTAAAACACGCTCGAGTGAATAAGTGCAATGTAATTGTGAGTTCAGTAGCCCGTGATGCATGTGGTTATTTTCCTATTCTCCGAGAAGGTATAGGGGAAAAAACGTCTCTACTTTATATATTAGATTAGTTCCCGGTGTCGATGAGTGTAGTCACAGTACAGAATTGTTAGGGAGAAAAGTTTTTACTACCACCTAATATCCAGCTGGTATTTCGGAGAGTCGTGGCGGCCGGGCCGAATGTAATATTCAGTGTTAGTTTGGAAAGAAGAATAACAGATATACTAAAACACGCTCGAGTGAATAAGTGCAATGTAATTGTGAGTTCAGTAGCCCGTGATGCATGTGGTTATTTTCCTATTCTCCGAGAAGGTACAGGGGAAAAAACCTCTCTACTTTATATATTAGATTAAAATAAAAAAAATAAAAAAGTGACAGAGTTGAACGGGATCGAACGCTGATACCGTCAATCAGTACACCACCCTTTCACCCAAAGCGCCACAACTTCGAGTTAAAAATACATGTGAAAATAGGCTAATAACGCTATGCTTGTTTATTGACATGCGTGTTATTTTAACATTTCAGTTCTGCCGACCAAATGGAAAGTTCGACAATGACACGGTGTAGTGCATTTTTTGATGAAGTAAATTCATTTGGGCAATTTTTTATAATATGCGTGTTTAAGGTGTATGATTTTAGAAAATGTAAATGTATCCGGGTCTACCAGTATCTTGGTGCTTATTGAATTAAATAGGAAGTGTATTCGATCAAGAAATTTTAGCCGCCATGTTGAATCATGAATGTTGCATGAATTGTGTTCGTTAATTTCATTCGCTTAATTCCGGAATGAATATAAATGTAGAAGGTAGAATTAGATTAAACGTAATCTGATAATCGCGAATAATCATTGGAGTGTAAGGGAGCGGTTGTTAAGTTTTTGCGTATTGCTTAATATTATGTAGTAAAATAATGCCAGACGAATACGAAATAACAATGGGTGTTTTGTGTAAATTATACTGTGTTTATTAGTTCCCGGTGTCGATGAGTGTAGTCACAGTACAGAATTGTTAGGGAGAAAAGTTTTTACTACCACCTATATGGAGTTGGTATTTTGGAGAGTCGTGGCGGCCGGGCCGAATGTAATATTCAGTGTTAGTTTGGAAAGAAGAATAACAGATATACTAAAACACGCTCGAGTGAATAAGTGCAATGTAATTTTGAATTCAGTAGCCAGTGATGAATGTGGTTATTTTCCTATTCTCCGAGAAGGTACAGGGGAAAAAACGTCTCTACTTTGTATATTAGATTAGTTCCCGGTGTCGATGAGTGTAGTCACAGTACAGAATTGTTAGGGAGAAAAGTTTTTACTACCACCTATATGGAGTTGGTATTTCGGAGAGTCGTGGCGGCCGGGCCGAATGTAATATTCAGTGTTAGTTTGGAAAGAAGAATAACAGATATACTAAAACACGCTCGAGTGAATAAGTGCAATGTAATTGTGAGTTCAGTAGCCCGTGGTGCATGTGGTTATTTTCCTATTCTCCGAGAAGGTACAGGGGAAAAAACGTTTTTACTTTATATATTAGATTAAGAAAAAAAAGAAAAAAGTGACAGAGTTGAACGGGATCGAACGCTGATACCGTCAATCAGTACACCACCCTTCTCACCCAAAGCGCCACGGCTTTGAGTTAAAAATACAAGTGAAAATTGGCTAATAACGCTATGCTTGTTTATTGACATGCGTATTATGTTAACATTTAAGTTCTGCCGACCAAATGGAAAGTTCGACAATGACACGGTGTAGGTCATTTTTTGATGAAGTAAATTCATTTGGGCAATTTTTCTATAATATGCGATTTTAAGGTGTACGATTTTGAAAATATAAATGTATCCGGGTCTACCAGTATCGTGGTGCTTATTGAATTAAATAGGAAGTCGATTCGATCAAGAAATTGTAGCCGCCATGTTGAATCATGAATGTTGCATGAATTGTGTTCGTTAATTTCATTCGCTTAATTCCGGAATGAATATAAATGTAGAAGGTAGAATTAGATAGAACGTAATCTGATAATCGCGAATAATCATTGGAGTGTAAGGGAGCGGTTGTTAAGTTTTTGCGTATTGCTTAATATTATTTAGTAAAATAATGCCAGACAAATACGAAATAATAATGGGTGTTTTGTGTAAATTATACTGTGTTTATTAGTTCCCGGTGTCGATGAGTGTAGTCACAGTACAGAATTGTTAGGGAGAAAAGTTTTTACTACCACCTGTATGGAGTTGGTATTTCGGAGAGTCGTGGCGGCCGGGCCGAATGTAATATTCAGTGTTAGTTTGGAAAGAAGAATAACAGATATACTAAAACACGCTCGAGTGAATAAGTGCAATGTAATTGTAAGTTCAGTAGCCCGTGATGCATGTGGTTATTTACCTATTCTCCGAGAAGGTACAGGGGAAAAAACGTCTCTACTTTATATATTAGATAGAAGATTAAAAAAAAAAGAAAAAAGTCTCATTATTAGAAAGAAGAATTTAACACTTCTTTTAATTTTGTCCAGTAAAAGAGACTAGCAAATAAGTCAGCATTTTTTACATTGAAATGTAACAAGTTCTAGGCGCTTGATTGTGATAGTGCTCTCTAGGCCCTCTTTAATTTTAAAAGTGCTCATTATTCTACATAGTGCGGGTGTTTACTCAAATAGTGTTCAATATCATAGATAGAGCAGTTATGCTTATACGCACTATTGCACAGGATAAAAAAACTGATGCGCGGGGTGCAGTTATAGTCAAACGTTTGGGAAACAGTCAAAGCTGGATGTTTGGTAAACAATCAGAGCCTGAGGTTTGGGAAGAATCGTCCCGAGGTTCTTAGAAGGAGTCAGAGTAGACAGTTCAACTAGGAGTCAGGTCTTGAGGTTAAGGTATGGAGCAGAACCTCAAGCTCAATATCCTAGAGAGAGCAGGTGTTTTTAGCTGCAGCATTGCCCGGGATAAAAAAAAACGATGTTGGGGAAGGAGTCAGAGTTTGGGGGAAAAACAGTCAAAGCTGGATGTTCGGGAAAGAGTCAGAGCTTGCAGTACGTGAAAGAGTCTGTCTGAGGTTCAAGAAGGAGTCAGAGCCGACTCTTCAGGAAGTAGTCAGGTCCTAATGGTTCGGGTAGGAGTCAGAGCCGGACGTTCTGGGAAGGATTCAGAGCCTGGAGTTCAACGCTAATGTGTATATTACAGAGTCTGAGTAGAATGGTAGGGGAAGGGTCCTCATTCTTAGCACTAATAATTATATTCATATAAAATAACATATCGATCGGTGAATTTAAAGAAAAAATTATTCTTCCCCATTGATAGCATTAACATTTATTATATTCATATAAAATATTTAATCGGTGATCGGCCTATGTCATTTCATCTAATATACTCAAACATGAAAGAAGTAAATAGAACCCATTATCATCATTAACAATGAAGTCTGCTGTCAGAGGGTCCTGATCGACCTAGGTTATTTCATCTAACATACACAGACATGAAGAAGTAAATAAACACCCTTATAATGAAGACAAATATGGTACTTTAAATAAAAAAGTTACATTTTTTCTCCAGGGAATAAAGAAGTTGTGCCGATTTTAGAGGAGGCCGGATATAGTGTAGCCAGGGTGAATTGGCAACCAGGTACGTGACATCTTTTGCTCTTGGCAAATGTAGAAGGAGGTAAACCTGACGAGGGCAACACAGACGAGACAGCTTTGGCTGAGGGCAACGGCTGTAGTGTCCAGTGGAGTGAAGGAGGGCGACTGGAGAAGAGTGATCCCCGTGCAACGCCGATAGGTACATATATAGTATGCACACCATGGCGGCGATAGGTACATATATAGTATGTGTACCGTGTCGGTGATAGGTACGTATATAACACGCGCACCGGGGCGGCGATAGGTACGTATTTAGCATGCGCATGGAAGCTACGATAGGTACGTATATAGTATGTGCACCAGGGCGGCAATAGGTACGTATATAGTATGCACACAGGGGCGGCAAGTGGTACGTATATATTATGCGAACCGGGGCGGCGATAGGTACGAATATAGCATGCGCACCGGGGTGGCGATACGCACGTATTTAGCATTCGCACCGAGACACTTGATAGCATTAACATTTATTAACATTTATATAGTATGTATTGAGGATTCGCACCAGAGCGACGATAGGTACGTATATAGTATGCGCACTGGGGCGGCGATAGCTACGTATATGGTATGCGCACCAGGGCGGCTATATGAACATATATCGTATGCGCACCGGGGCGAAATAAGTACCTATATAGAAGGCGCATATAGAAGCACTACTTTTTATAGAAATATGTCATACTTTTGCCCTTGTCTACGGAGGAGGAATGGTGGGGAAGTGACAGCTTTCGCAAAAGGCAAAGGGAGAAAGTAGCGGTTAAATGGGGCGACCAGGGAAGAGAAAGATAGAAAGATAAAGAGACGGCTATAGATAGAGGGAGAGAAATATAAGTTTGAATATAAAGATCTTACACAAGCGTTTTTTCTACAATTATGTGTATGATGACCCCGAGCAACGCCGGGTAGCCCCGCTAGTTTTTTTTTATAAAAGTGAATTACCACTTATCAAGCCCAAAATCAAATCACAGATAACAATTAGTGAAAATGTCAGCTGGATGCTAGAACAGTTCTATTAAGAGATTGAGAACTACAATTAATTCACAGAACAATTCGAGATATATTTGTTGACATTGGACTTGAAAATAAAAATGTTATAGTCTGTAATTAAACATTCCCGCGTAACCTGCTCCACGGGTGGGAATTCTTGGAAAAAACTATGTCTATGGAAGTTCCGTTTGATTTCTCACACATAGAAGAAAAACGGAGAATTATGTGCAGTGTTGGTAGAGCTCGGCTTTTTATTAAAAAGTCTTAAGCAAGGGGGCGAAACCCAAAGTTCAGTATAGCACCTACTATGTAAATAGACATAATGTCTGTTTCTAATACATTGAATACCGTTTGAAACAGGTAAATCAGAACCCTGTTTTATAACAGAGTCAGAAGGTCAGATGTGACAATCTGTATGAGCAGATAACAAAACAGAAATAAGGCTACTTGACCGTGAGCGAGCCCAGACAGACGTATAAAATTTAAGTTTCAAAATAAATAGATACATAATTAAGCTGTTTCTCATCCCTCTCGACGTGCGTATTGAAGCTTTACTTTTCAAAATTTCTAAGCATAGTTGGTGCCTACCAATTTATGTTAGTCTATGTCACCATGCATATTTGTTTTCTTTTTATGCGAAATCATTAATGAATAATGTGTTCAAAGCGCTTCTTATTCCCCTCATCATCTTTTTCCTATATAAACATTCATAAACTACAGTGACATTAAATTCCTCTTAAAACTCGCCCTTCTTATGAACTTTATTTACACAATTCTCTAGTTAAAATAACAAAAAAATTATAATTTAAAACATCAGCATCGACTATGACTACTATAAATACGCATTGTTATAATATACAATTGCTCTATATTAAGTATCACCTTTATTATACTAGCACGATGATGCAATAAATATACAAATACTACAGGTATTTTACACACTTCAATTACACTTTGATTTCGTGATAAAACATCATCAAACCAATCATATCAGCCAAATAATACTTTCGCAGAAGCATCGGCTATCGTCTAATATACATATTTTCCTTGACCAGAACTAAATTTTAATTTGTCAAATGTAATCTTAATGGGAGATTTTGACAAACCTTTTTATATAATATATTATTTTATAATTATAATTAGTACAATCATAATTTTGATAAATCAACAAAATATCTACTTTAATGCCAAAAAGCATCATTTTCCAAAATATTTTTACGATTTAGTAATCAAAACTATTTTTTCTTATAGTACTTATTCTGAAATAAAATCTATTTTCACAAAATAATGTTTCTTTTGCTATTAACATTTTTCGTTAACCCTGATGTAGTAGCATCGATAGCGACCCGTAACCTTACAAATATAATAAATTGGCGTATATTATTTAAATACTTCTTTTATGAATTATTTGTCTGCACGTTTTAAGTTAAACATGTAGTTATAACATGTAACATGCTATTTTAAGTTCGTCACGGACAAAAGTTATATATATATATATATATAAATTCATCTAATTCAACCGTAAAATTTGTAATTCATAATAACAGCACGATTACTTAGAAAATAAACTGTAAATAAGTCATTTGTTTTTCCCTTCAATAGAAAGAAATACCATTATTTCGAAATATGAAAAGACTGTCAAAACTACTGCCATCTTCATTATATCCTAGTTTCAAAATTCGTCTGGGGTTCTTTTCACATACAAATTTGATAACAACTTGAGCACCTGCTTCTGAAAAATAAGAGAATATGTTTTTTTTTCATAGAAAAGGAAATACTCTAAGGGTAATTTCAAGGGAAAATTTGTTGAAAAAATTTAAAAATGATTGGCAATGATCCTCGTTAATTGAAACGTATAAACCCATTCAAGTCTTAATTTATTAATTAAATATTCATTTACATAAGTATTAATACCATTGATTATTAACATATTTAGAACTACTATAATTAGATTCGAGTTGGAGTTCGCCTCTCACTCTATTTAGAACTTTGTAGCGTCTTTTTAGAGTTCAATGTGTGTATAACTACATTATGACAACATTTATGACATATTCAAACTGTTTAGGATACATAAATGCAATTTGCAGTTATGCTTCATATCTACAAATGGATTGAAAACAAACTCTTCATTATGAAGTACTCCTCATTTATTACTGAAATCTTTACAAGAAATTAATATCAACTGAAAGCGTACATCTCTCTTCTCCATGAGCGATGATTTTAAAACAGGGTAAAAATGCTGTTTCCTGGATCGGCTGTGGTTTTGAGTTGCATGTCGACATTTTCAATCTTTTACTAATATTGATCACCATTCACCTGTCAATTAATAAAAAACAAAAAAAAAATAGCGTTACTTTTTGTTGCCTGCACAAAGAGAATAAATATCGCATATAGAAATAGTTTAAATCAGGGGTGGGAAAACTACGGCCCACGGGCCGCATGCGTCCCGGCAATGTAATTCATGCGGCCCTTCAAAATGGTAGTTAATGAAAAATGATTGCATTTTCGCTTTGCAATCCATATATTTCGGTTATTTCAGATATCATTTATATTGGAAAATATACTATGCGGCCCAGTACAATTTTTTTTTTTTTTTATGTGGCCCTTGCTCTGAAAAGTTTGCCCACCCCTGGTTTACATTTATTAAATGTTAGTAAATATTCTTGATGTACAAAAGTTGAATATTTCTCGATCGATTTATATTAAAAGACTGAAATAAGGAAATCAAAAAACAAACCATACACTTGAAATAATTTGAACAATTTTAAAACCGATGATTAAGTACTATTTTAAAAGTACATAGGCGAGAAGTGTTATTAAATGATAATATTTGTGAATACATTACCTGACTGTTTTCTGTTGTGAGATTTCGCCGCAACACTCCAAATTAACATCAACCCAACTTGCGTACTTTATTACAAATATAAACCATAATATTTATTAAAATGTGTTTATACAGAGCTTCAGTCGATTTTAGCCACACAGACTTAACGCAAAACGATGAAAGCAGCATCAGAAAATATGAATTAATTAATGTAAGTTTAAGGGCGAGTTTTATGTGCAAAATGTGACATTCATCAGTGACATAAATATGCAGTACATTTTTCAATATGTTCCTGTGTTAAGGTTTGAACTATAAGAGATCGATTTAGCTATTGACTATGACCTATCCTTAAAGTATTGAATAGAGTTTACAATGAATGAAGTTACAGAATGAGTAAACTAAATGTTTCTGAAGAAATGTATTCGTAATACAACTTTCTTTTTCCACGTGATTCTTTACTTTAGATGTTGGCAACTTTGAAACTGTTAATTGCTGCAGACGCCATGATCGATGTTTAAAAACTTCATTTCAGATTAAGTTATGAAATAAAGAGTTGTTCCTTTATTTACTTATATATTTTCCATACTCTCTTTTCGTAAGAACACATAATCAATTCACCTTTTTTATAGCTAATTAGGTTGTAAAGGAAGGTATTTCGGTTCCTCTCAAATTTATATATTTAATATATTTTAACGTAATGAAATATAATTCTTATTATTTGCGTTACTTTGGCTAAGGTCAAAGTGTAGTATCTGTTCCGATGGATACTGCACCCCATACTGGTGTTGTCTTGGCCTTCGGGTCGGTATTTACGCCGGTCAATGGGTCTGTACTGTGCAGTTCTGGGAGGTCCACCTTCCCAGGCTTTGCCTCCCCTCTTTGGGGAAGAGTAAGTTTATTGCTTACTGTCTGAGGCGCCTCTACCGGGGAATGCCGACGGGGCTGCCCAGGCAATTTTTAAACCCCACTTTCCCGACCTTGGGTCACATCTTACTTGTGGGAGTAAGATAAAAACTGGCATTGTGCCTAACTCCTGGAGAGGAGTAAATCAATACTCAAGATTCAATAACCATGTTTATAAAGATTACTTTATCTTAATAAGTTTATTTCTAGTCATTTAACATAACTATTTGATTATTCATCAATGTATAATAAATTAGAGTCTTTTCTTATTTGAAAATAAATCTTGTTTCAGTTCTGTGAATATGAGGTTTTAATACACCCACTATTGAAATTAATATTGGTTTATTCAAACTTTAAGTATGTACCCTTTTATTTATCTAAATCAAACTTTTTAAAATACATGCTAGACTTCTTTAGTTTTCTTGACATCTCTTTTAATAGGTTTAATTTTAATAGAAAATAAATCCGATGTTAATTCATAATATCCGCGATGTTTTGTTTATTCGAATAAAATACGTATATAACCTGAAAATTCATTTTGTAAATTGTTGTGGTTGCAAGGTTGAACAATAATTAGTGAGGAATACAATGAAGACGCAAACAAGGAGAATGCAATAATAAGTGTATTAAAGAAAAGGTATAGTTACAGTATGTACAAATGAAGGTGTCGAGTCAGAGAGTCGTGGTGGAGGACATGTACGCTCTTCGGCGTCACTTCCGGTGGCATTTAGGTAACACACACTAAGGCCAACCTAGGCTTGCCATTTATAGTGTAACGTTATTCGTATATGCAAATGAGTGGTTGCCACCACAACACCCCCCTCCCAAGATTTGAAGTCACACAGATTTCAATATCTTTTTCTTTTTGGGTTTACCATCAATGGTTCATTAAATTTTCTTTTCCTACCTGATCTTCGGGGTTCAGGTGTATATTCAGGCGGTTCCAAATTAAAAGATTCTGTATATGACATCTATGGTTTCTTCCTCTTCGACTGTTGTCGTATAATCATCATCTTGGATATGACGTTTTTTTATCTGATTTAGGTGCCTTTTATCTATACTCTGTGGACCTTTAATCATATATGTACAATCACCAATGCGTTTATCCACTACTCCACATTCCCAGTAAGATGTGTTATTCTTGTAGCACTTAAAATATACTCGATCTCCCGAGTTATATTTCTTTCTTCTCGTGTGTGTAGTGTTTCGGATAATTGCCTGTCTTGGCAACAGTTTATCAAACGCTGATTTTACCTTTCTGGCAAACATTAGATCAGCAGGTGATATGTTTGATGGTGTACTAGGATGTGGTGTGATCCTATAAACTTGCAAGAATTGTTGCAAAGCTTTTTCTGTTGGTGTTCCAATGGATTTCTTTAACGCTCGTTTTAGCGTGTCCACGAACCTTTCCGCAAGGCCGTTCGACCTTGGATGATACGGCGGAGTCGTGATGTGCTTCACTCGGAACGTGTCGCAAAATTCCTTTAACTCTGCGGATGTTAACTGCGTTCCGTTGTCAGTGACCAGTGTGTATGGTACACCGAATCTTGCAAACAACTCGTGTAGGAACCCTATTGAGTTGTTCGTTGTTGGATTCCTGCAACGCATTACCTCCGGCCATTTTGTGTAACTATCCACTACAATTAAATAATAGTTTTCTCCTACTGGACCAGCGAAGTCCATGTGGATTCTCGACCATGGTTGGTCGGTTTTCGGCCAAGGTTTGTGTACTATAGGTGGGGATTTTGCTGCTAACTGGCATCCTTTACATTTATTTATTGTTGCTGCTATGTCAGTGTCCATGTTACGCCAGTACACGTAGCTTCTCATTAACGACTTCATTCGATTTATCCCCGGATGTCCCGTATGGAAATCTCTTAACATCCTATTCTGCAATGTTTTGGGTATTACCACTCTCTCACTGTACAGTAACACATCGTTACATATGGAGATAACTTCCTGCACCTTTGTGTCCGTTATAATTTTCTCTTTTATGTCCTTTATGTATTCGTCTTTCTCGGCTTCCCTTTTAATGTCCGACAAAGTTACGGGTAGTTCCTTAATGATGTTTGCTACCATATTTTTTTCTTCAACATTTGTCCGAATTGCTGCAATGACTGATTCTTCCAGATTGTGTTTCTGTGGTATCAGTCTTGACAGTCCATCCGCATGGCAAATCTTTTTTGATGCTAGATGTTGTAGCTGGAAATCGTAATTAAGTAAAATTGTACCCCAGCGCAGCAATCTATTTGCGGTGTATACCGGCAATCCTTTTTTTGATCCATAGATCGTGACTAACGGTTTATGGTCGGTTTCAAGTAAGAATTTTCTACCATATAAATATCGGTGAAATTTAGTCACGGAAAAGATTATGCTCAATGCTTCTTTTTCGATTTGTGAATATGCCCTCTCGGCTGGTATCAGCGTTCTCGAAGCGTGCGCTATTGGTTTTCTAGACACATCCGGCATAATATGTTGAATGCATGCTCCTAAGCCGTAGGAACTAGCGTCACTAGCGACGACTATTTTTAATTTTGTGTCAAAATGCGTTAAGAATAATTCGGATGTTAGTGCGCTCTTTATTTTGTCAAAAGCGGTTTGACATTCTTGCGTCCAGTTCCAAGGTGTATCCTTTTTAAGCAGATTATTTAAGGGGGCTTGCAAGTTATGCATTCCTTTAATAAAAGATTGATAATAATTTGCGAGTCCCTAGAAACTCTGCAAGGTTGTTACGTTATCAGGTGCTGGCATATTTTTTATTGCCGCAGATCTGTCTGGGTCTGGACGTCGTCCATGTTTGTTTATTATGTGTCCAAGATACTTAATCTCGCTTATACAAAAGTCACATTTACTTACTTTTACTTTAAAGCCGAATTCTTGTATTCGAGTAAATACTTGTTTCAAATGTTCCTTATGTTCTTGTAGGGATTTGCTCCTGACAACAATGTCGTCCAGGCACTGGCGTAGCTAGGGGGCGGCGAGGGGGGCGGGCCGCCCCGGGCGGCACACCTGAGGGGGCGGCATTTTGAGAGGGTAAAAATAGAAAGTAGAGAAAAAAATTTAAAAAAACAAAAGTTAACAAAAAATATGAAATTTTATACTATAATTTTATATAATAATAAATTTAAATGAGAACATTTGAAAACCTGAAAATGTTATGAAATGATAAAATCATTTTTATTTACTTTTTTGTCGTTGTTGTTAAAGTCCGAATTTTCGCCAAATAACATGGATGTATCAAGGAGAGAATAGTCCGATGTAGTTTTCTTTTCTTTGTCTTCATAATGTTATTATTAAGAGGGCGAGCCCTCCGAAGAGAAAAAACGTCTTGTATCGGTGCTTTTTTAAATCCGTGTGTGTAATCGCTCGGTTTTCAGAAATTTGTTGTTGTTAATAACGTTTCAACTCTTTTAAAAATAGTTTTAATATATTTTAAACAAATGTATTTATGAATGGCAAATAAGGCTATAAATTTATTTTTTGTGAGAGAACTGTCACAAGGCATCAAGTCGGTTGAAAATTTACAAACAGATTTTTCGCGCCTTTTTTTCGGCAAAGTTATCAATGACTCTATCAAAATTCACTTCCTCGACAAGTTCCCTCTCTATTGAGAGGATTGCCAAGTCTGTAAGTCTTGTCTGGCTCATTGCTGATCTAAGGTAGTTTTTTATGAGCTTCAGTTTTGAGAAAGAGCGCTCACAGCTAGCAACGCTAATAGCTCTGGTGAGGAAAATTCTCAGCAAGATCACAATATTAGGGACGGAATCCCCAAGTTGGTATCTTTGTATAAAGTTCAAAAGTTCAAGAGGTCCATCGATTTTGTCTTTTTCTGAAGCTTTTACAACATACTGTAACCTCTTCTTTTCAGCAAAGAATTTCTCTTTTTCTATATCTTCGTCAAATCCACCAAGCTGACAATCATAATTATCATCAAGCAGATTTGACGGTATAAGAAAAGCGTATTTATTTGCAAGATTGTGAACTTGTTGAAATCTGCAAGATATTTCTTCAGTCAATCTGTCTATGACAGACAGCATTTCCCGTCTCAACTCAGTATCAAAACTCAGCGCTGCATCAGTCAATCCTTCACCATCCATTCGTTTCTTTTTGCGAATACGACGCTCCATGCTTATCCCCATTTCAGAGCAGAGTGTTTTTGACTCGTCTATTGCAGTGTCCACTATCTTTTCTCTATTCTGAAGAAGGAAATCTTTCAACGCCGTCAGCCTGACAGAACTTTGTTGCAGATCCAGCCCTTTTTTTTGAAGATATTTCTGGGCATCATTGATTTCTGGGAGAATAGTTTTCCAAAGGTTCAGAAATAAAAGAAACGGAAACGATAGTACCGAGTTGAGAATTAAAGATGCATCTGATCTTGTGGTTGCATTTTCTCCTTCTTCTGTGAGCTGTTCCAGGGCAATGACGACTTCCAATATTGTTTTTATCACAACATCTACAGCATCTGCTCGACTACTCCATCTAGTATCCACAGTCCGTTTGATACTTAGACCGGTCAACTGAATCAAGATGTCCCAGCGATGTGTAGATGCAGAAAAGAACGAGAATAACCGGTCCAGTGTGCCAAAAAATGTAACAGAGTGAACCGCTACTGAAGCTGCATGTACACAAGCTTTCATATACATTTTTATCGAATAGGTGCGAAAAGAAAGTTGGATATTTGGGTGTATATACACCGACATCAAAGAGGAAATAACATTAGATGCGAAAGTTTGAATTCATTAATTTTATTACTGTCCAAACGTTTGTTTTTGTAGCATACTTTTTATAACTCCTTGTAAACTTTACAATTGCTAGCTGGGGGATCGGACAAAATCACCCCGGGCAACCCCCACCATCTACTTAAAACAAAAGGAAAACAGATAAAATCTCAAATGAATAAAAAATATTAAAAATCAGTTTTCATATTTTAATTTTAATTTAATTGAATTTAGGAAAATTAGATACCGTAGAACTAATTTTCGCAAGGTATGAAAATTAAGAATAATGTTAATTTAATAATAATGGACCAGTTTTCCTACCTAGCAAAAAATTTTCCATGGACGAATTATCCATGGGCGAATTATCCATGGACGAATTTTCCGGGCACCCAAATGCCGGGGGGGGGCGGCAAATTTTACTACCGCCCAGGGCGGCAAAAGGTCTAGCTACGCCACTGCGTCCAGGTATGCACATGCGCACTCAATACCACTTAGCATGGTGTCCATCGCTTGCTGAAAAATGGCAGGCGCTTCTTTGATGCCAAAGGGCAATCGGTTGTATTTGAATAATCCCTTATGCGTATTTATGCATAGTATTTTTGAGCAATTTTCCTCGACCGGTATTTGCAAATATGCATCGCTCAAGTCTATCTTGGAGAAGATATTACCACCATTTAACTTCGTGAATATTTCCTCTGGGCTCGGTAGAGGGTAATGGTGATCTTTTAATAGGAAGTTGACCCCGGTCGAAAAATCTGCGCACACTCTAACTTCGTCATTCTTTTTCTTTACGTATACGGCGGGGGCTGCCCACTCGCTGTATTCTATTTTTGATAGAATTCCTGTCTGTTCAAATCTATCTAATTCTTTATTAATCTTTTCCAACCCAGCGAACGGAACGTTTCGCTTTTTTCTAAATATTGGGCTGGCGTTTTCTTTAAGTTCAAACGAGGCCTTGAATTTATTACAGCGACCTAAGTTAGTCATGAATGCTTCAGGAAATAATTCTTTTAAATCGTCTTTTATATTTACTGTTGTTGGAGAAGAACATTCTATTTTTTTACAGAATGTATTGATTGGCTTATCCCATAGTCCAAATTTCTCAATTAAATCTATTCAAAACAGATTTTCACTATTTTTCAGTACGAATATTTTTAATTTCTTCGTAATCCCTTTTAATTTTATCGGAAGGACAACTTCTCCTTCAAATTTTATACCACCACCAGTTACCGTCCAGGCTGATTTACTCGTTTTCATCATGGTTGGTTTTTTACCCAACTTTTTCCATGTATTCAGGTTTATAATAGAAATATCGGAGCCGGAGTCGAGTTGTAACTTTATTGGTGTTTTAAATATTTCCACTTTTTCGTATTTTCGCCGATCTTTGTCTAATTTTGTATTTGATTTTGTTTGCTGTACTCTCTTTCTGGTGTAATCTTTATATCTGCAGCAATCGCTTTTGTGTCCCACCTTCTTACAAATGTAGCATTTTTTCTTCTTATAAGGACAATCTGATTCCCAATGCTTTTCTGCACATCTCTTACAGTTATATCTAGGAAGAGGCTTGTTATATTCTGTCCTATATTTATGGTTATTAGAATTCTAATATCCCGTTCCATTTCGATTGCTTTTCTTTGTAAAGTTCTTGGTTGGTGTGTATGGTTTTCTAACTTTTTTTTACATATGCCACTCCGGATTCTTCTATATTTTTTTAATCTTTTTTTAGTGTAATGGCCCTTTCACAGTCCTCTGCTAGTTTCTGGAAGGTTAAATCTTGCTCAGATTCCAGCTTAGACAACACTCGTCTGCGTATTTCTGCATTTTTCGTGGAAACTAATCCTTGTGCGAAGATTAGACATTTAAAATCTTCTACCGTTAGTTCCGCAAGCTTAAAATTATCGCAGTTTTTATTGACAACTGATGCGTATGTCCAATAACCTTGGTTGTCCATCTTTCTTAGATTCATGCACAGCCATCTTTTATGAAAAAGAGATACATTTGGATTAAATAATTCTTTTAGTAATTTCACAACTTCCATGAACTCTAATTCCGCAGTTTTTTTAGGTAATATGTAATCTATGAATTTGCTGTGTTCTGATGTACCCAATTTCCTGAGTAAGAGGCTCACTTTCTAGCTATTTGGCCAATTTTTGCAGTCCAGTTGAAAGACATCCTCGTATCATGTATAGTATGCTTCAAAAGTCTTTCCTTCCTCCGGCACATAATTAAATGTGTCCATACTATTAAAGATAGTTGTATGGGAGAAATTAACACTGTCGACATTTTCTCGATTACTCTTTAGTAGTTCCAGTGTTTTAGCAAAACGTTCATTTTGTCTTTCCTCGCGGTCAGCTTGTGCCTGATTTTGTCTTTCCTCGCGGTCAGCTTGTGCCTGCAAAAATTGCATGAACATTTTTGATAAGTCTTCCATTTTTTTTTTGTCGTGACGTTTTACTGTATTATCCGTTATCCAGTGACAACTTAAAAAAGAAATCCTTTCCTTGAGCTTTAATTTCTAGCTATGGTATTTCCTTTAGTACCGCCGCCAAACAAATTATTAATTAAAAAGATTCCTTTAGTTGTTGTTTTGCTAACGGGGAGCAGTAATTAGAATCCACTGGTGAACTTTTTTTTTCTCGTAGGTTACTTCCTTGCTTTTCGTAATACGAGTCTGACCTGTCGTTTTTTCGACAGAACAAAATCCGCTTTTCGTTTGCAAGTTGGTCCTTTAGTAATACAAAACAGATTTGTCGTTTAGCGACAAAACAAAAATTCACTTTTACATTCGTTTGCAAGTCGGATTTCCAGAAAACGGCGTAAATTGTCGCTTTTGCCACGTTCGAGTTTTTTGGTTTTTTTTTCACTTAAGTTGAAACTTTTCTTTAGTTCTTCGTCAAACTGTTATATTTGACGCTTCATATCTCGTCGCCAACTGTTGTGGTTGCAAGGTTGAACAATAATTAGTGAGGAATACAATGAAGACGCAAACAACAAGGAGAATGCAATAATAAGTGTATTAAAGAAAAGGTATAGTTACAGTATGTACAAATGAAGGTGTCGAGTCAGAGAGTCTTGGTGGGAGGACATGTACGCTCTTCGGCGTCACTTCCGGTGGCATTTAGGTAACACACTAAGGCCAACCTAGGCTTGCCATTTATAGTGTAACGTTATTCGTATATGCAAATGAGTGGTTGCCACCACAACATAAATCATTGAGTAAGTAATAGAATGTTCCTTTTATAAGGAGATTTTGGGTTTTAAAGATGATCTTACATTTTTTAATTATGACATAAATATGCGGGGGTTACTATACATGAAACATAAATACTCCACCATTTTCATTCAATAAACTAAATTATTAAATATTTGTTACTGTATAATTCATAATGAATTAATGAATTTTAGTGAGAAACATTTAAAAAAAGAAATTCAGAAGTCTGAGCGCTAATTTGATAGGTAGGTAAGGTTACGTTAGCATACTATAACAAATGTTCTACGTCAACATATATACTCAGATGACATAATACAAAGTAAAAAAAAACAATTTCGATCTTCTAACTGATATTCCCTGTCTTATTTAAATGCATCGGTCTGGAGCCGATTGATCGATAAGCGAATGTGCAGTCAATTGTCATGTTAACTAATTCCACCCCACAAAGTAACTTACATAATCTCCGTCTAATTCGGTTTACCTCAAAATGGTTTGTAATACCAAATATTTATACAGCATAAATACCACGCATGATATGAATATTACATAATCACATTCAGACACGGATTATCTAGTTAGATCACTGGGGTTAAGCGACGGTGAACATGGTAAGTACCAAATGAGTAACCATTTATGAATATTAGGCGTTGTATATGGGGAAATAACGGCACATTCTTGAAAATTTTCCCCCCAAAAAGATGCGTTTAACAAGTCATACAACATAATCTGCTAAAACTGTTCATGTAATGACATAACTGAAACGAGAGTTTTGTTGTCAATCATGTCGCGAATCTATCCTATGAGTATGTAGATAGTTCTTCTCAGATTTGAATTGATAACTTTAAATATGCCATGTACGAAATAGTAATTTTATGCAGGCATCTATGTCAAAAAGTAAAATTCGAATTATGTATATTTTCGGCTAACATTGATATTGCTCTAGAAAATATTCGTTATCTATGGCTTTCTGTATTATTTATAACACACTTAAACTCGTTCTATATAGTTGGAGTTACTGCATGTATATGTTTTTTCACGAACTTCTATGGTTTTGTAGAGAAATCCGATAAATATATATATTTTTTAAAATACATTGACCGACGTACTTTGATATATATATATATATATATATATATATATATATATATATTTCAATTTGATCAAAGTAGCATAATGATATGATGAGATACGCGTTCGGACAAATTTATCTCATTGTACTTTTGTTGTGGCCTTCATTAATATGTATAACAACACGCTGCTATATTTACAAGAGTATGTATTTCGAGACGTACAGAATGGAACAAAACTACTGTTCTGGGACTGCTTTGATCCTACGTCGTGACCTCCCCTATATATAGTTTCTGAAAAGTTACAAATAGGGTAGATAAACATCACACAATCTTCTACTATTATACCGTTGTTTATGATTTGACCAAGATATCATATTTACCATGAAAACAACCGCATTTTCGTTTCTTTAATTTAACTAAATAGTTATGGATTCTTGTAAATACTTCGTATACATACGATTTCTGTTGCTCAGTGCTTTTGCTAATCACTAGAATGTAATCTAGCTAAACTGCTGCAAATTTCAGTGTCCATTACTTGCTAAAATATCGCTGGTGCAACCTTAACTCTAAATTGTAACTTTACGAGTTTGTACAAACTCCTGTGGGTATTCATGCGAAGTAGCTTTGCGCACAATGCGTTAAAATGTGTGTGTAGCTACGCATAACTTAAATCAACATGCGAAATTATTTTTCCCCCATGAATTTAGCGTAATCTGGACTAGGCAGAAAATATTCGCAATCCTTTAGTATTTGGCTTAATACTGTGTAAAAATATGCACGTACACGGATCTATTGACTCTTTTACGTAGACTGTAAGCGAAGCCCAATCACTGTATTCTACTGTCGATAATACAACCAAACTTAAGATTATAAGAAAAACGCCATGAAAAATATTGGACACAGGTACATATCCCCAATTGACAGGTATAACAATATTAGACTCATCATTTACTATAAGACATTTAACACCCGAAATATCGTAGTAAAAACAACTCTTCATGAACCAAAAAAAAAAACACGAAAACTAACCAATGCTATTTACAAGTTTAAATGCCTTTTAGGAGAATTTAACTCCCATAATAATAAGAGAGCTTATAGAAACATTTGTTTTACAACAACCATATATTTAAAAATACATATCTTCTTTCTCCAGCGTTTTTGTTCATTTGCTTTAGTACCTCGGGGATGATTCGACTAAGAATCGTAACCGTTCGTGATATGTATGGAACATTTATTATTTTTATTTTAATACAAAATAGACCATTAAATAAATTGCAAAGATAAAAAAGATATAATTAAACAGACGAATTATGTTTTTTGAAGAATGTTTGCATAAGTGATAAAATACTCCTAAACCCAAACAATATATATATATATATATATATATATATATATATATATATATATACATGTATATATATGTATATATACATATATATATAAATATACATATATATATACATAAATATATATATACATATATATATATACATATATATATATAAATATATATATATAATATATATATATTAAATATAACTTATACATAAAAAATTAAATAGGCACAAAATATTAAATACCACTTGCAAACTAACCCAGGAATATATTTAGCACCTTTTATAATTACACTAGCGGGGCTACCCGGCGTTGCTCGGTGTCATAGAAACATACAATTGAAGAAAAATCGCGTGTGTAACATCTTTATATTCCAACTTCTATTCCCCCCCTCTCTCTATAGCCGTCTCTTTATCTTTCTACCGTCCCCTTCCTTGGTCGCCCCATTTCACTGCTACTTTCTAATTTTGCCTTTTGCGAAAGCTGTTTCTTCCCCACCATTTCTCCTATGTTGCCCAGGGCAATAGTATGACATATTTCTATAAAAAGTAACACCTCTATCTGCGACTTCTATATATGTACTTATCTCCGCCCCGTTGTTCATACTATCTATGTATCTATCGCCACCCCGGTGCGCATACTATATACGTACCTATCACCGCCCCAGTGCACATACTATATACGTACCTATCGCCGCCCCAGTGCAGATACTATATAAGTACCTATCGTCGCCCCGGTACGAATGCTAAATAGTACCTATCGCCGCCCTTGTGTGAATGCTAAATACGTACCTATTGCTGCCCCGGTGTGCATTCTACATAATTACCTATCGCTGCCCTAGTGCGAATAATTAATATGTACATATTGCCGCTTTCGTGCAAATGCAAAATATGTACCTATCGCTAACCTGGTGCGAATACTAATAATGTACCTATCACCGCCCCAGTGCGAATGCGAAATATGTACCTTTCGCCGTTCCGGTGCACATGCTATATACGTTCCTATCGCAGCCCCGGTGCGCGTGCTATATATGTATCGATCGCCGCCTTGGAGCGAATGCTATGTACGTACTTATTGCTGCCCATGTGCACATGCTATATACGTAGCTATCGCCCCACCTGAATTCTAAATACGTACCTATCGCCGCCCCCACTGCAGAAGCTAAATACGTACATATCGCCGCCCCGGTGCAGATGCTAAATACGTACATTTTGCCGCCCCAGAGCGCCTGCTAAATATATACATATCGCCACTGCTGAATGCTAAATACGTACCTATTGCCGCCGCGGTGCGAATGCTAAAAAGGTATCTATCGCCGCCCTGGTGTTAATGCTAAATACATTCATATCGCCGCTAAAAAATTCCCCGACCCCAAATCTCTCCAAACCTCACCCCAACTTTTGTTTTTACTCTCTCCCAACCCTGAGAAATATTTTTCGTTCAAAAAATAAAAAGATTTGGCCTGACCCCTAAAAGGTTTGTCCTTAACTCTAAAAGTTTCCCCGACCCCCAATCTCTCCTGCCCCCCTCAACATTTTTTTCACTCTCCACCAACCCTGAGAAATATTTTTAGTTCAAGAAATAAAAAAATTTGGCCCGTCCCCTAAAAAGTTTGTCTTGACCAATAAAACTTTCCCCGACGCCCCCAATTTCTCAAGCCCCCCACCCCCTAACTTTTTTGACTCTCTCCCAAACACGAGAAATATTTTTAGTGAAAAAAATGAAAAAAGACAATAAATTAAACTTTTTTTTCACTCTCCCACAATCCTGAGAAATATTTTAAGTTAAAAAAAAAAAATTGGCCCGACCCCTAAAAAATTTGGCCCGACCCCTAAAATTTTCCCCGAGCCCTAAATATCTCCAGGCCCCCCAAACTTTATTTTAAAATGTGAGTTATCGTTCTTCCTTAGTTATCCTTAACAACATTCCTGGGGTGGGGGGACCGTTATACTTTAGAAGCACAAATATTTCATGGGACCGTTGTACTTTAGATACAGCAATATTTCTAGGGACCGTTATACTTCAGAAACACCAACATTCCTTTGAAAATCAAAGAGGACTCGTGAGCACTACTGAAATCACTCTTACCGGTTGTATCGTGTGGATGTGATTGAGCATTTGGCCCGACCCCTAAACAATTTAGCCCTAAAATTATCCCCGACCCCTTAGTCTCTCCAGGCACCCTATTTTTTTCTTTAAATGTGAGTTATCGCTCTTCCTTAGCTTTAAGAACATTCCTGGGGACCTATACTTTAGAAGCACTAATATTTCTAAGGACTGTTATACTTTAGAAGCAGCCATATTTCTAGGTTTTGCCCAACCCCTAAACATTTTCCCGACCCTTTAATCTCTCCAGGCCCCCCAACTTTTTTTAAACGTGGGTTATCGCCCTTCTTTAGCTATCCTTTAAAACCATTGATGGGGGACCGTTATACTTTAGAAGCACCAATATTTGTAGAGACCATTATAATTTATAAGCACCAACATTTCTGCGGTGAGACCGTTATACTTCAGAACCACCAATATTTCTAGGGGCCGTTATACTATAGAAGCACCAACATTCCTGGTGGGCTGTGATACTTTCGTAGCACCAATATTTCTTGGGACATTTATACTTTAGAAGCACCACCTCAGGTCCTTATACTGGAGAAGCACCCATTGTCCGTATTCTGCAGAAGCCTCCGGGTCCTAATATATACTGGAGAAGCACACATTGTCCCTTTTTTGCAGAAGCCTCTATGTACTAATATTGTAGAAGCACCCCCGGTGCTGGGCCGGTACATCTTCAGGAGAAAGCCCCAGTGTGTGCTGCGCTAAGGATCGACCAACCAGACTTCAGCGTCGAATTTGACGAGCAAAAGAGGGTTTGGACTGCCTCATGGAAGTGGTCGAAAAACAGTGAACCAGCCAAACTGCAGAATGGAATAACTGAATACCATGTGCCCGACCACATGAGGCCCGCGTACGAAGAGGAACTTCGCAAAGTGATCGAGGATGGCTGGCTGATTCCCTACCCATACAAAAAACTTGGACCTCCTAAGGGTCTGATCCTATTAATGGCGGTCGCTCAGCACAACAAAGCCAAAGTCAGGCCGGTAATGGACTACCGAGAACTGAACTCGCATGTCGATGCGTTTACAGCTGATGCTGACGTGTGTGCTAGCAAACTACGAGAGTGGCGCCAGCTGGGTTCTAATGTGTCCCTGTTGGATCTGAGAAGGGCATATCTGCAGGTCCGAGTTAACGAGACAATGTGGCCGTTTCAGACGGTAGTGTTTGCCGGTAGGAGGTATTGCCTCATAAGACTGGGCTTTGGGCTGAACGTTGCGCCCCAAATAATGAAGACGATTGTCAATGCTGCATTGTCACAGGATAAGACCGTAAAAGAGGGGACATCAGCATACCTTGACGACATATACGTGGATGAAGACATTGTGCCGTCATCACGTATGAGGGCCAAGCTAGCCGAACTTGGACTGATGTGTAAGGATCCAGAACGCTTGGAGGATGGCGCTCGTGTCTTAGGGTTGAGCGTTCAACAGGAGCGAGGGACCTTGAAGTGGGGGCGCGGAACTGCATTTCCTGAAGTGCCCCATGTCCTTACGAGGCGGGCTATATTTTCCCTGTGTGGAAAACTGGTGGGACACCTACCAGTAGGTGGATGGACTCGGGCCGCGACAGCCATCATGAAGAGGAGGGCGAGTGCAGTTACCAAAGGTTGGGATGACGAAACGGTGGACAATTTGTTGCTGCGCATGGTGAAGGAGACCATCATAAGAGTCGAGCAGGAGGACCCCGCTAAAGGAGATTGTGCGTCCATGGAGACAGGCTAAATGTGTGTGTGGATGCGAGCTCCCTCGCGATCGGGGCGCTATTGCAGATGAACGGGTCCGTGATTGAGGACGCCTGCTGGTTGCGACCAATGGATGATGCTGCTCACATCAACCTGGCGGGGTTGGATGCGGTAACAAAAGCAATAAACTTGGCACTCCAGTGGAAAGTCAAAGAATTATGCATACACACAGATTCGCTGTGCGTATACCACTGGATACTTGACACACTAACAGGCAAAGCGAGAGTGCGCACCAAGGCGGCTACCGAAATGCTAATCAGACGAAGGTTGGAGACAATAAGGAAGTTGGTGGAAGAGTACGACCTATCGGTGAATGCGGTGCTTGTCACTTCAACCTGCAATCTTGCCGATAGACTTACCCGTGTGCCCCAGAGATGTTCGACGCAATGAAGAAAGAAGCCGAACCAGGGTCTTTATGTGCTGCCTCTGTTGAGGAGACGGATAAAATCAAGAAGGTACACCATGACAGTGGACACCCCGGAGTGAGACGGACGTATTATTTCGTACGCTTAACCAACCCGTCAGTGTCCAAAAGCAAAGTAGAAGCAGTGGTCAAGGAATGCCAAATATGCCAGTCAATCGACCCTGCTCCCACCAAATGGCAGAAAGGTCGGCTGGAAGTCGACGAGAATTGGAGCCGACTGGGCATGGACATAACACATTATGGTGGTCAGCACTTCCTCACACTGATCGATTGCGGACCAACGAGGTTTGCGATCTGGCGATTATTAACAAGACAGGACTCGGCTAGTGTCATCCGTCAATTAGAGTCCATATTTTACGAGCAGGGGCCACCTGAAGAGATTCTCACTGACAACGACACAGCCTTTTGCGGCGGAGAATTCAGGCGTTTCGTAGACGAGTGGGGGATCCGACTTAGACACAGGTGTGCATATGTACCGAGTGGCAACGGTATAGCGGAGCGGTGCCACCGAAGTGTGAAGAGGATAGCAGCAAGGAAGCAATGTACGATTGCAGAGTCAGTATATAGGTACAATACGACACCAAAGGATGACGCGACTGCTGAAAGTGCACCTGCTAATGCGATACATTGCTATCGAGTGCGTGTTAAGGGCATTGACGCCTGCCTGCCTAATCAGAAGAGGACGCAAGGACGATACAAGTTGGGGGACACCGTCTGAGTAAGGCCTCCCAGTAACCGATGTACGACCAGTTTCAGAAGAGGACGGATCACCGGCATAATTAGTGAGCAGGCTGTGCTGGTTGATGGTACTCCACGGCATGTGAAGGATGTCCGGCCCGCCCTTGATACAAACCAAATATCGAACAGCGAAAGTGATGAATCATCCAATGATGAAATGTGGATCCGACCTATGCCCCATTGCCGTGATGACATGGCTGAGACCCTCAGCACAGATGGCGATAGTTCCAGCGCCACTTCTGAAAGCCCCAATGACGATGGAGCCCAGCTTGATGGAAGGACTGCTGGCAACGTTAATGGCGACAGATCTGTTACCCCTCCTGAGAGCTCTGATGAAGATGAAGAAGTCCAGCTAATCCCCCTCCATAGGAGTGCCCGTAACAAACGACCGCGGCTACAATGCCGCATGTGTGATCTTGAGACCAGAGGGGAGTGTAAAGTCGAACAGAATGAAGGAAGAAAGCGACCACGTGTCTGCGCGTGTTGTCTTACCTGCTGGGATGATCGCGGGGAGGGCGGAAATTAAATTAATGGCGGCTGTGGTTTTTGTACGATTATTGAGCGATGACGTCAGGCCTCACGTGACTGTTTTTCTGACCATCGATTGGCTAAAGATGAACGCTTGGACAATAAAAGGAGTATGTTCAGAAGATCAAAAAAGTGTGTATCAACTGCATCAGTGTGATTAGACGTGCGACGTTCGTGTGTTAATCAACTGGCGTAGTTGCGTAGTTGCGAAACGAATACAACTTATTCAAACATTATTTAACATGTATACAAATATTAGTTAAAACAATGACGGAGCATAATAATTTCTCTTCTTACTTTACTTATTAAGACGTTATTTAACATGTATACAAATATAAGTGAAAACAATGGCGGAGCATAATTATTTCTCTTCTTTACTCATGTCGACGTTATTTAATATGTATACAAATATAAATGAAAATAGTGGGGGAGCATAATTATTTATCTTCTTACTTTACTTATTGAGACGTTATTTAATATGTATACAAATATTAGTGAAAACAGTTGTGGAGCATAATTATTTCTTTTTTTACTTTACTTATTAAGACGTTATTTAACATGTATACAAATATAAGTGAAAACAATGGCGGAGCATAATTATTTCTCTTCTTTACTCATGTCGACGTTATTTAATATGAATACAAATATTAATAAAAACAGTGGGGGAGCATAATTATATATCTTCTTACTTTACTTATTGAGACGTTATTTAACATGTATACAAATATTAGTGAAAACAATGGCGGAGCATAATTATTTCTCTTCTTACTTTACTTATTGAGACGTTATTTAATATGTATACAAATATTAGTGAAAACAGTTGTGGAGCATAATTATTTCTTTTTTTACTTTACTTATTTAGACGTTATTTTATATGTATACAAATATAAGGGAAAACAGTGGTGGAGCATAATTATTTCTTTTCTTACTGTACTTATTGAGACGTTATTTAACATGTATACAAATATTAGTGAAAACAATGGTGGAGTATTATAATTTCTCTGCTTACTTTGCTTATTGAGACGTTATTTAATATGTATACACATATAAGTAGAAACCATGGCGGAGCATAATTATTTCTCTACTTGCTTTACTTATAAAGACGTGATTTTATATGTATACAAATATTAGTAAAACAGTAGTAGAGCATAATTATTTCTCTTCTTACTTTACTTATTGAGACGTTATTTAACATGTATACAAATATAAGTGAAGACAATGGCGGAGCATAATTTTTCTCATCTTACTTTACTTATTTAGACGTTATTTAATATGTATACAAATATTAGTGAAAACAATGGTGGAGCATAATCATTTATTACTTTAATTTCACTGACATTACACCAACTTCACACCTCTCAAAATAGAAGAGGTAATACCTGGGAGGATGGTATCATGAACAGAAGAAATGCGGTTAGGATTAAGTAACCCTTGCTTCACTATAAACTCATGTTCAAAAAAGTGCCGCTATTGTTTAAGCAACCCTTGCTTTAGTATGGACTTATGTTCAAAAAAGTGCCGTTATGGATTAAGCAACCCTTGCTTGACTATAAACTCGTGTTCAAATAAGTTCCGTTATTGATTAAGAAACCCTTACTTCACTATGGACTAATGTTAAAAAAAGTGCCATAAGAATAAGGCAACCCTTGCTTCACTATTGACTCATGTTACAAAAAAGTGCTGTTATTGATTAAGCAACCCTTGCTTCACTATTGACTCATGTTCAAAAAAGTGCCGTTAGGAATTAAGCAACACTTGCTTCACTATGGACTATGTTCAAAAAAGTTCCGTTAGCATTTAAGCAACACTTGCTTCACTATAAACTCATGTTCAAAAAAGTGCCGTTAGGGATTTCTTCTCACGTCATTTCTCGTTAAAATTGTGATGGTGCATAATTTCTCAAATTATACATGATAGCATATTTTTTTTTCAAATTAGTACTAAACAATGTTAAAAGTCGAGGGAAAAGCTACCCCCCCCATTGGAGAAAAGTGCTCAGTCGACCCTCGAAGAGTAAATTTATTTTTCCGGTTCTGAGATATTACACATCCTGGGGCTGGCCGGTTATAATGATTTCAATCGTGTGACTGTTTGTTGGGTACTCTCGGAGGAGTATCTGGACATACAAACAAACAAACATACTAACAAACATACAGACAACTGCCCTTTATATAGTAGACTAGCAGGGCTACCTGGCGTTGCTCGGGGTCATAAAAACATATAATTGAAGAAAAATCGCGTGTGTAACATCTTTATATTCAAATTTCTATTTCTCTCCCTCTCTCTATAGCCGTCTCTTTATCTTTCTACTTTTCTCTTCCCTTGTTGCCCCATTTCACCGGTACTTTCTAATTGTGCCTTTTGCAAAAGCTGTTTCTTCACCACCATTTCATCCTATGTTTCGCAAGGCAATAGAATGACATATTTCTATAAAAAGTACCACCTCTGTCTGCGCCTTCTATATAGGTACTTATCTCCGCTGTGGTGGTCATACTATATACATATATATCGCCACCCCGGTGCACATACTATATACGTACCTATAGCCACTCGAGTGCACATAATATATACATACCTATTGCAACCCCTGTGCAGATACTATATAAGTACTTATCGCCGCCCCGGTGCGAATGCTAAATACGTAGCTATCGCCGCCCCCGTGCGAATGCTAAATACGTACCTATTGCCGCCCATGTGTGCATACTGCATAAGTACCTATCGCTGACCCAATGCAAATACTAAATATGTACATATCGCCGCCCAGATGCGAATGCTAAATACGTACCTATTGCCGCCCTGGTGCGAATGCAAATACGTACCTATCGCCGCCTCCGGTGCGAATACTAAATACGTACCTATCGCCGCCCATGTGCAAATGCTAAATATTTACCTATCGCCGCCCCAATGCGAATGCTAAATGGGTACCTTTTGCCGCCCCAGTGCCCGTTCTATATACGTACCTATCATTGCCCTGGTGAGCGTGCTAAATACATACCTATCACCGGCCAGGTGCACATGCTATATATGCGCTTATTGCAACCCATGTGCAGATGCTAAATACGTATCTATCGCCACCCCGGTGCAGATGCTAAATACGTACCTATCGCCGCCCTGGTGCGAATGCTAAATACATACCTATCGCTGCCCTGGGGCGAATGCTAAATACGTTCTTTTCGCCGCCACTGTGGGCATGCTATATACGTACCTATCGCCGCCCCGGTGTGCGTGCAATATGCGTACTGATCTTTGCCCCGGAGCGCATGCTAATTACATACTAATTACCACCTCGGTGGCCATGCTATATACATACTTATTGCTGCCACAGTGGACATGCTATATATGTTTCTATCGCCGACCCGGTGTGCATACTATATATGTACCTATCGCTGCCCCAGTGTGAATACTATATATGTACATATTGCCGCCCCGGTGCGAATGCTAAATACATACCTATCGCCACCCAGTGTGAATGCTAAATACGTACCTATCGCCACCCCTATGCACTACTATATACGTACCTATTGCCACCCCAGTGCACATACTATATAAATACCTATTGCCGGCCCGGTGTGCATACGATATTTGTACCTATCGCCGCTCTGGTGTGCATACTATATACTTACTTATCTCTGCAAGAGTTCACATACTGTATATATACCTATCTTCAGCCCAGTTCACATACCTAAGAACTCATATTAATACGCCCCTGTCGTTTCATGAAAGCAAAATAGTGTTCATTCATGTATTGTCACTATATATATAAATATTTTTAGTCAAGAAAATAAAAAAAAATAAAAATGTTTGCTCCCACAAGAAATTTTTTTTTCATCCTCCCCCATACTTAGAAATATTTTTAATTTAAAAGAAAAAAAAAAGAAAAATTTTTGACCAACCCCCCAAAAAAATTTCCCCCCCATACATAGAAATATTTTTGTTCAAAAAAAGGAAAAAACAAATAAAACATTTCACAACCCATCCCCCATTTTTTGTTTCATCCTCCCTCATACATACAAATATTTTTAATGAAAAAGATTAAAAATAATTTTTTTTTAATTTTTGACCGCCCCTCCCAATTTTTTTTTACCCTCCCCCATACATAGAATAATTTTTAGTTTAAAAATGAAAAAAAAAATTATCCTCACACTCACCCCCAAATTTTTGTTTAAACTTACATATAAATATTTTTGATGAAAAAGAAAAAAAAAATATTGACCCCCCCCCCCAATTTTTTTTATACATAGAAATATTTTTAGTTTAAAAATGGGAAAAAGAAAAAAAAGTTTACCCACTGCCCCCACCAATTTTTTTTTCATAAATATGTTTGAGGAAAAAAAAATTTCTTTTTTTTACTCTTCCCCATACATAGAAATATTTTCAGTTAAAGAAGGAAAACAAAATTTCCGAGGGGCCTCGGTCATATCAAAGAACCATACTGGAGAAGCCTTTGAGTCCTATATTGTAGAAGTACCCCCGGTGCTGGGTTTTATACTGTAGAAGGACCCCTGGTCCCTATACTGCAAAAACACCCAAGGTCCCTATTCTTCATAAGCCTCCGGGTCCTATATTGTAGAAGAACCCTGGGTCCTTATACTGGAGAAGCACCCCTGGTCCATGTACTGGAGAAGCACCCATTGTCCATATTCTGCAGAAGCCTCCGGGTCCTAAATTGTAGAAGCACCCCTGGTGCTGGGTCCTATACTGTAGAAGCACCCCTGGTCCCTATACTGGACAAGCACCCATGGTCCCTATTCTCCAGAAGCCTCTATTTTCTATATTGTAGAAGCACCACCGGTGCAGGGTCCTATACTGTAAAATCACCCATGATCCTTATACTGAAGAAACACCCCTGGTCCCTATACTGGAGAAGCACCCATTGTCCCTATTCTGCAAAAGCCTCCGGGTTATATATTGTAGAAGCCCTGGTGCTGGCTCCTATACTGTAGAAGAACCCCTAGTCCCTATACTATAGAAGACTCCATGGTCCCTATTCTGCAGTAGCCTCCGGGTTCTATATGGTTGAAGTACCCCCGGTTCTTGGTCCTATACTGTATAAGCACCACTAGTCCCTAAACTGGCGCAGTACCCATGGTCCCTATTCTGCAGAAGCTTCTTAGTTCTAAATGGTAGAAGCACCCCTATACTGTAGAAGCACCAATGGTTTCTATACTGGAGAAGCACCTATATTTCTAGGGACTGTTATACTTAAGCAGCACCAACATACCTGGGGGCATCATACTTTAGAAGCACCTATATTTCGAGGGACTTATACTTTAGAAGCACCAACATTCCTGTGGACCCTTATACTTTAGAAGCACACACATTCCTGTGGACCATAATACTTTAGAAGCACCAATATTTCAAGAGACCGTTATACTTTAGAAGCACTTTACTTATTGAGACGTTATTTAATATGTATAAAAATATTAGTGAAAACAGTGGGGAAGCATAATTATTTCTCTTCTTTCTTTACTTATTGAGACGTTATTTTATATGTATACACATATTAGTGAAAACAGTCGTTGAGCATAATTATTTCTCTTCTTACTTTACTTATTGAGACGTTATTTAATATGTATACAAATATTAGTGAAAACAGTTGTGGAGCATAATTATTTCTCTTCTTACTTTACTTATTTAGACGTTATTTAACATGTATACAAATATGATTGAAAACAGTGGTGGAGCATAAATATTTCTCTTCTTACGTTACGTATTAGAACGTTCTTTAATATGTATACAAATATCAGTGAAAACAATAGCGGAGCATAATTATTTCTCTTCTTACTTTACTGATTGAGACGTTATTTAACATGTGTACAAATATTAGTGCGGAGCATAATGATTTCTCTTCCTACTTTACATATTGAGACGTTATTTAATATGTATACACATATCAGTGAAAACAGTCGTGGAGCATAATTATTTCTCTTCTTTCTTTACTTATTGAGACGTTATTTTATATGTATACACATATTAGTGAAAACAGTCGTGGAGCATAATTATTTCTCTTCTTATTTTACTTATTGAGACGTTATCTAATATGTATACAAATATCAGTGAAAACAATGGCGGAGCATAATTATTTCTCTTCTTACTTTACTTATTTAGACGTTATTTAACATGTATACAAATATGATTGAAAACAGTGGTGGAGCATAAATATTTCTCTTCTTACTTTACGTATTAAAACGTTCTTTAATATGTATACAAATATCAGTGAAAACAATAGCGGAGCATAATTATTTCTCTTCTTACTTTACTGATTGAGACTTTATTTAACATGTGTACAAATATTAGTGCGGAGCATAATTATTTCTCTTCTTACTTTACATATTGAGACGTTATTTAATATGTATACACATATCAGTGAAAACAGTCGTGGAGCATAATTATTTCTCTTCTTTCTTTACTTATTGAGACGTTATTTTATATGTATACACATATCAGTGAAAACAATGGCGGGGCGTAAATATTTCGCTTCTTACTTTACTGATTGAGACGTTATTTAATATGTATACAAATATTAGTGAAAACAGTAGTGGAGCATAGATATTTCTCTTCTTACTTTACTTATTGAGACGTTATTTAACATGTATACACATATTAGTGAAAACAATGACGGAGCATAATTATTTCTCTTTTTACTTTACTTATTGAGACATATTTAACATGTATACAAATATCAGTGAAAACAGTGGCGGAGCATAATTATTTTTCCTCTTACTTTACTTATTGAGACGTTATTTTATATTTATACAAATATTAGTGAAACAATAAGGGAGCACATTTATTTATTTCTTTTAATTTTACAAATTGAGACGTTATTAAATATGTATACAAATATCAGTGAAAACGATGGCGGAGCATAATTATTTCTCTTCTTACTTTACTTATTTTGATGTCCTTTCACATGTATACACATATAAGTGAAAACAATGGCGGAGCATAATTATTTATCTTCTAACTTTACTTATTGAGACGTTATTTTACATGTATACAAATATTAGTGAAAACAATAGCAAAGCATAATTATTTTTCTTCTTACTTTACTAATTTAGACGTAATTTTATATGTATACACATATTAGTCAAAACAATGGTGGAGCATAATTATTTATTTAATTTTACTGATACTACCTTAACTTCACACCTCTCAAAAAGGAGGGCGTAATACCTGGGAGGATGGTATCGTGTAAAAAAAAAATGTTGTTAGGATCAGGCAACCCTTGCTTCACTATAAACTCATCTTCAAAAAAAGTGCCGTTAATGATTAAGCCACACTTCCTTCACTTTAAACGCATGTTCAAAAAGGTGCCGTTAGGGATTAAGCAACTCTTGCTTCACTATGAACTGATATTCAAAAAAGTGTCGTTATTGATTAAGCAACCCTTGCTTCACTATAAATTCATCTTCAAAAAATGTGCCGTTACAGATTAAGCAACCCTTGCTTCACTATAAACTCACAATGCCGAATGCTGACACTCTTTCTTCTCAACAGATATTACACTATCTCCATACCTCTCAAAAAGGAGGATGTAATTCATAGGAAGGTGGTTTCATGATAACAGAACGTGCGTAGGGAGGGAGGAATATTAATTAAGAATGGGAGGTAGAACGGGTGGGAGTGAAAGGGAAAGAAGGGTTGTAGTGTGAGGGATTTTCTTCCCGACACTCCTTTCCTCTGACATCATTTCCTGTAATAATCGTGACTTTGCATATTTCTCAAATTATACATGATAGCATTGTTTTTTTTCTCAAATAAGTACTAAAAAACGTTGAACATGGAGGAAAAAGCCAGCCCTCTCATTGGGGAAAAATGCTCAGTCGACCCCTGAAGAGTAAATTTTTTTCTGGTTCTGATATATTACACATCCCGGGGCTGGCCGGTCATAATGGTGTCAACCGTGTGACTGTTTGTTGGGTACTCTCGGAGGAGTATCTGGACATAAAAACAAACAGACAAACAAACAGACAAACCAACAAACAGACAAACATACAGACAACTGCCTTTTTTATAGTAGACTAGTTGGGCTACCCGGCGTTGCTCGGGGTCATAAAAACATATAATTGAAGAAAAATCGCGTGTGTAACATCTTTATATTCAAACTTCTATTTCTCCCCCTCCTGTATAGCCGTCTCTTTATCTTTCTACCTTTCTCTTCCCTGGTCGCCCCATTTCACCGCTACATTCTAATTTTGCCATTTGCAAAAGCTGCTTCTTAATTACCATTTCTCCTACGTTGCCCAGGGCAATAGTATGACATATTGCTATAAAAAGTACCACATCTATCTGCGGCTTCTATATAGGTACTTATCTCCGCCCGGGTGTTCATACTATATACATATCTATCGTCACCATGGTGCACATATAATATACGTACCTATCGCCGCCCCAGGGAGATACTATATAAGTACCTATTGCCGCCCCAGTATGCATACTACATAAGTACCTATTGCTGCCCCGGTGCAAATGCTACATACGTACCTATCGCCGCCCCAGTGCGAATGCTGCATACGTACCTATCCTCGCACTGTCGCGAATGCTACATAAGTACCTATCGCCTCCCCAGTGCAAATGCTAAATACATCCCTATCACCGGCCTGATGCGAATGCTAAATATGTTCCTATCGCCGCCCTGGTGCGCATAATAAATATGTACCTATCGACGCTCTTGTGTGCGTGCTATATACGTACTGATCGCCGCCTGTGAGCGCATGCTAAATATATAACTATCACCGCCCTTGTGCACATTCTATATACATACTTACTGCCATCCCTGTGCACATGCTATATAGTACCTATCGCCACCTCTATGCACAACTATACACGTACGTATTGCCACCCTGGTGCACATACTATATATAAACCTATCGCCGCCCCTGTGCAAATACTATATTCGTATCTGTCGTCGCCCCGGTGTGCATAGTATATACTTACCTCCGAAATTTTTTAAGTTAAAAAAAAACAAAAAAAATCGCACGACCCCCTAAAATGTTTAGCCCGACCCCTACAATTTTCCCCGACTCCTCAATCTCTCAAGCCTCCCATCCCAACTAATTTTTCACTCTTCCCAACCCTGAGAAATAATTTGAGTTCAAAACAAAAAAGGAAAAAATTTTTTCCTGACCCTTTAAAAGTTCGGCGTGACCCTAAAATTTACCCCGACTCCTAAATCTCTCCAGCCCCCCATTCTGACTAATTTTTCACTCTCCCCAACCCTGAGAAATATTGAGAGTTCAAAACAAAAAAAGCAAAAAATTTAGCCTGACCCCTAAAAAGTTCGGTCAGACCCCCAAAATTTTTCCCGACCCCTCAATCTCTCCATACCCCCATCCGTACTAATTTTTCACTCTCCCCCAACCCTGAGAAATATTTTGAGTTCAAAACAAAAAAAAGGAAAAAAAAACTAGCCTTACCCCTAAAAAGTGCGGCCTTACCCCTTAAAGTTTCCCCGACCCCTGAATCTCTCCAGCCCCCCTCCCAACTAATTTTTCACTCTCCCCAAACCCTTAGAAATGTTTTGAGTTCAAAAAAAAAAAAAAATTGGCAGACCCTAAAAAGTTCGGCTTCACCCCTAAAATTTTCCCCGACCGCTCAATCTCTCCAGGCAACTAATATTTCATTCTCCCCAACCCTGAGAAATATTTTGAGTTCAAAACAAAAAAAGGATAAAAAAATGGCATGACCACTAAAAAATGCGGCTTTACCCCTAAAATTTTCCCCGACCCCTTAATCTCTTAAGCCCCCCATCCCAACTAATTTTTCACTCTACCCCCAGCCTTAGAAATGTTTTGAGTTCAAAACAAAAAAAAATGGCCTGACCCCTAAAATCTCTCAAGCACCTCATCCCAACTAATTTTTAACTCTCCCCCAACCCTGAGAAATATTTTGAGTTCAAAACAAAAAAAAAGAACAAAATTTGGCCTCACCCCTAAAAAGGTTGGCCTGACCCCTACAATTATTCCCGACCCCTCAATCTCTCCAGCCCCACATTCCAACAAATTTTTCACTCTCCCCCACCCTGAGAAATATTTTCAGTTCAAAACAAAAAACAGGAAAAAACACATACCTGACCCCTAAAAAGTGCGGCCTGACCCCTAACAGTTACCCCGATCCTTAATCTCACAGCCCCCCTCCCAACTAATTTTTCACTCTCACCAAACTCTTAGAAATGTTTTGAGTTCAAAACAAAAACAAAACAAAAAAAATTGGCCTGACCCTTAACAAGTTCGGCTTGACCTCCCAAATTTTCCCCGACGTCTCAATCTCTCCAGACCCTCATCCAAACAAAGTTTTCACTCTCCTCCAACCCTTAGAAATATTTTGAGTTCATACAACAAAAAAAGAAAATTTTTTTGCCTGACCCCTAAAAATTTTTTTGCGTGACCCCTAAAATTTTCCCTGACCCATCAATCTCTCCAGCCCCCCATCCCAACTAATTTTTCACTCTCTCCTAACCCTGAGAAATAATTTGAGTTCAAAAAAAAAAGGAAAAAAACTGGCATGACCCCTAAAAAGTGCGGCTTTTCCCCTAAAATTTTCCCCGACCCCTTTATCTCTCCAGCCCCCCGTCCCAACTGATTTTTCACTCTCCCTGCCAGCTTGAGAAATGTTTTCAGTTCAAAACAAAAAAATGGCCTGACCTCTACAAAGTTCGGCTTGACCCCTAAAATTTTCCCTGACCCCTCACTCTCTTCAGACCCCCATCCCAACTGAATTTTAACTCTCCCCCAACCCTGAGAAATATTTTGAGTTCATACAACAAAAAAAGAAAAAATTTGGCCTGACCCCTAAAAAGTTCGGCCTGACCCTTAAAATTTCCCCCGACCCCTCAATCTCTCATGCCACCCATCCCAACAAATTTTTCACTCTCCCCCAACCCGTTGAAATATTTTCAGTCCAAAACAAAAAAAAGAACAAAATTTGGCCAGACCCCTGAAAAGTTTTGCCTGACCCCTACAATTTTCCCCGACCCCTGAATCTCTCCAGCCCCTCATTCCAACTAATTTTTCACTCTCCCCCACCCTGAGAAATATTTTGAGTTCAAAACAAAAAAAAGAAGAAAAATTGGCCTGACCCCTGAAAAGTTCGGCCTGACCCCTAAAATTTTCCCGAACCCTCACTTTCTCAAGCCCGCCCATCCCAACTAATTTGTGACTCTCCTCCAACCCTGAGAAATAATTTTTGAGTTCAAAAGAAAAAAAGAAAAAAAAGGCATGACTCTTTAAAAGTTCGCCCTGACCCCTAAAATTTCCCTCGACTTCTCAATCTCTCAAGACCCCATCCAAACTAATTTTTCACTCTCCCCCTAACCCTGAGAAATGTTTTGAGTTAAAAAAAAAAAAATTTGGCTCGACCCCTAAAAAGTTCGGCCTGACTCCTAACATTTCCCCCGACTCCTCAATCTCTCAAGCACCCCATCCCAACTAATTTTTCACACTCCCCTAACCCTAAGAAATATAAGGAGTTCAAAACAAAAAAAGCAAACAATTTGACCTGACCCCTAAAAAGTTCGGTCTGACCCCTAAAATTTTCCCCGACCCCTCAATCTCTCCAGCCACCCATCCGAACTAATTTTTCACTCTCGCCCAACCCTGAGAAATATTTTGAGTTCAAAACAAAAAAAAAAGGAAAAAAACTGGGATGACCCCTAAAAAGTGCGGCCTGACCCCTAAAATTTTCCCCGACCCCTTAATCTCTCCAGCCCCCTATCTCAACTAATTTTTCACTCTCCCCCAACCCTAAGAAATGTTTTGAGTTCGAAACAAAAAACAATTGGCCTGACCACTAAAAAGTTCGGCTTCAGCTCTAAAATTTCCCCCGACCCCTCAAACCATTCAAGCCCCCTATCCGAACTAATTTTTCACTCTCCCCCAACCCTGAGAAATATTTTGAGTTCAAAACAAAAAGAAAGGAAAAAAATTTGCCTGACCCCTAAAATGTTCGGCCTGACCCCTAAAATTTTCCCTGACCCATCAATCTCTCAAGCCCCCCATCCGAACTAATTTTTCACTCTCCCCCAACCCTGAGAAATATTTGGAGTTCAAAATTTAAAAAAACAAAAAAATTTGACCCGACCCCTTAAAAGTTCGGCTTAACCCCTAAAATTTTCCCCGACCCTCAATCTCTCCAGCCCCTCGATTCCAACTAATTTTTCACTCTTCCCGAACCCGTAGAAATATTTTGAGTTCAAAACAAAAAAAAACAAAAAAAAATTGGCCTGACTCCTAAAAAGTTCGGCCTGACTTCTTTAATTTTTCCCGACCCCTCAATCTCTCCACCCCCGCATCCTAACTAATTATTAACTCTCCCTCAACCCTGAGAAATATTTTGAGTTCAAAACAAAAAAATCAAAAATTAATTTAGCCTGACCCCTTAAAAGTTCGGTCTGACCCCTAAAATTTTCCTCGACCTCTCAATCTCTCCAGCCCCCCATCCAAACTAATTGTTCGCTCTCCCCCAACCCTGAGAAATATTTTGAGTTCAAAACAAAAAAAAAGCAAAACAATTGACCTGACACCTGAAAAGTTCGGCATGTTGCCTGAAACCATATTTATTTATAACGAAAATTTTAAGATTGCCAACTTATTTTATAATAGCCTAAGTAGGACGGCCCCTGGAGCAAATGTGGCATTGTGGTTACTGAGATGATTCTAGTTATGAGTAGGATAGACAATTTTATTACCTTAGACAATAGATGACCAACGACACACTTCCCAGCACTTTTGATGGCATTGTGCCTAATTTGTTTTAAATGTAAATCTTTTATATTTGCTGCAAATAAATTTTTCAAAGTGTAGTATCTTTTCTCGGCAATTGGTGCCTTGAGATCAAGTGTATTATCTAGTCCAATCCGATAGGTGTCGATCTTACACTCTCGAATCAGAAATCAAACTGTCATTTTAATTTTACTTTTTTCATTCTGTTTTCCTACTCCCTAAAAGTACAGCCTTAGTTTATACACTGGGTCCTCTCCCCAGATTTAGCCTTTAGAACGACACTCCCCCTCTCCTGAATTTGTCCTGGGGCACTCACACCGGCGAATGCCGACACTCTTCCCTACCCTAAATTTAGCCTGAGGCGCTGACACCGGCGAATGCCTGCACTCTTCCCTCCCCCAAATTTGGCCTGAGGCGCTCACACCGGCGAATGCCGACACTCTTCCCTACCCTAAATTTAGCCTGAGGCGCTCACACCGACGAATGCCGAAACTCTTCCCTCCCCAAAATTTGGCCTGAGCGCTCACACTGGCAAATGCCTACACTCTTCCCTCCCCCAAATTTGGCCTGAGGCGCTAACACCGGCTAATGCCGCGACTCCCCCTCCCCTAAAATATAGCCTGAGGCGCTCAGACCGGCGAATGCCGACACTCCCCCAAATTTAGCTTGAGGTGCTCACACCGGCGAATGCCAACACGCTTCCCTCCCCCAAATTTGGACTGTGGCACTCACACCGGCGAATGCCGCCACACCCCCTCCCCCAAAATTTGGCCTGAGACGCTCACACTGGCCAATGCCGACACTCCTCCAAATTTGGCCTGAGGCGCTCACACCGGCGAATGGCAACACTCCCCCATCCCTAAATTAAGCCTGAGGCGCTCATACCGGCGAATGCCGACATCCCCCCCAGATTTGGCCTGAGGCGCTCATACCGGCGAATGCTGACACTCTCTCCTCTCAACAGATACTACACTATCTCCACACCTCTCAAAAAGGAGGAAGTAATGTCTAGGAGGGTCGTATAATGACAACAGAACGGGCGTAGGGGAGGAAGAAATATTAATTAAGAAAGGGTGGGAGTTAGAGGGAAAGAAGGTTGTAGTGTGAGTGATTTTCTTCCCTAAACTCTTTTCCTCTGACATTTCCTGTTAAAAGTGTGACTTAGCATATTTCTCAAATTATACATGATAGCATAATTATTTATTTTCTTACTTTACTTATTGAGACGTTATTTAACATTTATAAAAATATTAGTGAAAACAATGGCGGAGCATAATCATTTCTCTTCTTACTTTACTTATTTAGAAGTTATTTTATATGTATAAAAACATTAGTGAACACAGTAGTGGAGCATAATTATTTGTTTTCTTACTTTACTTATTAAGACGTTATTTAACATGTATACAAATATTAGTGAAAACAGTGGTGGAGCATAATTATTTCTTTTACTTTACTTATTGACGCATTATTTAATATGTATACAGGTATTAGTGAAAAGAATGGCGGAGCATAATTATTTCTCTTCTTACTATTCTTATTGAGACGTTATTTAATATGTATACAAATATAAGTTAAAACAGTGGTAGAGTATAAATATTTCTCTTCTTACTTTACTTATTGAGACGATATTTAACAAGTATACAAATATTAGTAAAAACAATGGCGGAGAATAATTGGTTCTTTTCTTACTTTACTTATTGAGAAGTTATTTTATATGTATAAACATATAAGTGAAAAAAGTGGTGGAGCATACTTATTTCTCTTCTTACTTTACTTATTTAGACGTTATTTAAAATGTATACAAATATAAGTGAAAAACGTGGCGGAGCGTAATTATTTCTCTTCTTACTTTACTTATTGAAACGTTATTAAAAATGTATACAAATATAAGTGAAAACAATGGCTGAGCATAATTAGTTCTTTTTTTACTTTACTTATTCCGCCGTTATTAAACATGTATGAAAATATTAGTGAAAACAATAGCTGAACATAATTTATTATTTTCTTACTTTACTTATTGAGAAGTTATTTAACATGTGAACAAATATTAGTGAATACAATAGCGCAGCATAATTATTTCTTTTCTTACTTTACTTATTGAGAAGTTTTTTAACATGTATAAAAATATAAGTGAAAACTATGGCTGAGCATAATCATTTCTGTCTTTACTTCACTTTTTGAGACGTTATTAAACATTATTAAAATATTAGTGAAAAGAATGGGTTAGCATAATCATTTCTCTTCTTAATTTACTTATTTAGAAGTTATTTTATGTGTATAAAAATATTAGTGAAAACAGTAGTGGAGCATAATTATTTGTTTTCTTTCTTTACTTATTAAGACATTATTTAACATGCATACAAATATTAGTGAAAACAGTGGTGGAGCATAATTATTTCTTTTACTTTACTTATTGACACATTATTTAATATGTATACAGATATTAGTGAAAACAATGGCGGAGCATAATTATTTCTCTTCTTACTATTCTTATTGAGACGTTATTTAACACGTATACAAATATTAGTGAAAACAATGGCGGAGCATAATTAGTTCTTTTCTGACTTTACTTATTGAGACGTTATTTAACATGTATACAAATATTAGTGAAAACAATGGCGGAGCATAATTTTTTCCCTTCTAACTTTACTTAGTTAGACGTTATTTAATATGTATACAAATATGAGTGAAAACCAGGGTAGAGCATAATTTTTTATTACTTTAATTTTACTGATACTCACACGTCTCAAAACCGAGGATGTAATACCTTGGACGATGGTATCATGTCATTAGAAGAAATGCGGTTAGGATTTAGCAACCCTTGCTTCACTATAAACTTATGTTAAAAAAAGTGCCGTTATTGATTAAACAAAACTTGCGTCACTATAAACGCATGTTTCAAAAAGTGCTGTTAGTAATTAAGCAACCTTTGCTTCACTATGGACCTATGTTCAAAAAAGTGCTGTTAGTAATTAAGCAACTCTTGCTTCACCATAAACTCATGTTCAAAAAAGTACCGTTATTGATTAAGCAACCCTTGTTTCACTATCGACTCATGTTCAAAAAAGTGCCGTTATGGATTAAGCAATCCTTGCTTTACTATAAAGTCGAGTTCAAAAAAGTGCCGTTATTCATTAAGCAACCCTTGATTAACTATGGACTCATGTTCAAAAACGGCCATTAGTAATTAAGCAACCCTTGCTTCACTATGGACTCATGTTCAAAAAAGTGCCGTTGTTATTAAGCAACCCTTGCTTCACTATGGACTCATGTTTAAAAAAGTTCTTTTAGCGATTAAGCAACACTTGCTTCAATATAAACTCATTATTTGGTGGGATTAAGCAACCCTTGCTTCACTATAAACCTATGTTCAAAAAAGTGCCGTTAGGGATTACCTCTGACGTCATTTCCTGTTAAAATCGTGACTTTGCATTATTTCTCAAATTATACATGATAGCATTATTTTTTTCTCAAATTAGTACTAAACAACGTTGAAAATCGAGGGAAAAGCCACCCCCCCCATGTGAGAAAAGTGCTCAGTCGACCCCCGAAGAGTCAATTTTTTTTCCGGTTCTAAGACATTACACATCACGGGGTTGGCCGGTTATAATGATGTCAACCGTGTGACTGTTTGTTGGGTACTCTCGTACGAGTATCTAGACATACAAACAAACAAACAAACATACAGACAACTGCCCTATATATAGTAGACTAGCAGGGCTACCCGGCTTTGCTCGGAGTCGTAAAAACATATAATTAAAGAAAAATCGGTTGTGTAAAATCTTTATGTTCAAACTCCTATTTCTCCTCCTCTCTCTATAGCCGTCTCTTTATCTTTCTACCTTTCTTTTCCCTGGTAGCCCCATTTCACCGCTACTTACTAATTTTGCCTTTTGCGAAAGCTGTTTCTTCCCAACCATTTCTCCTACGTTGCTCAGGGCAATAGTATGACATATTTCTATAAAAAGTAACACATCTATCTGCGCCTTCTATATAGGTACTTATCTCCGCCCTGATGTTCATACTATATACGTATCTATCGCCACCCCGGTGCATATACTATATACATACCTATCACCGCCCTAGTGCACATACGATATACATACCTTTCGCCGCCCTAGTGCAGATACTATATAAGTACCTACAGCCGCCTCGGTGCGAATACTAAATAGTACCTATCGTCGCCCCGGTGTGAATGCTAAATACGTACCTATTGCCGCCCCGGTGTGCATGCTACATAAGTACCTATAGTAGCCTTTGTGCGAATAATTAATATGTACATATTGCCGCTTTGGTGCGAATGCTAAATATGTACCTATCGCTGGCCCTGTGTGAATGCTAAATACGTACCTATTGCTGCCCTAGTGCGAATGCAAAATACGTACCTATCACCGCCCAGTGCGAATGCAAAATAGTACTATTCGCCGTTCCAGTGCACGTGCTATATACATACCTATCGCCGCTCCGGTGCGCGTGCTGTATATGTTCTTATCGCTGCCTCGGGTGTCTGTGCTACATATGTACCGATCGCCGCCCCTGAGCGCATGCTATGTACGTACTTATTGCCGCCCATGTGCACATGCTATATACGTAGCTATCGCCACCCCTGAATTCTAAATACATACCTATCGCCGCCCTGCTGCAGAAGCTTAATACGTACATATTGCCACCCCGGTATGAATACTGAATACATACCTATCGCTGGCCCGGTGGGAAGTCTAAATACGTACGTTTCGCCGCTCCAGTGCGCGTGCTATATATGTACTGATTGCTGCACCAGAGCACATGCTAAATACATACCTATCACCGCCCTGTGCGCATGCTATATACTTTCCTATTGCACCCGCTGAATGCTAAATACGTACCTATTATCGCCGCAGGGCAAATGCTGAATAAGTACATATCGCCGCCCCGGTGCGAATTCTAAATACGTTTATATCGCCGCTAACAATTTTCATCGACCCTCTAATCGGTCCAGCTCCCCCTTCAACTTTTTTTAACTCTCCCACAACCCTGAGAAATATTTTAAGTTAAAAAATAAAAAAATTTGGCACGACACCTAAAAAATTTGTTGACCCCTAAATTTTCACCGACCCCTTAATCTCTCCAGCCACCACATCCATCTTTTTTCACTCTTCACCAAACCATAGAAATATTTTACGTTAAAAAATAACAAAAAGATTTTGCCCCGACCCCTCAATCTCTCCAGCCCCCCCCAACTTTGTTTTCACTCTCCCACAACCCTGAGTAATATTTTAAGTTAAAAAAAAAACAAATAAAATTGGGGCCGACCCCTAAATAATTTGGCCTGACCCCTAAAATTTTCCCGACCCCCTAATCTCTCCAGCCCCCCACCCAACATTCTTTTCAATCTCCCACAACCATCAGAAATATTTTAAGTTCAAAAAAAAAAAAAAAAAATTTTCTTGACCCCTAAAAAATTTGGCCGAACTACTAAAATTTTCCCGAGCCCCTAATCATTCCAGCCGCCCCGAACTTTTTTTCACTCTCCCACAACCCTGAGAAATATTTTAACTTCCAAAAAATATAAAAAACGAAAAATTTGACCCGACCCCTAAAAAGTTTGTCCTGACCCTTAAAAATTCCCCCGACCCCCCAATCGCTCCAGGCCCCCCAACTTTTTTTTTACCCTCCTTCAACCTTGAGAAATATTTTTAGTTCAAAAATGTAAAGAAGAAAAAAAATTGGCCTGACCCCTAAAAAGTTTGTCCTTACCCCTAAAAATTTCCCCGACCCCCCAATCTCTCCAGGCACCCCAACTTTAGTATTTACTCTGTCCAACTCTGAGAAATATTTTTAGTTCAAAAAATAAAAATATAAAAAAATTTGGTTCGACACCTGAAATTTTTCCCGACCCCCTAATCTCTCCAGTCCCCCCAACTTGTGTTTACTCTCCCCACACCCTGAGAAATATTGTGCGTTCAAACCAAAAAAAAAAAGAAAAAAATTTGGCCTGATCCATAAAAAGTTCGGCCTGACCCCTAAAATGTTCCCCAACAACTCAATCTCTCCAGCACGCCATCCCAACTAATTTTTAACTCTTCCCCGACCCTGAGAAATTTTTTAAGTTCAAAACAAAAAGAAAAGAACAAAATTTGGTCTGACCCCAGAAAAGTTCGGCCTAGCCCCTAAGATTTTCCCCGACCCCCCAATCTCTCCAGCCCTCGATCCAAACTAATTTGTCACTCTCCAACAACTGAGTAATATTTTGAGTTTAAAACAAAAAACAACATTTTTTAATTGGCCTGACCCCTAAAAAGTTCGGCCTGACCCCTAAAATTTTCCCCGACCCCTCAATCTCTCCAGCCCTCTCATCCTAACTTGTTATTCACTCTCCCCCAACCCTCAGAAATATTTTGAGTTCAAAACTAAATAAAAGAAATAAATTTGGCCTGACCCCTAAAAATTTCCTAGATTCCTCAATCTTTCCAGCCCCCTATCCAAACTTGTTTTACACTCTCCCCTCAACCCTGAGAAATATTTTGAGTTCAAAACAAAAAAAGCAAAAAAATTGACCTTACCCCGAAAAACTTCGGCCTGACCCCTAAAATTTTCCTGGACCCCTCAATCTCTCAACCACCCCATCGTAACTTGTTTTTTACTCTCCCCCAACCCTGAGAAATAATTTTAGTTCAAAACAAAAAAAAAGATAAAAACTTTGGCTGACCCCTAAAAAGTTCGGCCTGACCCCTAAAATTTTCCCCGACATCTACATCTCCTAGCCCCCCATCCTAACTTTGTTTTCACTCTCCCCCAACACCGAGAAATATTTTAAGTTAAAAAAAACACAAAAACAATTTGGCCCGACACCTTAAAACTTTGGCCTGACCACTCAAATTTTCCCCGACCCCTTTATATCTTCAGCCCCCCCTCAACTTTTTTTTCAATCTCCCAAAACCCTGAGAAATATTTTAAGTTCAAAAAACAAAAAAAACAAACAATTTGGCCCTAACCCTAAAAAGTTTGGCCTAACTCCTAAAATTTTCCCCGACCCCCTAATCTCTCCAGTCCCCACCCAACTTTCTTTTCAATCTCCCACAACCCTGAGAAATATTTTGAGTTCAAAAATAGCAAAAAATTGGCAACACCTCTAAAAAGTTCGGCCTGACCCCTAAAATTTTCCCCGACCCCTTAATCTCTCCATCCTCTCATCCCAACAAATGTTTCACTCTTCCCCAAACCAGAGAAATATTTTGAGTTCAAAACAAAAAAAAACAAAAAAATTTGGCCTGACCCCTGAAAAGTTCGGCCTGATTCCTAAAATTTTCCCCAACCCCTCAATCTCTCAAGCCCCCCCCCCCGACCCCAACTTATTTTTCACTCTCCCCAAACCCTGGGAAATATGTGTAATTCATAACAAAAGAAAACAAAAAAATTTGGCCTGACCCCTAAAAAATTCGGCCTGACCCCTTAAATTTTCCCCGGCCATCAATCTCTCTATCTCTTCATCCCAACTGATTTTTCACTCTACTCTAACCCTGAGAAATATTTTGAGTTCCAAACAAAAAAATGTTATTAAACATGTATAAAAATATTAGTGAAAACAGTGGTGGAGCATAAGTATTTTTCTCTTACTTTCCTTATTTAGACGTTATTTAATATGTATACACATATAAGTGAAAACAATGGTGGCGCATAATTATTTATTACTTAAATTTTACTGATACTACACTAACTTCACACCTCTAAAAAAAGGAGGTAATACCTAGTATGGTATTATTATGTCAACAGAAGAAATCGGTTAGGATTAAGCAACCCTTGCTTCCTTGTGGACTCGTGTTCAAAAATAGTGCCGTTAGAGATTAAGCAACTTTTGCTTCACTATAAACTCGTGTTCAAAAAAGTTCAGGTATGGATTAAGCAACACTTGCTTTACTATAAACTCATGTTAAAAAAAGTGCCGTTAGGAATTAAGCAACCCTTGCTTCACTATGGACTCATGTTCAAAAAAGGGCCGTTAGGCATTAAGCAACACTTGCTTCCATATAAACTTATGTTTCGTTAGCATTAAACAACCCTTGCTTCACTATAAACTCATGTCTAAAAAAGTGCCGTTAGGGAATTTCCTCTGACGTCATTTCCTGTTAAAATCGTGACTTTGCATTATGCCGACAATCCCCCATCTCTTAATTTGTCCTGAGGCGCTCCACCGGCGAATGCCGACACTCCTCCTCCCCCTAATTTGACCTGAAGCAGTCACACCGCCGCACTATCTCCACAACTCTCAAAAAGGAGGAGGTAATGCCTAGGAGGGGTGTATCATAAAATGTTCCCCTAATACTTCCAGCCCCCACCCCCCCGAACTTTTTTTCACTGTCCCACAACCCTAAGAAATATTTTAAGTTATGGAAAAAAAGTTAGCCCGAAACACCAATATTTCTTGGGACCGTTATACTTAAGAAGCACTAATATTTCTAGGGACCGTTATACTTAAGAAGCACCAACATCGTTTGAAAATCAAGGAGGCCTCTTGAGCACTACTGAAATAACTCTTACCGGTAGCCAGGTGCGGATGTGATTGAGCAACCTTTGTTTCACTACACACTCTTAACGTAGCCTTCCTATGATGTTATTGATTTATCCGGACAGAAGTTATGGGATGACCTGATACAACCGGAAACAATTTAGGGCAAGACCGGGTACATCCGGCAAGGGATCATGGGATGTTTTCAGTGACTCAGCATTTTTATCGGATTAGTACATAAATACATTAGATTATTTCGAATTTACTACACATTAACGTTGAAATTACGAAAAAACTGCTACCTTTTGTCGGAAAGTGGTCCGGTTGACCGTCAGCGAGTGTATCGTTTTTGGCGATTTTTAGATATTATACATCCGGGATGTGTGCGGTCCTGTAGATGGCAACTGTTTGACATGTCGCTGCGTAGTTTATGAGGAGATACTGGACATACAAACACACAAACACACAGACAACTGCCCTTTATATAAGAGAAGACTAGCGGGGCTACACGGCGTTGCTCGGGGTAAAAAAACACATAAATGTAGAAAATTTGCTTGTGTAACATTTTTATATTCAAACTTCTATTTCTCTCCTTCTCTATAGCCGTTACTTTATCTTTCTATCTTTCTCTTCCCTGGTCGCCCCATTTCACCGCTACTTTCTCCCTTTGCCTTTTGCGAAAGCTGTCACTTCCCCACCATTCCTTCTCCGTAGACCAGGGCAAAAGTATGACATATTTCTATAAAAAGTACTGCCTCTATATGCACCTTCTATATAGGTACTTATTCCGCCCCGGTGCACATACGATATATTCTCCTATCACCGCCCCGGTGCGCATACTATATACGTAGCTATCGCCGACCCAGTGCACATACTATATACGTACCTATCGCCGCCCTGGTGCGCATACTATATATGTACCTATCGCCGCCCCATTGTGCATACTATATACGTATCTACCGCCACTCTGGTGCGAATCCTCAATACATACCTATCTTCACCCCGGTGCAAATGCTAAATACGTGCATATCGCCACCCCGGTGCGCATGCTATATTCGTGCATATCGCAGCCCCGGTTCGCATAATATATACGTACTACTTGCCGCCCTCGTGTGCATACTATATACATACCTATTGCCGCTTTGGTGCACATACTATATACGTACCTATTGCCGCCCTGGTGCACATAATATATACGTACCTATCGCAGGTTCCGTGCGCATGCTAAATACGTATCTAACGCCACTCTGGTGCAAATCCACAATACATACCTAACTTTCACCCCGGTGCGAATGCTAAATACGTGCATATCGCCACCCCGGTGCGCATGCTATATTCGTACCTATCGCCGCCCCGGTTCGCATAAATATATACGTACCACTTGACGCCCCTGTGTGCATACTATATACGTACCTAGTGTCGCCCTGGTGCACTTACTATAGTCGTACCTATTGCCGCCCTGGTGCACATACAATATATGTATCTATCGCCGCCTCGGTGCACACACTATATACATACCTATCGGCGATCACTCTTCTCCAGTCGCCCTCCTTCACCCCATTGGACACTACACCCGTTGCCCTCAGCCAAAGCTGTCTCGTCTGAGTTGCCCTCATCAGGTTCCCCTCTTTCTACATTTGCCAGGGTCAAAAGATGTCGTGTACCTGATTGCCAATTCACCCTGGCTACACTATATCCGGCCTCCCCTAAACTCTGCACAACCTCGGCATTCCCTGGAGAAAAAATGTAACATTTCTATTTAAAGTCCCATATTTGTCTTCATTATTAATGTTAATAAGGGTGTTTATTTACTTTTTCATGTTTGTGTATGTTAGATGAAATAATCTAAGTCGATCAGGCCCCTCTGACAGCAGACTTCATTGTTAATGGTGATAATAGGGTTTATTTACTTATTTCACGTTTGTGTATATTAGATGAAATGATAGGCCGATCACCGATTAAATATTGTATATGAATATAATAAATGTTAATGCTATCAATGGGGAAGAATAATTTTTTCTTTAAATTCACCGATCGAGATGTTATTTTATATGAATATAAATATTAGTGCTAAGAATGGGGACCATTCCCCTACCATTCTACTCAGACTCTGTAATATACCATTAGCGTAGAACTCCAGGCTCTGAATCCTTCCCAGAACCTCCGGCTCTGACTCCTACCCAAACCATTAGGACCCGACAACTTCCTGAAGAGTCGGCTCTGACTCCTTCTTGAACCTCAGACTGACTCTTTAACGTACTGCAAGCTCTGACTCTTTCCCGAACATCCAGCTTTGACTGTTTACCCCCAAACTCTGACTCCTTCCCCAACATCGTTTTTTTTTATCCCGGGCAATGCTGCAGCTAAAAACACTTGCTCTCTCTAGGATATTGAGCTTGAGGTTCTGCTCCATACCTTAACCTCAAGACCTGACTCCTAGCTGAACTGTCTACCCTGACTCCTTCTCAGAATCTCGGGATGATTCTTCCCAAACCTCAGGCTCTGATTGTTTACCAAACATCCATCTTTGACTGTTTCCCAAACGTTTGATTATAACTGTACCCCGCGCATCAGTTTTTTTATCCTGTGCAATAGTGCGTATAAACACACCTGCTCTATCTAGGATATTGAACACTATTTGAGTAAACACCCGCTCTATGTAGAATAATGAGCACTTTTAAAATTAAGGAGGCCTAGAGAGCACTATCACAATCAAGCGCCTAGAACTTGTTAAATTTCAATGTAAAAAGATGCTGACTGATTTTCTAGTCTCTTTTACTGGATAACATTAAAAGCAGTGTTTAATTATTAATACAAATTAAAGAGAAAATGCCAATTTTACCTTACCCGTGCACAGACCGGGCATAGAAAAGGAAACACCTGTAAATCATAAATACATACGTGATTTGTGTGATTCGATGTCCCAATTTGATGCACTCAGCTGCGATAAAGGACATCACCATGCAAATACAAAACTTTTCATACCAAAAACTCTACTTTCCTGTGAGAAAGTATGGCTTAGAGTCGATCTAGTGAGAACACCATTAGAAGCGCCTTATTCAGGTTCTTATAAAGTTCTGACTCGATCAGCTAAACATTTTCAGATCGATATGAGCAATGGTACTCATACAAATGTATCGATAGATAGGTTAAAACCTTATATAGAACCAACTAGCAATAACGACAAAACTAGGACTACTAAGAAAGCACAGACAGATGCGTGCACAACTAACAAAGAAAATATTAAAACAAATACCGCTGACGAAGTCGATAAAATATTACTAGTAAAACATATGAGTCTAGATCTGGTAGAAAAGTTACATGGAAGAAAAATAACGATTTTTTAAATTTTAATAACTATTCAAAAGTATGACTAATCATAATAAGACAGAGGAATAGATATAAGTATAAGAATAATGCGAAAACAAAACTAAGAAGATTACAAAATAAATAAATAAATAAATAAAAGTGAAATTGAAATAGGGTAGTGTCTATCGGTTAAGCTCCGCTTACTGGTGGGGGACTATTGTGGCAGATCAATAGATCGATGAGACGAACGGGCATTGAGGGAAAGTGTTAGCCTGTTTAGCTACCCCTTTTCTTTCTAGGTTCGTTCGGCTTACTCTCTCCTCTTCTCCCTATTCTTTTTATTTCTTTCTTTCTTCTTGAAGAGGGGTCACAGTACCGGTCAGGACTTTACAAATAAGTGATAACAGATGTGGCTTACAGAGGAACTTAGAAAAGTGTTCACACAAGTTTATCAAGTAAGTGTAAAATAGACTTTTAATAAAAACAGGGAATTATCTGAGAAAAATCAGTTCTCTTGGCTACCAATGAAGACAGCAACAGTCCACTTGTAAGCACGCCTGCTGTCTACCCAGAATAACAAGCTTAACCAAGAAGGCACACAAACACACGCACACACGCATACTAAACTTTAAGGACAAAGTTAACACATCGTGTCGTTTCAGACTTTTTTATCCTTCAAACTTTATTGTTAAATTTTACATTTTTGTAAAATTGTTAACATATAAAAGTGTTTATTCTTTTACTTTGCAGTTTCTTCTTTTTATTAGCAATATTATATTGTTAAAAGTTAGCACTCGCTAACTGGTGATCCTTGTACTTAAATCGGTCTCAATTATCCACACAAAATTAATTGTTTAGTGTGGTTGCTTGGTAATCCCTAAAGACGCGACCGTCATCTAAAATACCAGACCCCAAACAGGGAACCAAAGCCATCCCCACATTTTTTTCTGATGGATGCTAACACCCTTAGACTGGTACCGACTTTATTTACCAATTAAGTGTTTGGTTAACGTACATGAAAACTGAAAAAGATGGAAGTTTACAACCTATTCAATAAATCAAAAACAAATATATTGGGTTGAGAAAATGTGGTATTGTGGTGACTGATCATCTTACTTAATAGTAGGATAGACATTTTTATTACTGTAAGGCAACGACACCCAGGTATTTACACTTTTGTAGGGCTTGTGTTTAATTCGTTTTGAATGTAATTTTTTCATATTTTCTGCAAGTAAATAATTCAAAGTTTAGTATTCGTTCTGATGGATGCTACAACCCTTAGACTGGTCTGACTTTAGTTACCAATTAAGTGTCCGTAAAAAGTAAAAAGAATGAAAGTTTACACCCTGTTCAATAAAACAAAAAGAAATATATACGGTTATGAGTAAATGTGGTATTGTGGTGACTGATCATTCCAGACAGAATTTACACAAACCTGCTGTATTTAGAGTAATTAACATCGACAGATAAAGCAGGTACAACTTATCAAGTGTTACACTGTTCTATCTAACATATTTAACAGTTGCTGATTTAGTATATATCCATTAGTAAATTACACACATGCTATCTCTATGATATTGTGCACTGTTAGATTCACCATAAGACATAGTATGAGCCACACTATATTATAACACATACTTGCTCTCTCTAGAGTATTAAATACATCCGCATTCAGCATTTACTCTGTTTTGAGTGTCCTACTGCATTATTGCCCACATCTGTTGCATCTAGGGAACTGAGCAGTGTTTTCTACAACATGTATAACATTTAGCAAGTGTCCTAGTGCAGTAATAAATTATTGCTTCTAAGTTTGTTTCAGATTATAAACCTAGGCTGGAATAACAAAACAATAGTCAAAAAGTGTGCTTAACATATTTCTGTGAAAAATATCACTTTATTGCTCAATATATTGGAACACATTTATTCTACGCTTGTTCACTACTTTCAAGCAATAATATAATGAACAAAACCAAAACAATTGTATATTTAAATGGGTGATCATTATTTTAAGGTGTCTTTTGAGAATGTGTAATTGCGTCAAAAGATAAAAATCAAAATTTAAAAAAGAAACTGCAGAACTTAATGATATCAATAATAGAATCATCTTGTTCAAAAGTGATGTTTTAGTAAAACAATGTCTTTTAACCGTCCTCATTTTCATTGAAAGGGTACCAAACATGGTGCGTCAGCTATAAAGGTACCAACACATGGTGCGTCAGATCGAAGAGTACCTACACATGGTGCGTCAGGTCTAAGAGCATCAACACATGGTGCGTCAGGTCTAAAGGTACCCACACATGGTGTGTCTGCTCAAAGGGTACCCACTGATGGTGCGTTTGCTACTCGGGTACCCACAGATTTTGCGTCAGATCAAAAGGTTAAAAACACATGGTGCGTCAAAGCTAAAGGTACCCACACATATTACGTACGGTCAAAAAGTACCCACACATAGTGTGTAAAGTCGAAGAGTACCCACACGTTGTTCGTAAGGTCGAAGGGTACCCATACGTGGTGCGTAACCTCCAAGGGTACCCACACGTTGTGCGTCAGCTCGAAGGATATCAACTCATACTTCGTCAGCTCGAAAGGTTACCCACACATACTTCGTCAGCTCGAAGGGTACCAACACATACTTCGTCAGCTCGAAGAGTACCCACACTTGGTTCGTCAGCTCGAAGGGTACACACACTTTGTGCGTCAGTCCATTTTGTGGATACCCACACACACTTCGTCAGGTCGAAGGGTACCCACACATACTTCGTCAGGTTGAATGGTACCCACACATACTTCATCAGGTCGAAGTGTACACACATATACTTCGTCAGATCTAAGGGTACCCAAACATACTTCGTACGGTCGAAGCGTACCCACACATACTTCGTCAGGTCAAAGGGTACGCACACGTAGTCCCTCAGCTCAAAGCGTACCAACACGTGGTGCGTCAGATCTAAGGGTACCCACACGTCGTGCGTCAAGTCGAAGGGTACCCATACGTGGTGCGTCAGGTCGAAGGGTACCCCCACATACTTCGTCAGCTCAAAGAGTACCCACACTTGCTTCGTAAGGTAAAAGGGTACGCGCGCATACTTTGTCAGGTCGAAGGGTACTAAACCATACTTCGTCAAGTCGAAGGGTACCCGCACATACTTCGTCATGTCGAATGGTACCCACACATACTTCGTCAAGTCGAAGGGTACCAACACATACTTCGTCAGGTGGAAGGATACAACACATACTTAGTCAGGTCGAAGGGTACCAATAATACTTAGTCAGGAAGGGTACCAATACATACTTCGTCAGGTAGAAGGGTACCCACACATACTTCAGCAGCTCGAAGCTTACTCTGTTAGATCGAAGGGTACCGACACATACATTAACAGGTCGAAGGGTACCCACACATACTTCATCAGGTCAGAATGTACCCACACATACTTCGTAAGGTCGAAGGGTACCCACACATACTTCGTCAGGTCGAAGGGTACCCACACATAGATAGTCATGTCGCAGGGTACCCACACATACTTTGTCACGTGGAAGGATACAACATATAATTAGTCAGGTCGAAGGGTACCAATACATACTTCGTAAGGTCGAAGGGTACCCACACATGGTGCGTCAGGTCGAAGGGTACCCACACATACTTCGTCAGCTCAAAGGGTACCCACACTTACTTCGTTAGATCGAAGGGTACCAACACATACATTAACAGGTCGAAGGGTACCCACACATACTTCGTAAGGTCGAAGGGTAACCACACATACTTCGTCAAGTCGAAGGGTACCCACACATGGATAGTCATGTCGCAGGGTACCCAAACATACAATGTCAGGTCGAAGGTTACCAACACATACTTCGTACAAGTAAAAGGGTACCATCACATACTTCGTCAAGTCGAAAGGACCCCACACATACTTCGTCAGGTCAAAGGGTACTCACACATACTTCGTTAGGTCGAAGCGTACCCACACTACTTCGTCAAGTCTAAGGGTACCAACACATACTTCGTTTGGTCGAAGGGTACAAACACAAAGTGCGTCAGGTCAAAGGGTACCCACACATAGTGCGTCATTTCGAAATGTACCCACACATACTTCGTCAGGTCAAAGGGTACCCACACCAGGATAGTTCAGTCGAAGGGTGCCCACACATACAATGTCAGGTCGAAAGGTACCCATACATAATTCCTCTGGTCAGAAAGTTAGTCACACATATTTCGTCAGAGCGAAGGGTACCTACACATACTTCGTCATGTCAAAGGGTACCCACACATACTTCGTCAGGTCAAAGGGTACCCACACATACTTCGTCAGGTCGAAGGATACCCACACATACGTCGTCAGGATAAAGGGTACCCACACATACTTCGTCAGGTTGAAGGGTTGAAACACATGGATAGGCATGTCGCACCGTACCCATATATACAGTGTCAGGTCGAAGGGTACCCACACATGTTTCCTCGGGTGGAAGGGTACCAACACATACTTCGTCAGGTCGAAGTGTACCACACATACTTTGTCAGATCGAAGGGGACCCACACAGAGTGCGTCAGGTCGAATGGTACCCACACATAGTGCGTCATGTCAAAGCGTATCAACACATACTTCGTCAGGTCAAAAGGGAAACCCACACATACAATGTCAGATCGAAGGGTACCCACACATAATTCCTCAGGTCAGAAAGGTAGTCACACATATTTCGTCAGAGCGAAGGGTACACACACATAATTCGTCATGTCAAAGGGTACCCACACATACTTCGTCAGGTCAAAGGGTACCCACACATACTTCGTCAGGTCGAAGAGTAGCAACATTTACATTGTCAGGTCGAAGGATACCCACACATACTTCGTCAGGATAAAGGGTACCCACCCATTCTTCGTCAGGTCGAAAGGGTTTAAACACATGGATAGGCATGTCGCAGGGTACGCATACATACAGTGTCAGGTCGAAGGGTACCCACACATGTTTCCTCGGGTGGAAGGGTACCAACACATACTTCGTCAGGTCGAAGGGTACCACACATACTTTGTCAGGTGGAAGGGTACCCACACAGAGTGCGTCAGGTCGAATGGTACCCACACATAGTGCGTCATGTCAAAGGGTATCAACCCATACTTCGTCAGGTCGCAGGGTACCCACACATATTTCGTCAGGTCGAAGAGTACCAACACATACTTCGTCAGGTTGAAGGGTACCCACACATACTTCCTCAGGTCGAAAGGTACCCACACATACTTCGTCAGGTCGAAGGATACCCACACATACTTCGTCAAGTAGAAGAGTACCCACACATACTTCGTCAGGTCGAAGGGTACCGACACATACTTCGTCAGGTCGAAGGGTACACACACATACTTCGTCAGGTCGAAGGGTACCCAAACATAGTGTGTCAGGTCGAAGGATACCAACACATACTTCGTCAGGTCGAAATGTACCCACACATACTTCGTACGGCCGAAAGGTACACACACATGGATTGTCATTTCGCAGGGTACCCACACATACAATGTCAGGTCAAAGGGTACCCACACATTATGCGTCAGTTCTAAGGGTCCACACAGATACTTTGTCAAATCGAATGGTACCAACACATATATCGTCAGGTCGAAGGGTACCCACACATACCACGTCAGGTCAAAGGGAACCCACACACACTTTGTCAGGTGGAAGGGTACGCATAATTCAATGTCAGGCCGAAGGGTACCAACCAATACTTCCTAAGGTTAAAGGGTACCCACACATACTTTGTCAGGTCGAAGAGTACGCTAACATACTTCTGTCAGGTCGAAGGGTTCCCACACATACTTTGTCAGGTCCAAGGGTACCCACACATACTTCGTCAGGTCGAACGGTCCCAACACATACTTTATCAGGTCGAAGGGTAGCCACACATACTTTGTCAAGTCGAAGAGTACCTACACAGATTAGGCAGGCCGAAGGGTACCCAGACAATACTTCCTAAGGTTAAAGGGTACCCACACATACTTTGTCAGGTCGAAGAGTACCCACACATACTTCTGTCAGGTCGAAAGGTACCCATACATACTTTGTCAGGTCGAAGGGTACCCACACATTATTTTTCATGTCGAGGGTACCCACCGATTATTTCGGCAAGTCTAAGGGCACCCACACATACTTCGTCAGGTCGAAGGATACCCACACGTTGTGTGTCATGTCGAAGGGTACCCACACTTACTTCGTACGGTCGAAAGGTACCCACACATATATCGTCAGGTCGAAGGGTACCCACACATAGATAGTCATGTCGAAGGGTACCCACACATACTTCGTCAGGTCGAAGGTTACCCACACATACTTAGGCAGGTCGAATGGTACCCACACATACGGTTCTGAGATATTACACATCCCGGGGCTGGCCGGCTATAATGATGTCAACCGTGTGATTGTTTTTTGGGTACTCTCGGAGAGGTATCTGGATATACAAACAGACAGACAGACAGACAACTGCCCTTTATATAATAGACTAGCGAAAATAGACCTCCTAACTGTCGTCTATTTTTGCTAGGCTGCCGTTATCTTGGGTGGTGAGACAAAGAAAAAAAAATTGTCTCCGAATACTTTCTTTTTTTTTTTAAAAGAAAAAAACAATTTTTTTTACTTTTGGCGGGAAAAATTTTTATTTTCTGGCGGGAAATTTTTTTTTTTCGCGCTAAAAACAAAATGGGGGGGGGGTAAATTTCTACCGCCCGGTGCACCTGCTATATACGTACCTATCGCCGTCCTGGTGCGCATATTATATACGTACCTATCGCAGGGGCACATGCTATATCCGTACCTATTGCTGCCCCTGTTCACATGCTATATACCTCCCTATCGACAACACTATACATATATTATATACGTACCTATTGCCGCCCCGGTACGAATACTATATATGTACCTATCGCTGCCCTGGTGCGCATACTATATTCTTACCTATCGCCGTACCGGTGTGCATACTATATACTTACTTATCTCTGCAAGGGTGCATTTACTATATATGTACCTATCTTAAGCACAGTTCGTATACCTAAGAACCTATATTAATGCGCACATGTCATATCAAAGACCAAAGACAAATTGTATTTGTTCATGTTATGTCACTGTCATGAAAAATAACTCATATTAATGCGCTCCTGTCGTATCCAAAAACAAAAAGCACGTTCATTCATGTAGTGTCACTATCATAAAAACTACTATTAAGGAGTCCTGTTTAAGTTAAAGTTGAAAAAAAATTTGCCCTATTCCCCCGCTCGATAAAAATGTATTCTCTACTCTCACCCCTCCCCCCCCAAAAAAAAATGCTACACTTCCCCAACTTTGAGAAATATTTTCAGTCAAAAAAAAAAAAAATTTGGTCCCACCACCCATAAAATTATCCCTACCCCACCCCCCCCAACAAAAATCTTTTTTTACTCTCAACCCCTCAACCCCCAAAACGTATTTCACTCTTCCCCATCTCTGACAAATGTTTTAACTTAAAAAAAAAAAACTTTGGACAAACCCCAACAAATTTTACTAATTGACAGGTTGTTTAATATGTATACAAATATTAGTGAAAACAATGGTGGAGTATAATTATTTATTGCTGTAAGTTTACTGATTGATACGTTATTTAATATGAATATCAATATTAGTGTAAACAATGGTGGGCATAATTATTTCTTCTCTCACTTTACTCATTAAGACGTTATTTTATATGTATACAAATATAAGTGAACACAATGGTGGGCATAATTTTTTCTCTTCTTTCTTTACTTATTGAGACGTTATTTACTCTGTATACAAAAATAATTGAAAACAATGGTGGAGCATAATTATTCCTTTAATTTTGTTAATTGAGACGTTATTTAACATGTATACAAATATTAGAAAAAACAATGGTGGATCATAATTGTTAATCTACTTACTTAACTATGATATACGTTATTTAATATGTATACAAATATTATTGAAAAGAATGGGGGAGCATAATTATTTCCTTTCTTACTTTACTTATTGAGACGTTATGTAATATGTATACAAATATTAGTGAAAACAAGGTTGGAGCATTATTATTTCTCTTTTTACTTTACTTATTGAGACGTTATTTCATATGTATACCCATATTAGTAAAAACAATGGCGGAGCACAATTATTTATTACTTTAATTTTACTGATGGCGACGTTATTTAATATGTATACTAATATTAGTGAAAACAATGGTGGAGAATAATGATCAACTTTCTTACGTTACTTATTGAGACGTTATTTAATATGTATACAACTATAAGTAAAAACATTAGGGTAGGAAAATTACTTCTTTTTTTACTTTACTTATTGGGACGTTTTTAAATATGTATACAAATATTAGTGAAAACAATGGCGGAGCCTAATTATTGTTCTTCTAACTTTACTTCTTCAGACGTTATTTAATATGTATACAAATATTTGTGAAATTTGTGTATGATTATTTGTTCCTTTAAATTTACTAATTGAGACGTTATTTAATATGTATACAACTATAAGTGATAACAATGGGGTAGCACAATTACTTCTCTGCTTACTTTACTTATTGAGACGTTATTTAATATGTATACAAATATAAGTGAAAGCAATGGCAGAGCATAATTATTTATTTTCTTATTTTACTTCTCGTGACGTTATGAAATATATATACAAATATTAAGGAAAACAATTGTTGAGCATACGTATTTCTCCTCTTACTTTACTTAATCAGACGTTATTGTATATTTATACAAATATAAGGGAAAACAATGGCGGAGCATAATTATTTATTCCTTTAATGTTACTTATTGAGACGTTATTTAATATGAATGTAAATATAAGCGAAAACAAGTTGGGAGCACAATTACGTCACTCCCTACTTTACTTATTTAGACGTGATTAAATATGAATTACAATTTTTAGTGAAAACAATGGCGGAGCATAATTTTTTTCCTTTGATTTCACCGATTGAGACGTTATTTAATATGTATACAAACATTATTGAAGAAAATGGTGGAGCATACGTATTTCTCCTCTTTCTTAACTTATAAATACGTTATTCAATATGTATACAAATATTAGGTAAAACAATGGTGACCATAATTATTTCTCTTCTTACTTTCCCTATTCAGACGTATTTTTATATGTATACAAATATTAGTGAACACAATGGTGGGCATAATAATTCATTTCTTTTTATTTAACTGATTAAGACGGTATTTTATATGTATACAAACATTAGTGAAAAAATAGTGGAGCATAAATATTACTTCTCTCACTTTACTCATTAAGACGTTATTTAATATGTATACACATATTTGTCAAAACAAAGGTAGAGCATAATTGTTTCTTCTCTTAATTTACTCATTAAGACGGTATATGATATGTATACAAATATAAGTGAAAACAATGGTGGAGCATCATTATTTCGTCTCTTACTTTACTCATTAAGACGTTATTTAATATGCACACAAATATTAGTGAAAACAATAGTAGAGCGTAACTATTTTTTCCTTTAATTTTACTGATTGAGACGTTATTTAATATGTATACTAATATTACTGAAACAATGGTGGAAAAATCTTTAATTCTCTTATTACGTTACTTATTGAGACGTTATTAAATATGTATACAAATATTAGTGAAATAATAGCGGAGCATCATTATTACCTTTCTTACTTTACTTATTAAGACGTTATTTAATATGTAGACAAATATTAGTGAAAACAATAGCGGAGCACAATGATTTTTTTCTATTACTTTACCCATTAAGACGTTATTTAATATGTATACTAATATTAGTGAAAACAATGGCGCCGCATAATAATTTCATTCTCTTATATTACTCATTAAGACGTTATTGTATATGTATACAATTATTAGTGAACATTATGGCGGAGCATAATTATTTCTCCTCTTACTAAACTCATTAAGAGGTTATTTAATATGTATACAAAGATTAGTAAAAACAATGTGTGAGCATAATAATTTTTTCTCTTACATTACTCATTAAGACGTTATTTAATATATATACCAATATTACTGAAAACAATGGTGGAGCATAATTATTTATTCTCTTACTTTACTCATTAAGACGTCATTTTTAACGTATACACATATTAGTGAAAACAATCTTGGGCATAAGTATTCATTCCTTTAATTTTACTGATTGAGACGTTATTTAATATGTATAAAAATATTAGTAAAAACAATGGCGGAGAATATTTATTTCGCTTTACTTATTGAGACGTTATTTAATATGTATACAAATATTAAAGAAAACAATTGCGGAGCATAATTATTTATTCCTTTCATTTTGTTTATTGAGACGTTATTTAACATGTATACAAATATTAGAAAAAACAATTGTTGATCATAATTGTTAATCTACTTAACTATGATAGACGTTATTTAATATGTATATAAATATTAGTGAAAACAAACGTGGAGCATAATTATTTCTATTCTTACTTTACTTATTGAGACGTTATGTGATATGTATTCAAATATTAGTGAAAACAATGGTGGAGCATTATTATTTCTTCTCTTACTTTACTCGTTAAATCGTAATTTAATATGTATACAAATATTAGTGAAAACAATAGCGGAGCATAATGTTTACTTCTCTTAATTTACTTCATAAGACGTTATTTAATATGTATACAAATATAAGTGAAAACAATGGCGGAGCATAATTGTTTTTTCTCTTACTTTACTCATTAAGACGTTATTTAATATGTATACAATAATTAGTGAAAACAATGGTTGAACATAATTATTTCTACTCTTACTTTACTCATTAAGACGTTATTTGATATGTATACAAATATTAATGAAAACACAATGGTGGGCATAATTATTCATTCATTTAATATTACTGATTGAAACATTCTTTAATATGTATACAAATATCAATGAAAACACAATTGTGGGCATAATTATTCATTCCTTTAATATTACTGATTGAAACGTTCTTTAATATGTATACAAATATTAGTGAAAACAATGGTGGGCATAATTTTACCTTCTCTTACTTTACTAATAAGACGTTATTTAATATGTAAACAAATATAAGTTAACACAATAGTAGACATAATTATTACTCCTTCTACTTTACTTATTGAGACGTTATTTAACATGTATACAAATATTAGTCAAAAGAATGGTTTGCATAATTATTTCGTCGCTTATTTTACTCATTAAGACGTTATTTAATATGTAAACAAATATAAGTGAACACAATAGTGGGCATTATTATTTCTACTTTTACTTTACCCATTAAGACGTTTTTTTACATGTATACACGTATTGTGGAAATTTCGGTATATTTTCTAGTAAGTCATGGGTCGCTTCCCTTTGTTTGAAACCGTTTGAGGTTGAAGGTCACATGGATTGTTTGCGTGGGGGTTATGTGGAAGCCATTTCGTGTCACGTGATTTCTATTTTTAGCAATGATGCATTAGTTCTGTCTTGATTTGATATCGGCGCGAAATTTAATCAGAACAGAGTTGGGCGCCAGACAGTCAACACCTGTAAAAACTGTTTCTCCGTCCATAGTTGGGACGTTAAATTTCGTGAATAATTTCTACTTGAAGAAATTTAAGAGATAGAGTATTTCTTGGCAAGAATTACCTTTTATGTATGAAATATTCTTCCTTCGGTCAACGAATATTTCCTTTGGAAGATGTTTCAAGTCAGAGACTTGAAATGAAGAATTATGGAGAATTTGAACGAGATAAAAATATCCCCGGGCACGAAATTGCCTATATTAAAGAGCTTAGCTCCCGTGAACTGAAATACTTTTCCGTTGAGAAGATTCTAAATCAGAGATTAAGAATTGTAAAGTGTGATCGCGCGTGATACTATTTGGGACAAACGGTGAAAAAAGCAAGTATTATGTTTATTTGAAATTTGGACTGTTCTAGTGACGTATTTCTTACGTTGGATTTGCTATAAGAAAATTATTGAAGAAAATGAAAGAAAAAAGGAACTTTGTGACAGACGTTTGATAAAATTAAAAAAAGGTTATTTTTACCATAAAAATTATGTCGGGATTCAGCACGGTTTGTCAATTTTATTACTTTTGATTGTAACTTTGGTGTAAAGAAAAAAAAAGACTATTTGATTGATTTGTAAGAATACTGACTTTATAGTAAGTTCATGTTTTAAAATGATTTATTCCTTTGCTTAGATTGTGTCAATTTTTGTTGTATCTAACTTTAATGTTAAGAAATCCTGATGTAATTTTTTTGATTTTTATTTTTTTGTACGTTATCAAGGAATAATTTATTTATTCCAGCTTTGGAAAAAAAGCAGTCCAAGCTACCTTTTTTTTTGTAAATAAAACTTTGTTTTAACTTTTATGAACATCTTGTATTCGTCCATTCTTTCTCTCTTGTTATAATTTTTTGTGATAATTGTCCTAGCTAGCATGACTTAGTTTAGAGCGGTTTTCGTTAACACCCACGAAAAATCCGACATTCTGCTTTTTTGTTCCATATTCGTTTGGGTGGACAAATTTGTGGCGATATGCGGGGATAATATCTATTTTTCTTCTATTAAAAGCATTCTGCTTTTTTATATCTATTTTTTTCTATTAAAAGCATTCTGCTTTTTTTTTTGCCCAGGTCGTTTTACAATGAACGTATTCGTTGATATGCTGGGATAATATCTATTTTTCTACTACCAAGTCACTGGAGGGAAATTACTTCAAGTGATAATCTCCTTTCTGCTTTTGGCGCCTAATTGCGTGTATTTGACGTGATGCCCGGAATTCGGCGGCCTTAGTTTTCTTTGACTACAATTGAACATAGTCAAATGCAGGATGTTCAGGTTTTAATACTGTTTTAAGCTGACTGTTTTTTTTTCTTTTCCTTTTTATGTATTTTATGTGAACATTGCATGTTTGGAAGTCTGAACGCCATTTTTGTTCGCCACGTGGAGTCATTTTTGTAAATTTCCCGCGTATTCTAAGTCGCCATTTTTGTAAACTGTTGAATGTTAGATATTGAATTATTTTTGTGTAATTATTTTTCCCTTGAAATTTGTCTTTGACTGACAAGTGGAATTGTTAGACTTACATTTGAACGAATTTGGTTAACTATGGTACAGCCTTTTCCCATTTTTTTGTAGGAAACTTACTTAGATAATTTTACGTTGTCATTTTCCCGCCATTAAGAAGACGTTTGGCGCCTCCTTTATTTTAGCCCACACCTGATCGCCATATTGTATTTTCGCCATAATGGCGTCTACACCCACTGTTAATCTCTTTGTAGAAAAGCGAGATAGTGCAAAAATCAAAGTTGATACTATTATTGATGTTCTTGGGGGTGGCGAGGGGGAGAACCGGGAATTTGTTTCTTCCCAGAAGGTTAGGGTTAAGGAACTCTTTGCGTCCATTGATTCACTCAATGAGCAGATCACAAGTGCCTATATTGAGAGTGAGTCTCACGAAGAGATGTCTGAGAACTGTCGGAGCGAAACGTTATATCGTATCCATGTGGATCGACGTTTCAGCGAATTAGACAGCATGTGGAGGGATGAGGGCTCCCCACCCAATAGGGAAGGGGGGAAGTCTAAAGCGTCACTTTGTAGTGTGACACCGAAACTTATCTGTCCTATTTTCGACCCCATGAGTTTGGAACGCGACAAATTAGCGTATCTCAACTTCTTTAAGGAGTTCGAAAATTGCGAGTCAAATATACCTAATGAGTCTACGAGGTTGATCATTCTGAAAAATCACCTAAGGGGCTATGCCCACCGAATAGTGGGACATCTTTCCATTTCGGATGCCAACTTTGAGGCAGCGATGGAGATCCTAGATAGAGAATTTTTAGATAAAAAGTTTATTGTAAACTCTATTTTTAGGGATCTCCATAGTGCTAAACCTCTTGGGGATTCTGATACTAACTCGGTGAAGAGCTTTCTAACTAGGTGAAAGCTCAAATATACGAGCTGAAAAACTCCTTTGGTATGGATTTTCTAGAGGAGGAGGCCCCCGGCAATCTGTTGCTAAGTAGCATTGTTTTTGAAAAACTTCCTCTTTCTGTGAGACGGGAACTGATTCATACCGTCAATTGTAATTACCCATCTCTGGGAGATATCTTAGATAATTATTCTGAGGTGTTGCGCACGTTAGACATCGTCAAACCCAGGATGGTTAAAACTGTAAAGCCCGTCGCCAAACCGCGTTCGTCTGGTTCCTTTAGATTCAGGCCCGCTAGTGCTGTTAAGAAGCCCTCCACTTTGGAGAACTTTTTTGTAAAAACTAAACCCAGTCGACATAAGTGCTTCCTTTGCAGTAGTGACAGCTATATTGCGTACTATTGCAGGAAGTATCCCTCTCTAAGGGATCGGGTACAACGATGCCAATTGGCTAAGTTGTGCACCCGTTGTACTAGTCCGTTCCATAACGCCGAGGCTTGCCCCGGTAAAAGTGGTCGTCTCCTCCCCTGTTGGAAATGTAAAAGTTGCGAGCATGTAGGTGCGTTATGCCCTGACTTTGACAAGTCTCGGCTGGATACTAACCCCTGTCTTCAGGTGGGAGAAGTGAATCTTCTCCTGCCTATAATTAAAATTGACGTGGTCAATAATGGAGTTGTAAAATCTTTTAATTGTCTGTTGGATTCAGGAAGCAAGCGCTCCTATTTGTCTGATGGAGTTCTGGACCTATTGAATTGCCGTTCTGTGCCTGTAAAGAGAAGGGACTTCTTTATTAAAACTTTTCTCGGGACGGCCAGAAAGAGCCTACATGAACTCGAGTTGCGGGTCAAAGTGCCGAACTCTGAGTGTGTTATACCCTTTTTGGTGGACGAAGGCTTGGACCTTCAGTTTCACGCTAGGGGTCTGTCAACTGCTATTGAAAGTATTATTGCGGGTGGGGGGAAATTGGCTGCCGACTTTTCAAATGTTAAAAATGATTGTATTGCTGTACATGGTTTGGTAGGTGTTGACCAACTGATGTATTTGGGACCCATGAAGTTGTCTCCCTTCATGAATGGGTCTGTTTTTGAGTTTCCTCAAGGAATTGTGCCTTTTGGAGATATGTCCAATTTTGTGAGTCCTGTTATGAAGAAAACGGATACCTCCGTTGTTGGCGCGAATTACAGCCAAGTTGTGTCCGAACACTCACGGTGTCTTATGACACATGTTTATTTTGTGCTTGAGCCGAAGTCTGAATACTTCGACCCTTTCGATAGTTTTATTGATTCTTCTGTGGAAAGAGCCGTGAACAAGCTCTTTAGTTTGGAAACGTTAGCAGTTACTGAGAACTCTGTAAGTGATTATGACAAGAATAAAATTGATTCCTTTCGCAATTCGATCTCGTACCGAGACAGTTGCTACTATGTTAGTTTGCACTGGGACGAGGGAAAGTTGCCTTCTGTTCCTTCCAACCAACCAGTGTCGTTGAACGTACTTGATAAGGTTGTCACTCGTTTGACGAGGCAGGGTCTGTATGAGGACTACTGCCAGGTTTTCTTAGAGCAGGAAAGGGAGGAAATTATTGAGAGAGTGGAAGTGAATCCAGAGGATTTCACTCATTATACTTGGATTCCTCACCGTCCGGTTATTAAGGCTAATGGTCAGAGTACCACAAAGATAAGGCCGGTGTTCAACTGTTCGTTGCGAATAGGTGGACATCCCTCTCTAAATGAGTGTGTCTATCCGGGAATTAACCTTTTCGCGGATATGTTGGAATTACTGTTGAAATTTTGAATGGATCGTTATGTCCTGTTGGCAGACGTCCGTAAAGCCTTTCTCATGATTCGGTTGGAAACCGAAAGAGATAAGAATCGGTTTTGTTTTTTTGTAAAATTGAATGATAAACTGGTATGTTATCGTTACAAAACATTGATTTTTGGGTTTGTGGCCAGCCCATTTATTCTCAACTTCGTCATTAGACATCATGTTGAAAAATACCCTCATAGTTTATGTAGGGATATGCTTATGGAAAATTTTTTATGTGGATAATCTTATAAGAACTCACAATTCACAGAAAACTTTGTTGGACCTATACCTGAATGCAAGGTGTATCATGCAGGATGGTAATTTTGCATTGAGGTCCTGTAATTCTAATAATGATGTTTTGACCACTCGAATGAAAGCTGACAAAAGTTTCGTCACCCATGATTCTCCTCTGGAGAGGGTGTTGGGTTATGCGTATGATCCTGTGCAGGATAATCTGCATGTGGCGGCCGGTTCCTTAGATGTGCCGGCTGATACAAAAAGGGGCAGAACTCTTCCATATTCGACCCTTTGGGGCTTGTTTTACCTGTAACTATCAAGGGAAGGGTAATATCTCAGTGAGATATGGAAAACTCAGGTGTTATGGGATCAGAAGATACCGGAGAGTTTGCAGCTCACTTGGAACAAGTTGTTTCCTGAGTTGATGAATCTGCATGGTGTGAGGGTCCCCAGATGTGCTGTTGATTCCTCTGCGCCTGCCACTTTAATGATCCTTTGTTATGCTTCACAACAAGCCTTTGGCTTTGCGGCTTACATTTTCCAGTATGGGGCTGCTAAATTAATATTTTCCAAGGCTATAGTGGCTCCTTTGACAAAGATAACTTTGTCGTCACTTTAGTTGTTGTTCGTCTTTTTGGCGATAAAATGTATCCCTAATCTTTTGAAGGTGTTTCAAAAGGATGTGGTCAAGAAAATAGTGGTTGCGGTGGACGCACAGGTCGTGTTGTCCTGGATTCTGTCCGAGACAGTTGTGACAAAGTGTGTATTTGTCCGAAATATGTTAAACGATATTCGAGTGGGAGTGGATAAATTGTGTGAACAAGGTTTGGAAGTAATGTTCAAGTATGTGAACACTTCTGACAACCCTGCCGACCTGATCACCAGGGGTATTTCCTTGGAGAAATTCAAATCTCTATTGCCCTTTTGGTTATCGGGGCCGCAGTGGCTGGTCGGTGAGAATTTTACCTGGCCAGTGTATAGTTTGAACTGTTTGAGTTCTGACAGTCAGAGGTTGGTGCTGACTAATGCCATCTCTGTGTCTCTTGTGATTCAGGAATTGTCACCGGTAGTGGATTTTAAGAGATTTTCTTCCTTGGGAAAACTCATGAGCGTTTTGTCCTACGCGTTTAAGTTTGTATTGAAATTGCGGAAATCCATGAAAGAACCAGGCCAAGTGGCCAAAATTTATTTGATTAAGTTAGAGCAGTCCTTGCTTCTTTCCAGGGAAAAGTCCTGTTTGTTGAACGCCTCTAACCGTGAGATTCCTCCGTTGGTGGCGAAGTTGGATCTTTGCCTGGATGATAAAAGTTTGATAAGGTCTGGGAGAAGGATTGGTAAATCCAGCCTTTACCTTCCGGAATTTTTACATCCGATTTTGTTACCTCGAGGCAGTCATATAGCTGATTTGATTATTATGGACTATAATTTCAAGTGTAAACATTTGGGTATTGCAGCTACCCTCAGCAAACTCCGTTTGTCAGGTTTCTGGATACATAAATCTAGGCAGGCGGTGAAGTCGGTTATTTCTGCCTGTGCTCTGTGTAAAAGATACAATGCTGTATCTTTCAAATGCCCCAAGGTTACCAATTTACCAAAACACAGAGTTAATTTTGTGAAGCCCTTCAACCATACTGGTATAGACTTTACTGGTCACTTGGGGGTTGAGGATGAAAGGGGACCGCAAAAAATGTATATCTTGCTTTTTACATGCTTCAATGTGAGGGCGGTCCATTTGGAGTTAGTGAGTGACATGTCTACTCACTCAGTGATACTATCATTGGTTAGATTTTTTAACATTTATGGGGTGCCTTCCCATATATACTCAGATAATGCTAGATCATTCGTTGCTGGATACAGTTTGATTAAGCAAGTGCTTGTGTCTGACGAGTTCGAGGAGAAATTTAGTACATTTGACATCAAGCACCAGACAATACCTTTATATTCTGCTTGGTTCAGCAGTGTTTGGGAGCGTCTTGTTAAGATGGTGAAGGTTTGTCTTTACAAGTTAGTGAGACGACAGAAGTTGGGTTATTTCGAACTTCTTTCTGTGTTGTCTGATATACAGAATGCTATTAACTCACGTCCTCTAACTTATAGATGTTCTGGAGATGATGGTTTGGATATTATATCTCCAAACGCGTTTATTCGCCCGCATTGTAATAATTCAATTTTTATAAATTCTGAAGAATGTTTTCTTGAGAATTCTCCTCCTTCTAGGAGTGACCTTTTGGAGAAGTTAAAACAGAGGGATCTTCTCTTACAGAGGTTTAAAGTTTTATGATATGAGGAATACCTGCTCGGCTTGAGATAGCTGAGTGGCGATCTATATCAGTCTGATTTTAGTGATGTCATCGCTGTAGGCGATGTGGTTCTTGTTAAGAACCCAGCCAAACCTCGCCCATATTGGTCCTTGGGTAGAGTGATAGGTTTGACTCCAGGTGATGATTCTCATATTAGATCTGCCCTGATTAAGAAGGCAGATGGTTCCTCTCAGGAACATTCTTTGAGACAGCTTTTTCCGATGGAGTTGTCGGTTACTCATTCCCATCGGACCTCGGAGGTTCCCGAAGAGCCTTGTGGTTCCGAAGATCCTGATGTAGTCCAGTCGGATGTTGCTGATGGAGATCATGCCTCGACTTCCAATTCTGACCCCATTCGAACTCGCAAGAAGGTGAGTGAACGGGATAATGACTGCTTGTGGTATTGATGTGTACATGTGACATGTATATAACATTGTGCATTTTTTTTTCTTCTTCGTCGGGAGAGTGTGGAAATTTCGGTATATTTCTAGTAAGTCATCGGTCGCTTCCCTTTGTTTGAACCCGTTTGAGGTTGAAGGTCACATGGATTGTTTGCGTGGGGGTTATGTAGAAGCCATTTTGTGTAACGTGATTTCTATTTTTAGCAATGATGCATTAGTTCTGTCTCGATTTGATATCGGCGCGAAATTTTATCAGAACAGAGTTGGGCGCCAGACAGTCAACACCTATAAAAACTGTTTCTCCGTCCATAGTTGGGACGTTAAATTTCGTGAATAATTTCCACTTGAAGAAATTTAAGAGATAGAGTATTTCTTGGCAAGAATTGCCTTTTATATATGAAATATTCTTCCTTCGGTCAACGAATATTTCCTTTGGAAGATGTTTCAAGTCAGAGACTTGAAATGAAGAATTATGGAGAATTTGAACGAGATAAAAATATCTCCGGGATCAAAATTGTCTATATTGAAGAGCTTAGCTCCCGTGAAAGAAAAAAAGAACTTTGTGACAGACGTTTGATGAAATTTAAAAAAAGGTTATTCTTACCATTAAAAATTATGTCGGGATTCAGCACGGTTTGTCAATTTTATTACTTTTGATTGTAACTTTGGTGTAAAGAAAAAAGAGACTATTTGATTGATTCCTTTGCTTAGATTGTGTCAATTTTTGTTGTATCTAACTTTAATGTTAAGAAATCCTAATGTTGTAATTTTTTTATTTTTATTTTTATTGTACGTTATCTAAGAATAATTTATTTATTCCAGCTTTTAGAAAAAAAGCAGTCCAAGCAACCTTTTTTTTGTAAATAAAACTTTGTTTTAACTTTTATGAACATCTTGTATTCGTCCATTCTTTCTCTCGTTATAAATTTTTTTGTGATAATTGTCCTAGGTAACATGACTTAGTTTAGAGCGGTTTTCGTTAACACCCACGAAAAATCTGACAATATTAGCGAACATAATGGTGTGCATAATTATTTCTTCTTTCACTTTACTCATTAAGACGTTTTTTTATATGTATACAAATATTAGTGAACACAATGGTGGAGCATATTTAATGTTACTCTAACTTTACTCAGTAAGACGTTATTTAATATGTATACAAATATTAGCGAAAACAATGGGGGAGAACAATTATTTCTCTGTTTACTTTACTGATTGATACGTTATTTAATATACATATCAATATTAGTGTAAACAATGGTGGGCATAATTATTTCTTCTCTCACTTTACTCATTAAGACGTTGTTTTATATGTATACAAATATAAGTGAACACAATGGTGGGCATAATTTTTTATTTTCTTTCTTTACTTATTCAGACGTTATTAAATATGTATACAAACACAGGTGAAAACAATAGTGGAGCACAATTATTTCTTCTCTAACTTCACTCATTAAAACGTTATTTCATATGTATGCAAATATTAGTGAAAACAATTGCGGAGCATAATTATGTATTCCTTTAATTTAGCTGATTGATACGTTTTTAAATATGTATACAAATATTAGTGAAAACAATTGCGGAGCATAATTATTTATTCCTTTAATTTTTCTGATAGATACGTTATTTAATATGTATACAAATGTTAGTTAAAACAATGGCGAAGCATAATTATTTATACCTTTAAATTTACTGATTTACACGTTATTTATTATTTCTTCTCTCGGGGAAAATTTTAGGGGTCAGGCCAATTTTTTTAGGGGCGGGCCAATTTTTTTTTTGTGTATTTTTTTTAACTTAAAATATTTCTCAGGGTTGTGGGAAAGTAAAAAAAGTTGCGGGGTGGGGGGCTGGAAAGAAAACTTTTTTATTTCCTTGAACTTAAAATAATTCTCAGTGTTATAGGAGAGTGAAAACAAGTTGGGGGAGGGACTGGAAGGATTAGGGGGTCGGAGAAAATTTCAGGGGTCAGGCCAAATTTTTTGGTGGTCGGACAAAAAAAATTTTTTTTTTCTTTTTTCGAACTAAAAATACTTGTAGGAGAGTGAAAAAAAGTTGGGCGGGCTGGAGAGATTGAGGAGTCCGGGAAAATTTAAGGGGTAAGGCCACTTTTTTTAGGGGTCGGACCAAATTTTTTTTTTTTTTCTTTTTTTGAATTTAAAATTTTTCTCAGGGTTTTAGGAAAGTGAAAACAAGTTTTGGGGGGAGCTGGCGAGTTTAATGGGTCGTTGAAAATTTTAGGGGTCAGGCCAAATTTTTATTTTTTTGTTTTTTAGAACTTAAAATATTTCTAAGGGTTGTGGGAGAGTCAAAAAGTTGTGTGGAGCTGGAGAGATTAGGGGGTCGGGAAACTTTAAGGTGTCAGGCCAAATTTTTCAGGGGTCGGGCCATTTTTTTTTATTTACTTTCTTGAACTTAAAATATTTCTTAGGGTTGTGGAAGAGTGAAAAAAATGTTGCGGGTACGTATATTGTATGTGCCCCAGGGTAGCGATAGATATGTATATAGTATGAACACCGGGGCGGAGATAAGTACCTATATAGAAGGCGCAGATAGATGTGGTTCTTTTTATAGAAATATGTCATACTATTGCCCTGGGCAACGTAGGAGAAATGGTGGGGAAGAAACAGCTTTCGCAAAAGGCAAAATTAGAAAGTAGCGGTTAAATGGGGCAACCAGGGAAGAGAAAGGTAGAAAGATAAAAAGACGGCTATAGAGGAGGGGGAGAAATAGAAGTTTGAATATAAAGATGTTACACACGCGATTTTTCTTCTCTTTATATGTCAGTATGACCCCGAGCAACGCCGGGTATCATCGCTAGTCTTCAATATTACCTTGATGTGTATAGTTCTCATTGATACGTCAAAACAATATGTAGTACACCTTAACCTTTTACTAATCTGTATAAATAGTTAACACCTTCCACAAAATTAGGCTCCTTCTATAAAATTAAGATTTTTCATTTTTACGCGATTACGTTATAAAATTCTTTTAAAAGTTAACGGGAAGAACGGAAAATAACAATAAATAAAATTAAATTAGAATTTATAGTAGAGTATGAGGTTAGCATACAAATTTAATATAAAAGTATCGCACATATTCAGGCCAGTCTGGCATTTTACGTGTTGTTTTAAGACCTTGCAACTCAGACTTAGGGTTGACAGCAAAACATATTTAGTTATATGACATAAAAGAATTGAATTGCTCGGAGATACATTAAATTTATATATGAACCTGTTCTCCTACTAAAATTCTGAAATGATTTTTTACCCAGGCTTGTACGGTGGTTTACACGTAATCGTCTCAAAAGGTAAAATTTCATTTTTTAAATGATTAATCTACAAATTTACCCATATTTTAAAATATTTCTTTGTTAATTTTACGTCCTTTCACCAGTCTTCAAACAAATGTTGATTTTTCGCATTTTAAACATTTGATTCGTTTCGTAGTGTTTACCTTCATTAAATAAAACCAACCTGTTTAAATAAATAAATAACTTCTGGAAAATATGCTAATTAAATAACTTATTTCAAAAGAGTAAATATAAATGATCCCCCTAAAAGAAACGGGAGATTACATTCTTTGCATTTTATTTGTTTAGCAGTTTTCCATGAACAATAAATAAACAAATAACTTCTTTCGATAAATAAATAACTTTTGTAGAATAATCTAATTTCAAATGCGGTATTTTGTCCCACTACACTGAAGCAAACCCAGAAACCACATAAAGTAAAGTAAAGTCGTATGAATCAACGGTAGAACTTCATAAAACTGGATTGATTCTGTTGTTTGCATGTTTGCAGGAATTGCCACGTAATGGTTGCCAACATCCCTTAGTGAAAATTATTCTATGGAACCGGCTGGTTTCGAACTTGGCACACCCAGGTTGTCAGTACGCGGCGTTTTCCACTAAACCATCGTCATCTTCTTTACTACAAACATGAATAGAAAACACATAAAGAGGTTATGCCTTCGGAGAGGGGCCACTTACTCCACTGGTAAACATTGTGTTAAAATGGAGAGTGAACGACTGAACTGGGAATATATTATAGGGCTCATCTGCCATGAAATAAGAATCCCGATAATATTCTGTTATAATATGATTTGAACATAGGATGCCATTTTTTCCGAGTTCTAATCCCAAACAGCTTAAATTATCCTATATTTATACCAAGCCACCATTCGCATATGAATAGCGTATTGTTCTCAAAACTGAGCTGGTGTACCAACCACTTCTCTTAGACAGATCCAAAAAGAGTCTATAATCTTGAATGTAACACACTGTCCACCGAGTTCTAGCCCTTGTCCCATCGGCAAAATGTTGCATCGTGGTGCTTGTTTTACAAGTACTTCAATGGAATGTGCTCCGACGAACTTATTGCACTACACTCTTTCGATGTCAATACACTCGACCAACCCGAACAGAAGCTAAATCCCAAACCTTCACTGTATATTTCCCCAGATGCTGGATGGCTTTCTTCGCTAATTACTTATTTCTTCGAACTGATAGCATTTGGAATTCTCTGTTTTCTCTCTGTTTTCCTTACTCTACCAACATGCAGACATTTAAATGTAATGTGAGCAAGCATATAGCTTAATAACATCCCACCTAGTAGACACCTATAAATCTGGTCCATAATTTACTGTAGCTCATTACGACTCAGTGACAATGTTGGGTTAATTAAAAAAAAAAAAAATGTACAAATGATATCTTCGATATAAAGATTGCAATAAACCTGCTTCTAATATTCCTTTCAACATCTATTTATCGGAAAACTGTATCTAGATATTCCCACATAGATAGCAACTTACCTCTGGCTACTATTCTGTGTTTTAAACTAACTGCGATCGTTAATTAAAAATGGCTGACCTAAAATTGATGTTTCTCTGCGGTTGGTTGATGCAGTTGTTCAGCATTAGGTTAACGTTTAAACATTTTGTGTATGTATGTATGTATGTATGTATGTATGTATACAAAGATATACATTTTACTTTTAATTGGCAGGACAGAATTGTTCAGCGTAGCCTAAAATCCATATATACACCAAGCAAAATATTTATCTTATATGGGTATACTGAGATTACAGAAATGAGGAATTAACGAATTCCTAAAAATATATAATAATGTTGTATACAATGAGCAATCGACAATTCCTCCACTATCAAACCACAAGCAATTCGCTTCCACAGAAAACAGCCAAGGCTGAATTAATTGCCTAATTTTTATCTATGTGTAGTTAATTTATTGCGGTTTAATTGACAGAATGCTTGCTGCTTCTGAGCAATATCAGCTGCACAGTTCGAGGTTACCAATTAGGCACGTACATCATAACTTTAGCATTAATGTAATGATTTCATTGGTTTTCTTGTGTCAGAATACCTATATTCAGATGCTTTGTTTTCAATTCTATCACGCGTACTAAAAGGACATTGGATTATTACTAAACGGTGAGTGTTTTGGACGCGTTTTTTTTAGATTTAAGCGCATTTGAATACGGAGCAAAAATGCCACCCTACGTTTTGAGAGGTTATGATATCTTCTTTCAAAAACCATTCACTTTTGTCATTTATGAATAAAAACACGGAATAACAATGAGTCTACATAAATTATTTAAATTTACGGAAGTTAAGCTGCCATTAGAGAATTTTAGAACACGTGACATTTGTTCACTGTTTTAAAATCTGCATATTTATGTATCATTTATTTATTGTTTACATCTCATTACCGTCACAGGTAAACACAATCTAATAGAGGTAATTTTGATGTCTTACAACCGCATTTAATGTGCACCTTCATCCCAAAAAATGGCAATGCAATGGTTTTGTAAAATATATGTGAAAATAGACTTTACATGGCTAAAGTGATGATATATGAGATATTGAAATTTTGGGGAATAAAGGTTTTCATGATTACATGATTTTTACCTGAAGCACTTTCCTAAAAGTGTGATAATCTACGTTTCGTCTCATTAATGAGTAATCACTTATGAAAGTTACAAAGCCTGGAAGATTAGGATGTTTTAGATGAATATGTATACAGTCGAATAATGATTAATAATGTTAGAGGCTGCAAATCCTAAAAAACTATCTATTCATAACCACAGCCGACTAACAGAACAACAATTATTCCCCCTTTTTCATAAACCTCGCACATTACATGTGTTTATAATTTAATATTTACATACAGATATATGTGTATATACACACACACACACACATATATATATATATATATATATATATATATATATATATATATATATATATATATATATAGTCTCTGAAGTTTCTCAACCATTAAAACTATATAAAAAAAAATTTAAAAAAACTAAAAAAAAAAAAAACTTATAGTCTCAAATCTTCCAGTGGAAAATCACTCATGTAAGTCAATTTATTTTTTACAGTTATTATATTAGTTTGTTTCTAACACTATTTTAAGGGATCATCAGTTGTTTACCATGAAAAACTGTTTCGGGAATTTATATATATATATATATATATATATATATATATATATATATATATATATATATATATATAATAGTCAATGTATGTATGTGTGTTTGTGTGTGTATGTGTGCGCCCTTTAGAAAAAAGGTTCGCGGATCTAGATGAAATCTAAACGTGTATTCTAATGTAAAATTCACCACAAAAGTTAATGGGCGTATTCCGAAATCTCTAAAGTCACTCCTAAGAGGGTTATGAGGCAGATTACTTCTGGGGTCGATTATTTCAGCTATTTAAAGCTGAATTTCTATTTGAGTGCAAACTTTAGTTTTATTTTCCTTTGTAGATTATTTAAACGATATGTTCATATTTACCATTTGCCCTTTCCGTATCAATAAGTTTTTCGCTCACATTTTCTTTAAGATATACAGCTCAGCTTTACGTGTGTAGCAATTACCTCCTCCTTTCAAAACATAACTACACCGGTTTGTCGGTAGGTGTCGCTTTTTCACCGACAGGTGGCGCTGTAAAGCGACACCAGAGTTATCTGCCCTTCGGACTATAAAACTAGGTGCAAACGGAAATTCTCTCTCTTCTTCACCGACCAGCCTCGGCAGAACAACGCTGGCACCAGCGCTCCGTTTCACTCGTTTTTTCCTACTCAATTGGCCTCGGCAGAACGACGCTGACACTAGCGTTCCGTTTCACTTTTCTCTTCTGGTCGATTGGCCTCGGCAGAACGACGCTAATACACTAGCGCTTCGTCTCACGCTTTTCTCTTGAACTGGTCTCAGCATAACAACTACCAACACACGTTTTTTCCGTCAGCACGTGGTCAAACAACGGTAAGAGTTCTCAACTCATTTTCTTTGTGTACGGCTTTCAAAGACTTTCCTCTCGCCGGATTCATTTCTTCTTATACCTTTTTCAAGAACTGTTTATCCATCGACACACATGCATACATCACACACTTCATCATTCCACGTACACACACGTTCAATAAACGTTATTTGCACTACCTCATTTTGTTTATTAATTATTACTCTGTCTTTTGCATGCAACATCGCTTGATTCAACTTTGCACGTTTATAGTCCTGGAACATCACCCTCTCGATCATAACACGTGTAAAGTTGAATTCTTATTCATTTATGTTGTATTTCATTTATTAATTCGTTTATTCTGTCACTCAATTACTTTTTTATAAACTCACTTTCTATTTGAGCGCAAACTTTAGTTTTATTTTCTTTTGTAGATTATTTAAACGATATGTTCGTATTTACCATTTGCCCTTTCCGTATCAATAAGTTTTTCGCTCACATTTTCTTTAAGATATACAGCTCAGCTTAACGTGTAATGCTAGTTAAAAATCCATTACCGTATTTTCTCTGTTTTTTATGTCTTTCTTAATATATTTTTCATCTTAATTTTATCTTCCACGATCCCTTCTGAAATAATAGTTCATCTTGTTTGTCTTTTCATTTCCTTACTTTTTAATTCTTTCTTTCTTTTATCTATCAAGGAATTCAACAAATTCATTTTCTTTTTTACCATGTTTCTTTCTTTTTAAACCCCCTTTGCTTTTTCTTCTTTCTTTACTTTTTCTTCTAAAGCCTATCTTTATCCATCTTTTCTTTCTTTCATTTGGGCGTTTCATCTATATTCGATGGATTTTGTCATTCCTTTTTTCCTTTTTCCTTCTTTTTTCCTTCTTTCTTTATTCTATCCGCCCTTGCTTCCAAATCATTTCTCTTACGCTGCTTTTGTGTTTCTTTTCGTGTTATATTTCTTTCTCTTTCTGTTTTCAGATGAATGTTCTCATTCTTTTTTCGTTTCTCTATCTTTTTATTATCTTCTAATCAGATCTTTCCCTTCTTTTTCGTTTCCTACTGCTATTCCGTCTTTCTTCTGAAGAATATGCTTCACTGTTTTTCTGTCTTCTAATTATTGTCGTTTTCATTCTTCCCTCTCTTTGTTCTTCCTATTTTCTTTCCATTCTTCTCCCAAAGCATTTTCTTTATTTTTTTTTTCCAATCATTTTCTTTTACATTATTTTTACTTTTGTTTCTTTCTTTTATTATTTCTATTTTTCTCTAATGACTTCTTTCTTTTCCTTCTCTTTTTTTAGACTTTCTTTTTGTCCAAAAAGAATTCCTCGTTTCAAACAATTCCTCTTTCGTTACTTTCGTTTGCGTTTCGTGTTCTCCTTCTTCTATTGTCTTTCTACATGTATTCGTTTCGCAACTACGCAACTACGGCAGTTGATTAACACACGCACGTCGGACGTCTAATCACACTGATGCAGTTGATAGACACTCCCTTGATCTTCTGAACATACTCCTTTTATTGTCCAAGTGTTCATCATCAGCCAATCGGTGGTCAGAAAAACAGTCACGTGAGGCCTGACGTCATCGCTCAATAATCGTACAAAAAACCACAGCCGCCATTAATTTAATTTCCGCCCTCCCCGCGATCATCCCAGCAGGTAAGACAACACGCGCAAACACGTGGTCGCTTTCTTCCTTCATTCTGTTCGACTTTACACTCCCCTCTGGTCTCAAGATCACACATGCGGCATTGCGGCCGCGGTCGTTTTTTACGGGCACTCCTACGGAGGGGGATTAGCTGGACTTCTTCATTTTCATCAGAGCTCTTAGGAGGGGTAACAGATCTGTCGCCATTAACGTTGCCAGCAGTCCTTCCATCAAGCTGGGCTCCATCGTCATTGGGCTTTCAGAAGTGGCGCTGGAACTATCGCCATCTGTGCTGAGGGTCTCAGCCATGTCATCACGGCAATGGGGCATAGGTCGGATCCACATTTCATCATTGGATGATTCATCACTTTCGCTGTTCGATATTTGGTTTGTATCAAGGGCGGGCCGGACATCCTTCACATGCCGTGGAGTACTATCAACCAGCACAGCCTGCTCACTAATTATGCCGGTGATCCGTCCTCTTCTGAAATTGGTCGTACATCGGTTACTGGGAGGCCTTACCCAAACGGTGTCCCCAAAATTGTACCGTCCTTGCGTCCTCTTCTGATTAGGCAGGCAGGCGTCAATGCCCTTAACACGCACTCGATAGCAATGTATCGCATTAGCAGGTGCACTTTCAGCAGTCGCGTCATCCTTTGGTGTCGTATTGTACCTATATACTGCCTCTGCAATCGTACATTGCTTTCTTTGCTGCTATCCTCTTAACACTTCGGTGGCACCGCTCCGCTATATCGTTGCCACTCGGTACATATGCACACCTGTGTCTAAGCCGGATCCCCCACTCGTCTACAAAACGCCTGAATTCTCCGCCGCAAAAGGCTGTGTCGTTGTCAGTGAGAATCTCTTCAGGTGGCCCCCGCTCGTAAAATATGGACTCTAATTGACGGATGACACTAGCCGAGTCCTGTCTTGTTAATAATCGCCAGATCGCAAACCTCGTTGGTCTGCAATCGATCAGTGTGAGGAAGTGCTGACCACCATAATGGGTTATGTCCATGCCCAGTCGGCTCCAATTCTCGTCGACTTCCAGCCGACCTTTCTGCCATTTGGTGGGAGCAGGGTTGATTGACTGGCATATTTGGCATTCCTTGACCACTGCTTCTACTTTGCTTTTGGACACTGACGGGTTGGTTAAGCGTACGAAATAATACGTCCGTCTCACTCCGGGGTGTCCACTGTCATGGTGTACCTTCTTGATTTTATCCGTCTCCTCAACAGAGGCAGCACATAAAGACCCTGGTTCGGCTTCTTTCTTCATTGCGTCGAACCATCTCTGGGGCACACGGGTAAGTCTATCGGCAAGATTGCAGGTTGAAGTGACAAGCACCGCATTCACCAATAGGTCGTACTCTTCCACCAACTTCCTTATTGTCTCCAACCTTCGTCTGATTAGCATTTCGGTAGCCGCCTTGGTGCGCACTCTCGCTTTGCCTGTTAGTGTGTCAAGTATCCAGTGGTATACGCACAGCGAATCTGTGTGTATGCATAATTCTTTGACTTTCCACTGGAGTGCCAAGTTTATTCCTTTTGTTACCGCATCCAACTCCGCCAGGTTGATGTGAGCAGCATCATCCATTGGTCGCAACCAGCAGGTGTCCTCAATCACGGACCCGTTCATCTCCAATAGCGCCCCGATCGCGAGGGAGCTCGCATCCACACACACATTTAGCCTGTCTCCCTGGACGCACCAATCTCCTTTAGCGGGGTCCTCCTGCTCGACTCTTGTGATGGTCTCCTTCACCATGCGCCGCAACAAATTGTCCACCGTTTCGTCATCCCAACCTTTGGTAACTGCACTCGCCCTCCTCTTCATGATGGCTGTCGCGGCCCGAGTCCATCCACCTACTGGTAGGTGTCCCACCAGTTTTCCACACAGGGAAAATATAGCCCGCCTCGTAAGGACATGGGGCACTTCAGGAAATGCAGTTCCGCGCCCCCACTTCAAGGTCCCTCGCTTCTGTTGAACGCTCAACCCTAAGACACGAGCGCCATCCTCCAAGCGTTCTGGATCCTTACACATCAGTCCAAGTTCGGCTAGCTTGGCCCTCACACGTGATGACGGCACAATGTCTTCATCCACGTATATGTCGTCAAGGTATGCTGATGTCCCTTCTTTTACGGTCTTATCCTGTGACAATGCAGCATTGACAATCGTCTTCATTATTTGGGGCGCAACGTTCAGCCCAAAGCCCAGTCTTGTGAGGCAATACCTTATACCGACAAACACTACCGTCTGAAACGGCCACATTGTCTCGTTAACTCGGACCTGCAGATATGCCCTTCTCAGATCCAACAGGGACACATTAGAACCCAGCTGGCGCCACTCTCGTAGTTTGCTAGCACACACGTCAGCATCAGCTGTAAACGCATCGACATGCGAGTTCAGTTCTCGGTAGTCCATTATCGGCCTGACTTTGGCTTTGTTGTGCTGACCGACCGCCATTAATGGGATCAGACCCTTAGGAGGTCCAATTTTTTTCTATGGGTAGGGAATCAGCCAGCCATCCTCGATCCATTTGCGAAGTTCCTCTTCGTACGCGGGCCTCATGTGGTCGGGCACATGGTATTCAGTTATTCCATTCTGCAGTTTGACTGGTTCACTGTTTTTCGACCACTTCCATGAGGCAGTCCAAACCCTCTTTTGCTCGTCAAATTCGACGCTGAAGTCTGGTTGGTCGATCCTTAGCGCAGCACACACTGGGGCTTTCTCCTGAAAATGTACCGGCCTGTCACCGTTATATGGACACCACCAAGGGCTCTGATGGCATCATATCCTAGGAGCAGGTCAAAACTCAGGGTTTTTTCGAGCACTACCAGCGCCTCTAGGTTAGCGGAGCTTCCATTTTTCGTCCGTATAGTTACATTGCCCACGCCGCAACATGTGCGCGTCTCTCCACTGATGGTAGTCACTCTGACGTTCTTCTTTTTCTAAATGTGGCAGAGATCTGCACATACGATAGTGCGGGAGCACCCGGAATCGAGGAGTGCTGAGCACAGTGTTTCGTGTATATATATCGGGATGATCGGCAGCGTCTCATTTAATTTCTGCGTGGGGAAGAGGTCGACGCTGACACCTTGTCCCCGGTTCCGTTTCCCAGACAGTCTTGAGCTATATGGCCAGCTTCCTTACACCGGTAGCAGCGAACAGCCATTGCTTGTTGCCGGCAGTTCCTTGCGATGTGGCCCTGTCCATTGCATCTGTAGCATACGATTCCACCACGTGGACCGGGTTCTTGATACGGTTTCTTATCATTCGGTGTGGACTGAGCAGCAGCACTTACTGGTTACCTCATTTCGGAGTAATTCTTCATTACAATCCTGGCCCGATCTACTAGGTCATTAAGGGGCAGCGAATCTGCACTTGAGCTAGCTCGTAGTAGTTGCTTCGCTCCTGTCGGGAGTCCCGCTAGGAATTTGCATGCTAAGGCCCGCTCAGGCAGTCCACCAAACAACACTGTCAACTTCGTCAGCTCTGCCAAGTACACGTCGACCGTTTCGCCCGGACGTAAGGTCCTTGCCTCAAGTTGCTCCCAAGCAGTGGTGGGGTCAATCGCAAACGCCTTGAACAGTGCCACCTTGATTTTCTCGTAGTCCTGTTTGCCCTCATGGCTGAGCTGTTGATACACCGCAAAGGCGCCGCCGGACAAGCGCAGAGGAACAACATGTTCGAGGTTAATTCCACCTTTTCCACCCAGTCAATTACCGGGTTCGATCCATCAAACTCTGGTATTAATTTGAGGTCAATTTTTCCCCCATTTCGCCGAAATAGCTTGTATTCGTTTCGCAACTACGCAACTACGGCAGTTGATTAACACATGCACGTCGGACGTCTAATCACACTGATGCAGTTGATAGACACTCCCTTGATCTTCTGAACATACTCGTTTTATTGTCCAAGTGTTCATCATCAGCCAATCGGTGGTCAGAAAAACAGTCACGTGAGGCCTGACGTCATCGCTCAATAATCGTACAAAAAACCACAGCCGCCATTAATTTAATTTCCGCCTCCCCGCGATCATCCCAGCAGGTAAGACAACACGCGCAAACGCGTGGTTGCTTTCTTCCTTCATTCTGTTCGACTTTACACTACAACGCATTCCTCATGACTCCTCCTTTCTCCTTTTCTTTTTTTTTTATATTTCAAATCATATTTGTCATTCTACTTTTATTTTTGACTTTTAGTTTTTCTTTCTAAGCATTTGCCTCACTTTATTTTTCTTATGTACTTACTTTCTTCAAATGCTGTATTTTTTATTAATTC
>OY744530.1:64471768-64474268 GCA_963556195.1 Sepiola atlantica
TAATAAACAACAAAAAATGTGTATTGGGGGGATATATGCTAAGCGTTCATAACGAAGACTATTCTGTTTATAATTGACGGCGATTGTGTCACACGTGAGCACAAAATGCTGGCGGCAGCGAGGGCGCTTGTTTGTGGCGGCGGTTTGCTGAGAATCGATTTACACTTTTATCCCTCGGCACAAATATGAAAGGTCTAAACAATATTTCTTAGCTTCTTCGCTTGGTACAAAGTGCAGTATTAAAAATTTTTTTAATTGAAAATTTGTTCAATTACTTTCAGAGCACTGAGTTTAAAGAATTTGAAACATTTATTTTTTCAGTGGGGATATACTCAGAAGGGAAAATCCATCAACCTTCGTTCTATTTCGTAAGGTAACAAAATAATAAACAAAAAAAAATGTGTATTGTGGGGGGGGGGATATATGCTAAGTGTTCATAACGAGGACTATTCTCTGTTTATAAATGACGGCGATTGTGTCACGTGAGCCAAAATGCTGGCGGCGGGGGGGGTGCCGGGGGGTGCCGGGGTGTACCGGGGTGCGCCGGGGGGTAAAAGTGCCACCCTTCTATTCTCTATCCCTGTTTTTCCTTCTCGTTAATCATGCTTTCTATCCGTCATGCCCGTGCTTTCTTTCTACTCCTTCTTTATCATTAATCAACACGAAAAGCTGAGAGAGTTCCACGCCCATTTGCCGTTGTGTACACTGGAGGTGTGGCTGCTGCGAATCATAATATTTACTCGTCCCTTCTAACAGCTTCACACAAAGTTTGTTCGAATATACTGACTGGTCGATGTAGCCTAAACATTTACATAGGTAAGTTTTGCATATTTTATTCAGGTAACTTTTTTGACTTAGAACTTTGAGGCTTTTTTTTTCTCTTGGCTTTTTAGGTAAATACAGTACATATTTAATGTTCTATGTTATTGACATATAAAAAAGATTTAAAAATTAAAATTTGCGTAAAATTATTATGAAGACATATTAAATGTTTCTAGATTTTTTTTTCCGTTATAGATTGTTCAATAATAAATAGCGTTCGTCTATGGAAGTAAGCGAAGAGAATTAGAATAGTTCGTTCTTAACTAAAAAGTTTATATGAGTTGCGAAAAGTGCAAACATTTATATATATATATATATATATATATATATATATATATATATATATATATATTGGTTTGGGAATATGTTTCTTTAAATATATATATACATATATATATATATATATATATATATATATATATATATATATATAAATATATATATATATATATATATATTTGTTTGGGAATATGTTTCTTTAAATATATATATGTATATATATATATACAGTATCTACAATAAGTGAGTACACCCAACGAATCTTTTACTTTTTACTTCATAGAACTTTAATTTTTCGTAGGATTTAAATGAAACTCGGTGTGAACATAGCCATGTAGTGGTTTAATAGCTTTATAAACTATGAAGGAACAAATATCTTGTCAATGCAAAAGAATTGAACAAAAACATTTGGAACAAGTAACAAAAAGTGAGTACACATGAGCATTTTAAACAAATAATCTTATTTTTAATACGTTGTATGACCTCCATTGTTATCAATAACAGCAGACAACCTCCTAGGCATTGATTCGACTAGTTTATGACATGTGTCCGCCGGAATTGCGTTCCATTCACATTTGATGACCTACTTCAGTTCGTTATTATTTCTCGGATATTTCCCTTCAATTTTCCGTTTCAGATGCTCCCACAAATGCTCTATTAGGTTCAAATGAGGTGACATACTCGACAATGGTAAGGTATTAACCCGTTTACTGTCTAAGAACGCCTTAGTAGCCCGAGATGTGTGCTTAGGGTCGTTATCTTGCTGGAAAACTCCACGTCTGCCAACACTTGTTAGACTTGGTAACATTTTTTCTTCCAATATCTGGCAGTAGAGTTTGGAATCCATTTTTCCTTCGATGAAAGCAAGTCGTCCAACTCCTTTGGCACTCATACACCCCCAAACCATTAAGCTCCCACTTCCATGCTTTACAGTTGGCACGACACACTTATCTTTGTAAGCTTCCCCTTTTCGTCGCCACACACGCTTAACGCCATCTAATCCAAATAGATTTATTTTTGTCTCATCAGACCAAAGGATTTTGTGCCAAAACTGCATGTCTTTGTCTTTATGTTCATTAGCAAATTCATAGCGCTTCTTTTTGTGAGAAGTTTTAAGAAGAGGCTTCCCCCGAGGCATGCAGCCTTTAAACCCATCTTCATGGAGAATGTTGCGCACTGTCTGAGCACTCACAGTTACGTTTAAATTGTGCAAAATTTCTTCTGCGATGCTAGCAGCACTCCGACGTCTGTGTCCCTCTATTAGTTGTTTGATGCGCCTCTTAGTTCGATCAGAAAACTTATTTGGTCGACCGGGACGGCGGCCATTTTTGACGGTTCTAGCTTTTTTGTACCGTTGAACAACTATTGCTACCATATTTCGGCTGATATTTACATTGTC
>OY744530.1:64479268-64566768 GCA_963556195.1 Sepiola atlantica
GTTTGTAAAAAATGATTGGGTGTTAAAATATCGAGGCTTCCTTCAGAAGCTTCTATATAGGTGAGTGGTCGATCGTTGATCGCCTTTTCCACATCGGAAATAATTGTCAAAAATTCGAAATAGCAGGCCTTCTTTCGGCCTAATAACTTCTTCAAACATTGTTTGAATGTCTTAATCATTCTCTCCCATGCACCCCCATGCCAAGCTGAATAAAGAGGGATGGTGAGATGATTAACGCTAGTTGATCTGAAGTTCTCCTTGAATTCATCAGAGACAAACACTTCAGATAACAAGATACCAGACGCCAAAAAGGTCTTCGCATTGTCCGAGTAGACATGCGTAGGAACACCGAACTGGTTGGTGAACCTGACAAATGCCAATATGAAGGAAGTGGTGCTCATGTCTGGCAAAAGCTCCAGATGCACAGCACGCAAGCTCATACAGGTGAATAATAAGACGTACATTTTCACGTCTTCGTCATTCTGTTTTACAAAAAAATGACCGGTAAAATCAACACCCACCTGTTGAAAAGGATGAATAAAATTAGCCCGATGATTGGGAAGCTGAGAACCCGAGGGAGTTTTGAAGGGCATCGAATTGATTTTTTTGCAAATAATGCAGTTGCGAAGAATCTTCTTCACCGATTGTCTCCCCTGCGGGATCCAAAATCCTGATAATCTCAACTTGGCAAGAGTTGAGTTGGTTCCTAGATGGCAACAATTTAAGTGTGCTTCCCTGATGACCAACTCGGTCAAATGATGATTTTTCCCTAGAAGTATAGGGAATTTGACATCAAAGGGGTGAATGTCAGTATTCTGAATGCGAACTTTCGTTCGCATCAGACCGTCCTTATCCAGGAATAAGCCAAGTGCAGATACTCTTGGAGGAACAGCTTTATTAGAGGGCTGGCGCAAGTATTCTAACTCAAAAGGATATTCTTCCTTCTGCATATAAGAAAAGAGCAATAGCTTAGCTCTATGATTGGTGTCAGTGTCTCGGCGCTTCAGCTTATCGCAGAACCTCAACACCTTTTCCAGAACATTAATTGTTTTCGTTAATGACGAATAATTGTTAATATAAATGGGGAAGTAGTTCTCACCTGCACTGGGACCATCAGAGAACATACAAGAAATTACCTTTTTGTTTGCATCGTTGAGGCAAGGTAAAGGGGACACTGGCCAGTCAATTACCGGTTGATTCAACCAGTTGGGGCCGTGTACCCAGAATTTAAATAATTGTTCGAGCTTAGAGGAAGTAATCCCCCTAGTTAATAAGTCTGCCGGGTTTTCGGATGAAGGAACGTATTTGAACCGAGGGAGAACCTGGAACTTTTCATTAAATTCGTCTAGCATTTTTTTTATGTCCTTCACACGGTTTTCTACAAAAATGTTGGTTTTAGTTCCTTTCCCATTCAAGACCCAAGATAAGGCTACTGAGCATCCGATACCAGAAAAAGGGAAGCAACATTGATAGCCCCAAATGCTTTCAGTACATTAGGCACTACCTTAAGGGCTAAATAAATGGCCAAAAGTTCCAAGGTAGGGAGGGTCTTCTTTTTAAGAGGAGCCACTTTCGCCTTGGCAAATAACAGGGAACATTGTGACCCTTGTTTTACATAGAGAGAAAACCCGTAAGCGAGCTTAGATGCATCACAAAAACATATAAGCTGCACTGGGGAGTCATCCACTAACACGCGTCGGGGAAACTCAAAAACACCTAGCCCGTTCAATTCCTTGGCTAGGGCTTGCCAAGAGGCAGTGAAATTCTCAGGGATTTTTTGATCCCAGGAAAGTTTGTCCTTCCATAGTCGACTAACAAGTACTTTGCCTTGTATAGTAACTGGAAGCAGCAATGACAAGGGATCATAAAGGCTAGAATTTTGGGAAAGAATCCCACGCTTTGTGTTGGCTGTGGTATCTACCACAACAGGGCTCAAACTGACAGTGTCTAGGGTAGGGGAATAACGGTACCCCAGGACTTTTTCAAAGGAAGGAAAAGGGGAAGCAATAGCGTTATCCTCTAACATTTGTTTCTGCAACTCAGTGCAGTTAGAATTACAGGACTGAAGATCGAATCCCGCCTCCTTTAATCTTTCGCGCACAGTACTATACACTTCAAGGAGGGATTCACAATTTCGTCCAGTGGTGATCAAATTGTCAACATAAAAGTTGGAAGTCATTACAGAAGAAAACTCATCAGGATTATATCTTTCAGCGTGAAGCTTGAGAATGTAACTCAAGATGAAAGGGCTGGCATTGAAGCCGAAAATAATGGAATTGTACCTATATGTACACAATTTCTCCTTAATTTTAAGGAAAAAACAAAATCTGTTTTTGTCCTGCTCAGTGCGCAGGCGAATTTGCAAAAAGGCTTTTCGGAGGTCTCCCAAGAGGACGCAATTGTTTTTCCTAAAAGCTAACAATAAGTCGAGCAGCTGTGCTGTTAAATTCACACCGGCATAAGCTGCATCGTTAATAGAAACCCCCCCTTTCCTTTTCAAGGAACAATTGAAGACGGGGCGGATTTTAGTGGTTACTCCAAGGCCCTCTTTAAATACGGGTCTGTGGGGAATCCAACAATATTTGGTATACTCCCCAGGAGTAACAGAAAAGGGCTCAACAATGCCCAAGGTTTCGTAGTCATTGAACACCTGTAGATATTTATCATACAATCCCTGCTTCTCCAGGGAGACAGCAACTCTCTGCATAATTCTCAGAGAAGGTACATAATTGGAGTCTACCTGAGCCAACTTATCGTAGTCCCATGGTAGATCGACATAATAATTGCCATCCTTTAGCACCACTGTTCTCTTGAAATCCTCTATTTTGGTTTTATCGTATGAAGAAAGTTTAGCCTTCTCATCGATGCCAACAGAATCCAGTGAAAGGAAGTGTTCAATACCGCGCTCCACAGAAGATTCTTCAAAAAAAGGACCCAAGGAGTCCGAGTACGACTTGATAGGGTCCATTGCTCTATCCACCAAATAAGTAGAACAAGCGGGTAAGGAAGCACAAACTTGATCAAAGGGAGGCAACTCCCTGTGAGTTTTAATTTTTTCGGGCTTCAAAAAATTACGCCCATCTCCAAAGGGAATAATCCTATTGGACATCTTCCATGCGGTACCTTTTAAGCATTCTACCACACAGAATTTTTTTATGTGCTGAATTAGATCCAATCCGACAAGGCCATGGAGATCCTTCCCATTTAGATCCCTGTATCCATGGCAGAGACGAAAGCCAGCTTCCGCTATATTGGAAGTGATCTCGTCAAACCTTTCTGCTTGAAATCTCAAGTTAAGGCAGTCTGAAAACAGGGCAGCAAACGGAAAAGGTTTTTGGTTATCTAATTTAATGGAGACATCGAGCTCATGAAGGTCCATAGTTCTCGCACCAATAATAGTGTTTACAGGCATAGTAACTGGCCTAGGTACTAATTCTTCCCTAGTTCTCAGTTCCTGTAAAATAGATTGAGAAAAGAAAGATTTTTGGCTCCCAGTGTCCAAATACAATAAAAACTCACTGGGACGCCCTTAGCCTTCAAGGACACTCTAATCACCGGGAATAGACAGTTGTCGCCATCCGTGCAAGTCTTTCCGACAAATGATCTAGAAGCTTGGGGGCACATACTAGAAAAGTGATTCTTTAATCCGCAAGTAGTACAGGGGTAAGGGAATCCTTTCCTCCCAGGACATCCCTGCTCCCCATGACCCCCCAGACATCTTATACATAGTTGAAGCTCTTTGGCTCGTGAAACCCTCGAATCGTAAGAGGAATACCTTGGGCAGTCCTTTACGGCGTGGTCTGCTAGTTTGCATAATTTGCAAAACTTTTGCGGGAAACCATTATTAGGTTTTGGGGCATTCGAACCCCTTTTTGATTTGGCCATTCTTTCATGGTAATTTGTCGCCATGTTGGGTTTGATGTCAAGTGAAGAAGCAGGTGGCGTATTGGGTGCAAAATATTCCCGCTTTTTCACGTTCAAAGGCGCTGCCTGTAAAAAATCTATGATGTCAGAGAAGTTTGTCATAATAGATAGGAACGTAGGAAAACGTTCCTTCGTTCTGGACATCAGTTCCCTCCTGACGCTAACAGGGAACTTACGAAATAATAGATGGGCGAAGATAAGGCCCGAAGTGGAACTCTCAGAGAAGAAGTCAGTTCCAAAGGACCTATCTAATTCCGACAAGTCCATTTTGACCTGTTCAACGTAGGTCCTGAGGTCCTCTAAATTTGATATGGGTACCGTCGGAGGCATTATCTCCTCCAATATACGGTCCTTGATGAGAGACGGGTTTAAATATTTTTCCCGCAAACAATTCAAGGCCACGACATAATTGTTGGAAGTGACGTCAAAACTGGCTATCAAATCATAAGCCTTCCCCCTCAATTTGGACTTTAGTAGAAGCAGTTTGTCCGCTTCCCCCACGTTGGAGGTGCAGAAATCAAACCTCCGTAAAAAGGTTCTAAATTCGAACTTATCGTCCGAAGGTGCTCCACTAAAGCTGGGGCATTCCAAGTCCATCCGTAAAGGCAGATGAGTGGAGGGTTTTTTAACCTCATGACTACCCCTCAACCGAAGTAGCTCCTCTCTTATTTCAGCAGAAAACTGCTCTGCCTCAAGGCAAATCGTTCTTCTCTCCTCGTGAGGGGACTTCAGAACCAGTTGGTCGATAATTTCGTCAAGTTCCGAAATCCATCTCTCCACATCTGCCGCTCTCGACTGACTTGAAGACGGAGAGGCCTTCTCTTTCAACCATTCCACCGTGTTCAATATCCGACACTTCCTAGCTTCAACCCTAGCCAATAGATCCTTACCGGCGCTCATATTGAAAAAGGCGCGCGAACACTAAAAACTATGGAGTCGCAAGGAATGGATATAGTTAACCGTAAAAAAGGGGAGAATACAAAAAGTCTCTGAAATTAATCACTTCAAGACAGCTAAATAAATTTGTTTTTTTTTTTTTTTAAATATCGCTTACGTGCGACATTAAAGACGCAAAACAATAGTTGTATTCGAATTAAAACTCCTGAAGGACAGCCAAAACAAATTATTTTATTTATTTTTAAATAATTTTTTTTTTCTTAAAACATCGTTTACATACGATGTGTAAACGAGAATAATAACATGAGAATAATAAGCGGCAGTTTAAATTAAAGCCCTTTGAGATTAATCGCTTCAAAGACCGCTAAAAGGAATTTATTTATTTATTTTTATTAATTAACTGTATTCGTTTTACCAAGGAACAATGCGTGCCCTTAACGAAATATGGTAAGGTTTTCTGCCGTGAAGCCTAATTGAAAATAAGCTCCATCCCAAAACCACGTGGATATCCATTGTCTTAAATTTATTAAGAAAAATAGTCAATGAGATAAATTTTACGATTAAATTTGTCAGAATTATTATTTATTTTATTTTATAGTACTGACATATCTCATTTGAAGAAAAAAAAACAAAAAAATTAATAGCCTCGTAATTTTAAATCCTCAAAGGGAGCCGGAAGCCTTTAAACTGTCGAATAGCCATGGCTCTCAAGCCAATTTTATAATAAGGGGTTTATTTTATTCCCTTCTAATATATATATTTTTTCAACACGTTAACTTAAAACGTCAATGTAAACCACGATAATGTAAAACGTTAATTTAGTTATGATACATTTAGTAGCAGTATTAAGTGCTAAACAATTTATGTTATGCATATAACTCCAACGTCAAGATAATTTCAAACGGCCTACGAAATTAATATAAGGCACGTGTTAAATACTAGCAATAGACCCTATTTCCAAATAAACGAGAAAGGTATAAAACTAGGACACTTTTCGCAAAATAAACTATGTGAGGAATTTAATCCTCACACAATTTAGAACTCAGCAGAGTGCAAGAAAAAGGGCGATGGAAAGGCAAACCTACCTTGAGATGAATTTCTGTCCTCTCTGTCAGGGGGGTTGCGAAAAATACGCCGACTTCTCGCGACTCTGGAAGAGTCTGTTATTAGTTTAAAAGGTTATTGTTTTAAAAAACGTAAAAAGGAGGAATTCCTCCAAAGTCAGTCGAGGCTGTCTTTTTTGTTAGACAGTCCAAAAAGCACGTGTTGTACCCTTCAGGGGTTTTGGCCAAGAGATAGCTTCCGGTTTTTTTCGCTGCGGGGTAGAATAGCCAGAGCCCCGGCGAGGGCAACCAATCAGAGGGCTGAAAAAAAACATCAAAACCCAACTCAACCAATAGGTTCGCCCCCACCTTGCACAATTTCCAACAGATTTAGATAGCAATAAGTTTCCACAATGTCCCAGTACTCTCCGCAGTTTTCCAGCGGAATCTGGATAGTGCTCTCCTTCCTAAGTCACCCATTTCTCCTGATCCTTAATGAGTATTTTGTGAGGTATCAGCCGAGGTTGGTGCCATCACTTTTGTGTGTGTGAGTGGCAGTTTATAAAGTTTATTGAGTTTCTGTTTTTTGGGTTTATGTGGCAGTTTTCTATCTGTGGTTTTGTTTTCTTCCAGTTCTAACAACAACGCGACTGGTTAGCATTCATACCTCATGCGGGTTAGTTGCAGCATTCAAGGCTCTTCCTCAAGATTGCAGCTGTTTTATTATAATTATCAATTGTATTCTAGAGTAGTATTAACTTCTGGATGTTTATAGTTGGTGCTTTTTAAACATCAAGTCAATCCCCTTGACTGTAGCCACTCAAGCTATACCTTAACACTTTTGCTATTCCTTACATACAAGCTTTTTGCACAATTGGAAAAGAAATTGTCTTGTCAATCTGTTTAAGCCATTTTTGGTGGCTTTTCGGTACGGTTCAAAGCATTCACATACCAACGGGAATCACCTTTTCTATCTTTACATTTAAATAGTCTGATTAATTCCCATTTTAGAAATTGATACGTATTTATTTTTTCGTGTTCTTTCTCCTGCGCTCTAGTATCGAAAGGCCAGGCTATACCAATGGTTAAATAAGATCTATGTTTTCGTTTAGAAGGATTAAGTCGGGTTTTGAATACTCAAGAACCTTATCAGTCTGTATGCGCATGTCCCAAAGAAGTTTGACATTGTCGTACTCCTGTATAATTATTACTATTATTATTATTATGATTATTATTATTATTATTATTATTATTATGATTATTATGATGATGATGATGATGATGATAATTATTATTATTATTATTACTAGCAAATATATGCTCCCTCCGGTCGCATATTTTTGCTAGGCTGCCGCATCAGAAATGAAGGCTCACGCGTAAGCCAATGGAGCCCCAGTCATATTTCTGTGGTGGTTAGACATTGATTTTCTGTGTTTATGACCAAGAATATTTTTAGTTGAAAATAAAGGAAAAAAAAATTTGACCCTACCCCGATTTTTGTTGTAACCTCGCCCATAAATAGAAAGACCTGTAGTTTAAAAAGAAAGAAAAAAAATGTTTTGTACGCCCCTCAATTTTTTTATATTACCAGTCATTGAAATATTTTTTAGTTAAGAAAAAAAAATATTTTTTTGACCGCCTTCCCCCAATTCTTTTATCTTCCCCCCCCCCCATACATGTAAATATTTTAAATTAAAATAGAAAAAAAAAAAACCTAACCCTAACTGTAACGACGGGGGCAAAGTTAGCGTGGGTCCTAAAATGAAAAAGCACCAAAAAATCAAATACAGTGAACACAGTGTGTGTGTGTGTGTGTGGGGGGGGGGTGTTTGTTTAATGACCTTTGTTTAATTAAACAATTTTATTTTACAATCAGTTGTATAGTTTTCCAGTACAATGTGTTAGTTTAAATAAATAAAACATGGAATCATAAATTCTGTTGAGGTCGTGAACACATGATAATATTGGATATGAAAGTATTAAGAAATCAAATACAGTAAACACGAAAAGTTTTTTAATTCTCGGAAAGAAAAAGTTTACCTGAACTGTGTGTGTGTGGGGGTGTGTGCGTGCGCACGCGCGTTTTTATATAGTAATTTTTAAATCAATTATTATTTTAATTACACAATTTGATTTAATAAATGTGTGTTTTAAAACATAATGGCTAAGAATAAACAAACTTAGGACGGTTTTAAAAATGGAAAACTGAGCACGGTGAATACCAGCATTGTTGTTTACATATTTAACGTGCCATATTAACATCGTCTGCTTAATCAGATCGCCATATTTAATTACCGGAGGGAGGGAGGACACTACTGATTAAAAAGCCAATCGGCTGCTTAATTAGATCGCCATATTTAATTACCGGAGGGAGGGAGGATACTACTGATTAAAAAGCCAATCGTCTGCTTAATCAGATCGCCATATTTAATTACCGGAGGGAGGGAGGACACTACTGATTAAAAAGCCAATCGTCTGCTTAATCAGATCGCCATATTTAATTACCGGAGGGAGGGAGGACACTACTGATTAAAAGGCCACTCGGCTGCTTAATCAGATCGCCATATTTAATTACCGGAGGGAGGGAGGACACTACTGATTAAAAAGCCAATCGGCTGCTTAATCAGATCGCCATATTTAATTACCGGAGGGAGGGAGGACACTACTGATTAAAAAGCTAATCGGCTGCTTAATTAGATCGCCATATTTAATTACCGGAGGGAGGGAGGATACTACTGATTAAAAAGCCAATCGTCTGCTTAATCAGATCGCCATATTTAATTACCGGAGGGAGGGAGGGAGGACACTACTGATTAAAAAGCCAATCGGCTGCTTAATTAGATCGCCATATTTAATTACCGGAGGGAGGGAGGATACTACTGATTAAAAAGCCAATCGGCTGCTTAATCAGATCGCTATATTTAATTACCGGAGGGAGGGAGGACACTACTGATTAAAAAGCCAATCGGCTGCTTAATTAGATCGCCATATTTAATTACCGGAGGGAGGGAGGATACTACTGATTAAAAAGCCAATCGTCTGCTTAATCAGATCGCCATATTTAATTACCGGAGGGAGGGAGGACACTACTGATTAAAAAGCCAATCGTCTGCTTAATCAGATCGCCATATTTAATTACCGGAGGGAGGGAGGACACTACTGATTAAAAGGCCACTCGGCTGCTTAATCAGATCGCCATATTTAATTACCGGAGGGAGGGAGGACACCACTTATTAAACACCCAATGACTTTGCAAATTTAACAGTACTCGCATTGAAATGGTTCAGAAAACACGCCAGTTATGATGAAAATGGCTGTAATTAATTGTATGAATAATTTTTATTAATATAACCTCATCGGAAAATACTGTGAATACATATGTAAATTTTATAATAGCAGTTATAAGTGTATATTTGTAAATATGAATTTAATTGAAGGTTTAAAGGAATGACTTATGTTAATAGGAAAACCCATCTGGTGTCTTAACGGCTTTTAATGACAGTATATAAAGAATTTCAAAAAGATTAGTTTCAGTAAAATCGTCATACTGGAGTTTCGGCTTCAGACAGACAGACAGACAGACAGATACATAAACTCCATTATTAATAGATTATTGTTATTGTTATTATTTTTACTATTATTATTATTTGTACTCACTAGGAGTTCTCACACAGATTATAGTCAGTGATTGCTCACCGACAATAACCAGTTGTATTTCCTGGAGTCTGAGTGACAACAAGTCTCCCCAGACTTCCAGTCTTCTTCACTTATTTTCGATAACGATGCGGTATCGCCACAGCCTCTTACCATTGATTTCTCGCTGGTAAAGACAATTGGTCTTCTCTGGGATTTAGGTGGCAATAAGCATTCTCTGCACTTTTCCAGTGGAGGTCTGGTTTGTGCTGTCCCTCCTCGGTCTTCTCATTCTCCTCGCCACTCTACAAATATGTTGTCTGGTGTCAGCCTAGGGCGGCACCAGTTAATAAATAAATAAATAAATAAAATAATATTTCTTTAAATTGATTTTTTTAAAAAAATTAATTTCTTTTTAATTTAAATTTTTTTCCTTTCAATTCCTTATTATTTTCCTTTTCTCTTTCCTTATTTAAAAATAAAAAAACATTTTTTAAATTCTTTTTAATTTTTTTTTGGGGGGGGGCATAGGTAGGAGCTTATAGTGTTTCTTATAATTTCTGTTTCTTTGGTTCATATTTGTGTAGTGATAGTTGAGGCCGGTGTAATTTATTGGGGGGGGGGGTTATGAAGTGCTGTTTCTTGCAGTTTCTGTTCCTTAGCCCTTGTGGTGTTCTTCGTGTGGTTTTGTTTTCTCTGTTGCAAATTCCTTGTGACTGGTTAGCCTGTGTAGCTTATGTGTGTTAGTTTCCGCATTCAAGGATTTTCCTTAAGATTAACGCTGTTTTGATCATTGCCGTCCTTTGTATAATTTCGATAGTCCGTTTGATTCCAATTTATCCCAGTCTTTTCTCCAAGTTTTTTGGGATTGTTCATAGTTCTCCTACGATTATTGGTATTATACTAACTTTCTTCATGTACCATATTCCTTTCAGTGCTCTGGCTAGTTCTGTGTATTTACCTCGTTTTTCTGTGTCTTTGATCTTCACTCTGTCGTCTGCTGGAACGGCGAAGTCTACGATTTTACAAGATTTTTCCTTTTTGTCTATTATAATAACATCAGGTCTCCTTGCTTGTATGAGTTTATCTGTTTGTATATCCATATCCCAGAGGATTTTATGTTTTTCGTTTTCCAGTACTGTTTCTGGTTTATGTTTGTACTATTTGTCTGCATATTCGAAATTCAATTGTTTGCACAGTTCCCTGTGCATTACTTTCTCAACACAATCATGTCTGTTCTTGTATTCTTTTTGAGCAAGTTTGCTACATTCACTTATTATATGATTTACGGTTTCGTCTCTTTCTCCACACAGTCTGCATTTATTGTTTTCCTGGGTTTTATCTATTTTAGCTTTAATGTAGTTTGTCCTAATCGCATTGTTCTGTGCAGCCATCAGTAAAGATTCCGTTTCTCTGTTCAAGTTTCCTTTTCGTGGCCATGTCCAGCTATTTGCGTTGGTTTCTTCTCTTGTGAGTCTTATGAAGCGTCCATGTAGTTGTTTTTCTTCTAATTTTTCTTTTCTTGTCTGTTTGTGTCCAGTTTCGATGCTTCCTGCGTTGTTCGTTGGGACGGTATCTCTTGCTGCGGTGATCAGCCTTTCTGTGTTCTGGTTTATGTATTTCTCCAGCTCTTTTTTAGTGTCGTCCACACAGTCTTCTATACTTACCAGTCCTCTTCCCCCCTGCGTTTCTCTTCACGTAGAGTCTGTCTGTATTGTCTTTTGGATGTAGTGCATTGTGCATAGTCATTAATTATCTAGTCCTCTGATCAAGGTGCCTGAGTTCTTATTTAGTCCAGTTTATGAATGGTCCAGAATATCTTATTAGTGATACTGCCCAGGTATTTATTCTTTTGATTAGGTTTCTGTGAGATAATTTTGTTTCTAAGAGGTTACTTGTTCTTCTCGGGTATTCTTTTCCAATCCTCTCTTTCATTTCTGTTGATTTGATTGTGTCTGTTTCCAAAACTCCCAAATATGTATAGCTCTCTTGTTCATTAAGCGCCTTCATCTGCTCTTGGTTGGGCAGTTCCATCTCCTCAGTCGTCTCCAACTTTCCTTTTTTAATCTCTAGCAATTCACACTTTTCCATTCCAAATTCAATTTGAATGTCCTGACTGAAGATTCTGGTCATATTTATCAGCTTTTCCAGTTTCATTTGGCTTTTTGTAAATAGCTTCAGGTCGTCCATATACATGATATGGTTTATTCGTTGTTCTCTACCTGTGAACTTGTATCCGGCATCACATTACAATTAAGACTATTTTTAGAATATAACTCATCTAATTGGGTTGATCAAACTTTTGAATTATAATTTAGACATAAGGTTTAGTATTATTATATCATGATTTTAGACGTCGAAAGAGTACATATAATGTTTATAAAAAATGTTGTTCGAGAAACAAGCAAATATTGCTCTTCATAAAAAATGACGCCATATCCCATTCTAATACTTTTCCTTATAATAGCAATCACTGCACAAAAACGTACAAAGTAAAAAACAAAATTTGAACTTTCCGCGGTTAGTGAAGAGGAAATCCTTTTAGACTTAGGCAATTGCGATTGTTTTTCAATTTAATGGACATGTTTCGTGAGCCAATATCTTTCCCCACTATTTTGTGTTCGTTTTATTTGTCTCCCGATTTTATAAATCGGCGGACTTATGTTTTGAAGCATGTCCGTCCGTCCGTCCGTCCGTCTGTCTGTCCGGATTTTTCTCCGCAACCATCCATTGAATTTCTCTGAAATTTTGCATGAAGGTGTAACTTTGGTCAGGTTAGAAAGTGACATTCTTCGATTTGAGAAAAAAACTTGGTTAGCCACCCAGGGAGTAAAAAGGCCCCGAAATGGCTAAAAATTACATTTGTTGTCCTATAACTTTTCATCAATCCATTCAATTTCTCTGAAACTTGGCGAAAATGTGGAGGCAATTATTCCTCATAGAAAATAAGAATCGCTGACCTTAGAAAAAATCTGGTTCGCGCTCCCAGTGGGTATGAAGCCCCCAAAATGACAAAATGACCCTTTTCTCCCATAACGTTTGATCCATCCATTCAATTTTTCTGAAACTTGGCCAAAATGTAAAGGAAATTGTTCTGGATATACAATGAGCATCCTTGAACTCAACAGAATTCTGGTTCGCGCCATCAGGGGGTCAAAAGGGGGCAAAAATGCCCCAAATTGCCCAAATTTATTGCATTTTCCACTCGCCACATCGAGTCACATACAGACGGGGACCACGCTAGCGCGGCTTGTTATTTTTATTATTACCTCTATTTGTGTTGGCTTAAACAGTGAAGGATAATTCCTCTAGACTGCAAACATTGTTACTGTGTTTAAATCAAGTTGACCTCTTTTCGTGAGCGCATAAATCCTAATTTCACTATTTTCTGTTCGTTTAATTCTATTTTTATTTTTTATTTGTCTAGTTCTTGGTAAGTGAAGAAAAATTCATTAGTGTTTGTTTTATAAATATTCGATTAATAACAAATACAAATTATTTAATTTCTAATGCGTAAATCACGTAGAGGCGAGAAACAGACACACGACAAAGTTAAAAAATACTCATCTTTACATTTTTCTTTTCAGTCGTCGCTTATTTTATTTTTGATTTTTATAATAATCCATCTCTGCTTCTAGGCCAACAAAATTAAATAATATTTTAGTACGGTAACACAGTTTAAATTATGTGATTACACATTTCACAATTGTATAAAATAAATTTAGCATAGTTATAGATAATTAAACACATTACGTACAAAACTGTTTTTAACCTAACCCTTACAATAATCTAACCTTGAAAAACGTTTCAGGTTTAGTTCGGAACTAATGGCGGTTGGATTTAGGCCGTATTGTTATGAAGAACAAATGTAAGTATATATATATATATATATATATATATATATATATTCATGTATATACATATATATATATATATATATATATATATATTCATGTATATACATATATATATATATATATCTATATATTCATGTATATACATATATATATATATTCATGTATATACATATATATATATATTCATGTATATACATATATATATATATATATTCATCTATATACATATATATGTATATATATATATTCATGTATATACATATATATATATATTCATGTATATATATATATATATATATATATTCATGTATATACATATATATATATATATACATATATATATATTCATGTATATACATATATATATATATATATTCATGTATATACATATATATATATATATTAATGTATATACATATATATATATATATTCATGTATATACATATATACATATATATTCATGTATATACATATATATATATATTCATGTATATATATATATATATACATATATATATATTCACGTATATACATATATATATATATATATATATATATTCATGTATATATATATATATACATATATATATATTCATGTATATACATATATATATATATTCAAGTATATAGATATATATACATATATATATATATTCATGTATATACATATATATATATATATTCACGTATATACATATATATATATATATATATATTAATGTATATACATATATATATATATATATTCATGTATATACTTATATATATATATATATATTCATGTATATATACATATATATATATTCATGTATATACATATATATATAAATATATTCAGGTATATACATATATATATATTATGTATATATTCATGTATATACATATATATATATATATATATATATTCATGTATATACATATATATATATGTATATATATATTGATGTATATATATATATATATTCATGTATATATATATATTCATGTATATACATATATATATATATATATATATATATTCATATATATATATATATTCATGTATATTGATATATATATATATATTCATGTATATTAGTATATATATATATATATATTCATGTACATATATATACATATATATATTCATGTATATATATATATATATATATATGGATTAATGTATATATATATATATATAAGTAAATTTCGTGTACAACAGAATCGTAAGATAAATTTTAGAGGAAGCATTATTAAAATAAATGAAACAGACGAATGGGAAAAAGAAAAAAAGGAAAATTGTTAAAATTACCTTAAGGCCTTGTCGTCTGACCCTCTGAGAGGAAACGTCAGAATGGTAAATTAAAAACTAAAAGTCGAATGAGAAATGAAGGGGGAAAAAAATGAATAAATAAAATAAAACTTATTTCAGTTGGAGTAAACGAATGAGAAGGGGAAAAAAAAAAAAGTAAATCTCTCAACGTTATGGTTCCTTTGAATCATTAAAGATCTCCAACTGATGTTTCAAATTCTTTTGTCTACACAGGCTAGGTCGATAGTTGTTAATGACTAACGCCTCAAGAATATTGAGATGGTAGTTCGACCTGGCACTGTGTAAAACAGAAAACCATCCATCGGAATACCTGTCAGAACAAATATTTGTACTAACGAGGTGATTACCGATGGCTGATTCATGTGCCTGGAAGTTCCCAGATGATCTCGAAACCTTGTGTAGGCGAATATCACGTGGTATGTGTTGGGATATTCTAAATTCTAATCTTTGGGATATCTTGCCAACGTAGTCAGCTCCACACTGACACATGAATTTATAAACTCCAGAATTCTTTTGAATGGCTGGCAAAACATCCTAACGGAAAGAAGAGAAAAAATATCGAGTCGTGTAAACTACCCTCAACATTGTTGCCGGAAATGTATATATATTCATGTATATATATATATATATATATATATATATATATATATATTCATGTATATATATATATATTCATGTATATATATATATATATATATATATATATATATTCATGTATATATATATATATTCATGTATATATATATATATATATATATATATATATTAATGTATATATATATATATAATCATGTATATATATATAATCATGTATATATATATATATATTCATGTATATATATATTCATGTATATATATATTCATGTATATATATATATTCATGTATATATATATATTCATGTATATGTATATATATATATAGATATATTCATGTATATATATATATTCATGTATATATATATATCATTGTATATATATATATATTCATGTATATATATATTCATGTATATTCATGTATATATATATATATTAATGTATATATATATATATATTCATGAATATTCATGTATATATATACATATATTCATGTATATATATATATATATTCATATATATATATATATATTCATGTATATATATATGTTCATGTATATATATATATATATTACTGTATATATATATATATTCATGTATATGTATATGTTTATGTATATATATATATATATTCATGTATATATACATATATATATATATATTCATGTATATATATATATATTAATGTATATATATATATATTCATGTATATATATATATATTCATGTATATATACATATTTATTCATGTATATATATATATTAATGTATATATATATATTCATGTATATATATATATTAATGTATAAATATATATTCATGTATATATATATATTCATGTATATATATATTCATGTATATATATATATTCATGTATATATATATGTATGTATATATATGTATATATATATATGTATATATATATGTATATATATATGTATATATATATATATGTATATATATATATGTATATATATATATGTATATATATATATTCATGTATATATATATATTGATGTATATATACATATATATATATATTCACGTATATATATATTCATGTATATATATATATATTCATGTATATATATATATTCATGTATATATGAATATATTCATGTATATATATATATACATTCATGTATATATATATATATATATTCATATATATATATATATATATTCATGTATATATATATATATTAATGTATATATATATATTCATGTATATACATATATATATATTCATGTATATATATATACATATATATTAATGTATATATATATTCATTTATAAATATACATGCATGTATATATATATATTCATATATATGTATATATATATTTATGTATATATATATATATATATTCATGTATATATATATATATTCATGTATATATATATTTATATATATATATTCATGTATATATATATATTCATGTATATATATATTCTATGTATATATATATATTCATGTATATATATATTTATATATATATATTCATGTATATATATATATTCATGTATATATATATTCATGTATATATATATATATATATTCTATGTATATATATATATTCATGTATATATATATATTCATGTATATATATATATATATATATATATTCATGTATATATATATATTCATGTATATATATATATATTCATGTATATATATATATTCATTTATATATATATATTCATGTATATAAATATATATTCATGTATATATTCATGTATATATATATATATATTTATGTATATATATATATTCATGTGTGTATATATATATATCTATGTATATATATATATTCATGTATATATATGTATATATATATATATTCATGTATATATATATATATATATCTATTCATGTGTATATATATATATATATATATTCATGTGTATATATATATATATTCATGTATATATGTATATATTCATGTGTATATATATATATATATATATATATATTCATGTGTGTATATATATATATATTCATGTGTATATATATATGGATATTCATGTGTATATATATATTAATGTGTATATATATATATTCATGTGTATATATATATATATATTCATGTGTATATATAATTATATTTATGTATATATATATATATATATATATTCATGTGTATATATATATATATATTCCTGTGTATATATATATATATATTCATGTGTATATATATATATAAATATATATTCATGTGTATAAATATATATATATTCATGTATATATATATATATTCATGTGTATATATATATATATATTCATGTATATATAATATATATTCATGTATATATATATATTCAGTTATATATATATTTATGTATATATATATATTCATGTATAAATATATATATATACATGTATATATATATGTATATATATATATATATATTCATGTATATATATATACATATATATATATTCATGTATATACATATATTCATGTATATATATATATTCATGTATATATATATGTATTCATGTATATATATATATATATATATATTCATGTATATATATAGAGAGAGAGAGAAAGAGAAAGAGAGAGAGATATTTTCATGTATATATATATATATCATGTATATATATATATATATATATTCATGTATATATATATATATATGTATTCATGTATATATATATATATATATTCATGTATATATATATATATATATTCATGTATATATATATATATATATATTCATGTATATATATATATATATATATATTCATGTTTATATATATATATATATTCATGTTTATATATATACATATATTCATATATATATTCATGTTTATATATATATATATATTCATATATATATATATATTTATGTTTATATATATATATATATATATATTAATGTATATATATATATTCATGTATATATATATATGTATATATATATTCATGTTTATATATATATATATATATATTCATGTATATATATGTATATATATATATATTCATGTATATATACATATATTAATGTATATATATATATATATGTATTCATGTATATATATATATTCATGTGTATATATATATATTCATGTATATATCTATCTATATTCATGTATATATATATATATATATATATAATTGTATATATATATATATATTCATGTATATATATATATTCATGTATATATATATATATATTCATGTATATATATATATATATTCATGTATATATAGATCTATTCATGTATATATATATATATATATATATATTTATGTATATATATATACATATAAATCTATGTATATATATATATATATTCATGTATATATATATATATATATATATTCATGTATATATATATATATTCATAATCATGTATATATATATATATATTCATGTATATATATATATTCATGTATATATATATATATATTCATGTATATATATAGATATATTCATGTATATATATATATTCATGTATATACATATATATATATATATATATTCATGTATATATATATATATATTTATGTATATATATATATATATATATATTCATGTATATATATATAAATATATATTCATGTATATATATATATTCATGTATATATATATATATATTAATGTATATATTAATATATATATATATTCATGTATAAATATATATATTTTCATGTATATATATATACATTTTTTTATGTATTTATATATATATTCATGTATATATTAATATATATATATATTCATGTATATATATATATATATTCATGTATATATTACTATATATATATATATTCATGTATATACATATATATATATATATTCATGTATATACATATATATATATTCATGTATATACATATATATATATATATATATATATTCATGTATATACATATATATATTCATGTATATATATATATATATATTCATGTATATATATATACATATTCATGTATATATATATATATTCATGTATATATGTATATATATTTATGTATATATATATGTATATATATTCATGTATATATATATATATATTTATGTATATATATATATTTTTATGTATATATATATATATTCATGTATATATATATATATTGTTGTATATATATATATATTCATGTATATATATATATATATTCATGTATATATATATGTGTATATACATATATATATATTTATGTATATATATATATATATTCGTGTATATATATATATATATTCATGTATATATATATATATATTTATGTATATATATTCATGTATATATATATATTTATGTATATATACATGTATATATATATTCATGTATATATATATATATATATATATATATATATATTCATGTATATATATATATATATTCATGTATATATATATATTTATGTATATATATATATATATATATGTATATTCATGTATACATATATATATTATATATATATTTATGTATATATATATATATTCATGTATATATATATATATATATTCATGTATATATATATATTTATGTATATATATATATATATATATATATATATATATATGTATATTCATGTATACATATATATATATATATATTTATGTATATATATATATATTCATGTATATATATATATTTATTCATGTATATATATATATATATATTCATGTATATATATATATTTATGTATATATATCTGTATATATATATTCATGTATATATATATACATATATATTCATGTATATATATATGTATATATATATTCATGTATATATATATATTCATGTATATGTATATGTATATATATATTCATGTATATATATATATACATATATATTCATGTATATATATATATATTCATGTATATATATATATGTATATATATTCATGTATATCTATATATATATACATATATATTCATGTATATATATATACATATATATTCATGTATATATATATATATGTATATATATATTCATGTATATATATATATATACATATATATTCATGTATATATATATATATTCGTCTATATATATATATATATTCATCTATATATATATATATATATATATATATATTCATGTATATATATATATATATATATATTCATGTATATATATACAATATATATATATTAATGTATATATATATATATATATATATTCATGTATATATATATATATATATATATTCATGTATATACATATATATATTCAATTATATACATATATATATATAGACATATATATATATATATATAGACATATATGTATATATATATTTAAGTGTTCGTTGTTCATTAAACACGAATAGTTTAATATACAAACTAAACAAGGTAAATTATATCTAATTCAATAAGTATTTTTACGTTTTCGTTTTAAAGTAAAGGTATATTTTTCTAATTATATTTTATTAAAAAATGTGTTTTAAAGTGTTAGTCAAAAATGATTTTTTTATTTGCTTATGTCACAAACATTAAGTATTTATTTATGAACCTCACTTCTTGTTTGTATTTTCGTCGGCGAAAATGATAATTTTAATACAATTTTTTTCTATTTACAGGACTTGGTTTTAATTGCAAATTTTTATAAATCGCTGTTAAAACACAACAATAACGACTTGATAAAAGCACACGGTAATGTCAGAAGAGGAAGTCATTTTTTTCTTATAGCAAAAGCTAATATAATATTGCCTGTTGGCACAGACTACATAACAACGAACGCGCGATGTATGTTAGTTAATAAAAACGTTAAATAACGGGTGAATTCTAGCGAGAATTATGTATCTTCTCACAAGAACTGGTCGAAAGAAACTAGAATCAAAACGCGTCCGACATTTAAACGTAGTGTAGTACGCTGTGATCTATCAGCGATAATAAGAAAACATTTAATAGTTCATTTGTAGCGAAGATGAATGCACGTTTTTAATTGTTGAAAGAGCAGCAAAGTATAGTATTTTGTCTTGAAAATATAAATTCTTATAAAATTACGTACGCGAAAGCCGCCATCAGAAGCCGCCATGTAGAAACTATGTTAATTAATTACTATAATCAGCACAATTCTGAAATGTGCGAATATATATACGAAAAATAATACAGAACGTTCTACACAATTTAGTGCATAAATCCGAATTAATAGTGAATTTGCTTTGTTTCCCATGTGGAATATCATGAGAAACATTTCATAGAATAAATAAAATCTTAAGACATGAATAGTATCAGGAAAGTTTCGCTGAATACGAATGGCAGTCCGTGTATGTGACATCCAATCCGATATGCAGGTATTCCTTGAATACATTTAGAACGACTGGAAGAATGAAAGTGGAATTGAGGGAGGTTTCGTTATTTATTATTGGAATCTAGTATAGAATGTCGACAATAGTAAAAGTTTAAAAATTAAATAATGATGATGATTTACGCGTACGTAAGTATAAGAAAATTCCCAAGTGAATACGAAGGACGTGGACGTAGATAATTGTAGGTGAGTGAACATCTATGCAATATATACATGATGTTTGTTGGGTTGTTAGTTCATATGTGTTAATCTAATGAAGCTATGGTACATATAAAAAAGTGATCGATAACAAGTAAGGATATATTGTAATATAAAGTATTATTTATACAAACATTTGCGGATATATATGTGCATGCATGTTTCAGCTACGACGTAATTCAAAGTCTAGATTTAGTAAGCAATATAGATAATTCTGAAAGATCAATAAAGTCTATGCTATTTGAATGTTTAGGAAGGAAGAAAAGGAGGGTTTGTATCATTTATACGGATAGAAAAGATATAAGAGAGGCACTCAATGTCAGCCTATACGCATGTATTTACGTATACACAAATATATTTATATATTCATATATTCATGAAATTAAAAATTTAATTAATTTAAATAGAAATGTAACCAAAAAACAATTTTAAATTAAAATGAGGTTAGTCGTATGTACATTTTTAAAAAAAAAAACATTGGAAGAGAGGAGGCAAACGAGATGTACCTTAACTCGTAGCGGTCCACTAACTATGATACAAAGCCATCGCATACTGGAGAATAGTAGTCAAGAGGCCGCATTTTATTGTTATATTACTGATATTTATAATGGAACTAACTTCTGCTATATGTCTGTATGCAGATGTGTAGTTTTATATGCGTATATATGTATACGTTTATGTGTGGGTGTATGTATACATGTGTATTGATATATACATATATTAAATATAATTAGTTCCTTCCTATCGAACAGAAAAACCCAGGTTTTCCTCAATGGCCGTTCATCCAAACAACATAACATAATGCAGGCGTACCCCGAAATCGACCATTGGACCTTTATTTTTCCTGATTTTCATAAACGACATCCCTAATGACACTGTGTCTGATATGGATATATTTGCAGACGACACCACTCTCTACTCTTGTCGGGTGGGTAAAACGTATGCGAACATATCCGAGGCAATGGCTAAATACTTTGAAAGAGACCCCCAGTCTGTATTAAAATGGAGGCATGAATGGATGGTAACATTTAATGCTGCTGAGGCAAAGCTCATTTCCTTCAACAACTACACCGAATTCCATATCTGATAACATCCTACCGGAGAGCCGAACGTTCAAACTCCTCGGCCTAACATTCGCAGGTAACATGAATTGGAACAAATACATAGAATAGATTGGCAAGGTTTCAGCAAAGAAGGTGGACCCCCGTGCTATAACACTTCTTACACCTGACAGTATCCTATATAGCTACAAAGCCAATATTCGCCCATGCATGAAGTGTTGTTGTCACCATCCACTACTCTCTCTCTCTCTCTCTCTCTCTCTCTCACTCTTAGACAACGTCCAAAAAAATATCTAGTCTAATAGGCCTCCCACTATCCACTAAGCTTTAGCCCAGCTCTATCGCAACATGTTGCTTTCTGGTGCTTGCTTTACAAGTACTTCAATTTAATGTGCTCAGATGAACTTACTGTCCTGGTGCCTCCTCGACGTACTTACACTTGATCAACTCAAGAATCCGCTAAATTCAATCCATTCACCCTGGAAGTCCCCAGATGCTAGAAGGCCTTCTACTTCAATAGCTTCTTTCCACAAGTTGCCAGCCTTTGGAATTCTTTTACCCGCTCTCTGTTTCTCTACTGTACCGACATGCAGAAATTTAAAACTAATGTGAACAAGTATCGTACGGCACAGCTATCAATTAAGGATGACTCACAATACTTTCATCCTAATTCTCAGTAGCCCGTTACGTTTATAGTGGCAAATTACCTTGTTTGAGATTATATATATATATATATATATATATAAGTAGATTTCGCGTACAACACAATCGTAGGATAAATTTCAGAGGAAACATTTTTTAATCAATGAAACGAGCTAGTGGAAAAAGAAAGTTGCTAAAATTTCAATTAAGGCCTTTTTGTCTGACCCTCTAAGTGGAAACGTCAGAATGATAAATTAAAAATTAAGAAAATCGAATGAGATATGAGATATGAGGGGGAAATTGTTATCGTTGGAGAAAAGGATTGAGAAAACAAACGTAAATCTCTCAGCGTTATAGTGGGTTTGAATAATTAAAGATCTCCAACTGATTCTTCAAAATCTTTTGTCTACACTTGCTAGCTCGAGAATTGTTGATAACTTACGCTTCAATAATATTAAAATAGTTGTTCGACGTAGCAGTGTGTATAACAGAAAACCACCTATTGGAATATTTGTTAGAACAATTTTTTACCAACCAGGTTGTTCTACCATGTTTCTTATATATATATATATATATATATATATATATATATATATATATATATATATATATAAATGTACATGATATTCATATGTATTTATTTTAGCTAACTATTCCAACTGTATATTAATATGTACCAATTAGTCTCTCAGTATAAAAAATTCATCCTCTCTTTTCTGAAAACTTTTGATCGACTTTTATGTTTTAGATCAAGTTTCCTTTTTATTATCTTTTAAAACCCTTTACATTTTCTAGTTTTTCTATATATATTTTATCATCTGATTTCTGATTATACTATTTTAAAAATTATTGCTGAACTTCTCCATCTTTCTTTCTTTCTGCCATGTCATTTCCTGTTCCTAACCCCTATTTGTTGTTTTTTTCTTATCTCTTTTTCTACTCCAGCTTCCTCTTTTTCTTTGCTCGGTCTTTCTTCTTTCCAAGACGTGCCTCATTACTTTCGTTCTCTTTCCTTTTTTTCTTCATTCCTCTCTTTATTTATTTCATTTTTCTCTAATCATTTAACCTTTTCTTACGTTTTTCTTATGTATTTTCTGTTGAAGTAGTTTTTTGTTAATTCCCTCTTTCTTAAGTATGATTTCCTTGATGCTTTTCTTTCCTGTAACGCATGCCTTATCTCGTCTTTTATTTGTTTCTCGTGTACATATTTACTTGCTTCCTCATGTTGTCTCAGACATAATGTCGTTTTTTATCTGTGGAAAACGCAGCCCCCAAAATGGGGTACTCTTGATTGGTAAAAATACAAACCACCTCAGTCTAGAATAATTTATTCAACACTGACCGATGATAGAAATGATGAAGTGTAGTATCAGAACAGATAATACACTTTGTTCCTAGCTTAAATGCCAAGACAGCCCTCTTTTTTCCTTTAGTGAGCATGTTTATTTGTCTCTTTTTATGTGTTCAATTTCGTGTACTTTTTCGCATAAAGCTATCTCTTTCATCACTTTCTATCTTTCTCTTAACGCATCTCGTTTCCTTTTCCTTTGTCTTACTCTCATGAAACGTATCTCTTACCCCTTTTCTTTTTCTCTCTTTCTTGCAAAGCGCGTTTCTTTCCTCCAATCCTTTCTTTTTTCTAGTTTATAAAGCATGTTTCTTTCCTCGATTTATTTCTGTCTCTCTTGTAAAGCATGTCTTCACCTCCTTCTTCCTACGTTTATTTCGTTATTTCCCGAGAAGCATGCATACCTTCTACCTTCTTTCTTTGTTTTTCGTAACTCATGTCTATTTCTTCCTTTTCTTTCAATTTTACTTTAGCATGCCTTACTTTAAAAATGTCTCCATCCATTATTTGTTCTTTTATCTTTATTATACCTATTTCGCTCCTGCTATCTGTTCCCCTTTATTTAATTCGTTTTTGTTTAATTATTTACTCATCTTCCCCTTATTTTTTAAACATTTTCTATCATAAATTTCTGGTTGTATTTCGCATATGTTTTTCCATTTTTATCTTTCTTTATTTATCTTATTGCCCACCTTTTTGCATAGAGTTTAGATAACAATGTCTGGTGTGGTTTTGAAAAGCTTGCGCACTAAGATCAGCGAACCTTGGCCTGAAAAGGACCATCGGCATTCCTAGGTAGGGGCGCCTCAAGCGATTAGTACTAAACTAACTCCTCTTCAGATAGAATTCAAAGCCTAGGAAAGTAGATCTCTTCTGACTGAAAAGAACCATACCCCAGCCCGACAGCAACAAAGCGACGGTCGGACTGATCTGTGAAATAATTCTATGATAACTTATTTGAATTGCTTCAGTTTTATTTACTATTAGTGTTGCTATTTTACGATTCATCTTTTATTTTTAATGTTTTATTTTCTTGTCTGAAACTTTAGTAGAAATAAAAAAATGTTCAAAACAAAGGAAAACATTATGTTTCCGATTTTTTGGGCAATGTTTTTTAGGGATCAATTTGCCAATACAAAACACATCATGTTTTAGAATTTTGGGCTATATTTCGTAGGGATAAAATTGTCAACATAAAAAACATCATTTTTCAGCATTTTTAAGATGAACATTACTATTTGGATTATTCGAACTACTGTTCTAACATTGAATGTTATTATCATAACGTTTCGGTCGATGTAGCCTTGGACCTTTTTTTCCGGTGTGTCTTGTGTAACTCGGGAATCTGAAGAAGATCGAAGCTGAAGGTTTGTGGAACTCCCTTGCTGATGATTGTCTTCCTTTTACCTATAGCCTTGGTCTTTTCAAGACTAAGGCCACTAAGCATCTCCTCTCTGCAATAACACTATTTCGTTCTTGTTAGCACCTTTCATCAAGTAGTTTAATGCCTCGTCTAGGGGCGATTTGTATAAAGGAAAAAGAAAACTTCAATCGGAACTTTGTGAGAATACCATCTAAGATGAGAGCAGTAGTTCGAATAATCCAAATAATACAAATTACCAATCCTCATCTAAAAAGTTGAATTCTTATTCATTTATGTTGTATTTCATTTATTAATTCGTTTATTCTGTCACTCAATTACTTTTTTATAAACTCACTTTCTATTTGAGCGCAAACTTTAGTTTTCTTTTCTTTTGTAGATTATTTAAACGATATGTTCGTATTTACCATTTGCCCTTTCCGTATCAATAAGTTTTTCGCTCACATTTTTTTAAAGATATACAGCTCAGCTTAACGTGTAATGCTTGTTAAAAATCCATTACTGTATTTTCTGTTTTTTATGTCTTTCTTAATATATTTTTCATCTTAATTTTATCTTCCACGATCCCTTCTGAAATAATAGTTCATCTTGTTTGTCTTTTCATTTCCTTACTTTTTAATTCTTTCTTTCTTTTATCTATCAAGGAATTCAACATATTCATTTTCTTTTTTACCATGTTTCTTTCTTTTTAAAACCCCCTTTGCTTTTTCTTCTTTCTTGACTTTTTCTTCTAAAACCTATCTTTATCCATCTTTTCTTTCTTTCATGTGGGCGTTTCATCTATATTCGATTGTTTTGTCATTCCTTTTTTCCTTTTTCCTTCTTTTTTCCTTCTTTCTTTATTCTATCCGCCCTTGCTTCCAAATCATTTCTCTTACGCTGCTTTTGTGTTTCTTTTCGTTTTATATTTCTTTCTCTTTCTGTTTTCAGATGAATGTTCTCATTGTTTTTTCGTTTCTCTATCTTTTTATTATCTTCTAATCAGATCTTTCCCTTCTTTTTTATATTTCAAATCATATTTGTCATTCTACTTTTATTTCTGACTTTTAGTTTTTCTTTCTAAGCATTTGCCTCACTTTATTATTCTTATGTACTTACTTTCTTCAAATGTATTTTTTTTATTAATTCCTCTTTTTTATCTTTTCTTCGCTCCGTCTATCTTCCGAAGTAAGTGCTTCTCTTGTTTTCCTTCTTTTGTTTATTTCTTCCAATAAATTAAATGTTCATACCTCTCTCTCTTTTTTTGTTCTGTCTTTCCTTCAATCAGACCATTTCTCGTAAGTTCTGTGCACTTGTTTATGTCCTTCTTTCTTTCTGATTGATCATTCTATCTTCCCTTTCTTTCTCTGTTCTTTTCTTTCCCTGTTCTAATCATTATCCCTGTTTTTCCTTCTCGTTAATCATTCTTTCTATCCGCCATGTCCGTGCTTTCTTTTGATCTTTCTTTCGTGCTTTCTACTCCTTCTTTATCATTAATCAACTTTTATTTTCTTTTTCATTCCTATTTCGTCTCCACCACTTTTTCATTCTTTTTATTGTTTTTTTTTTACTAATTCCCCGTTTTTTTTGTTGCTTCTGGTTGTCTTTTTATCTTTTCAATGTTATCAATTTCTCGTTGTATTATTAATGCGTGTTTCTGTTTTTCGTTTGATTTTCTTTAGGCAAAACTTTCTTAGTTAAACTTATTTTCAATTTTATTTTGAATTAAATAAGTTTATCGTTCATTGTTTACTTTTTATATTTATATCTGTTCGTCTTTTCCTTTAATATTGTACTTATCAATTTATAATTTGTTTTCTTTCATTCTAAATTTAATTTTTTGGTCCTTAATTCATTCATTTTCAACATTATTCATTTATTTTTAAGTTCACTTCATATTTAGGTACACACTTTCGCAGGCAATTTTACCAATCTGTTCATATTAAGTTTGTACTTCCTTACGTACATTTCTCATTATTAAAACAATAGGGACCTCGATTTGCATGTGAGAAAGGATGACGTCACTATTTCATGTGTACTTTAAGAAGTCATACATTCTTTTTGCTTTATTTGAGAGTCTTTTTTTGCAATCGGTAAAGTTTACCGGAGACGAAGAACACACAAAGAACCCTCGGCGATTTCCCCCCCCCCCCACACCAGCTCGAACGAGCTGTGTGGAGGAGGGAGGAAGAAAAGGTAACCCTTTTGATTCAAGAAATCTATCTATCAATTTGATGAACATTTCCTTTCATTCCCAACGACCTCTTATTTCTCCAACACATTGCATTCTACACACAAATGACATTCAACACGCATCGCTTCATACGCCCCAATTATGAACTTACAATCTCTTTTAAGTATTAAATAAATTGTTTTGTTAATAAAAATGTTATTCCTTTCCTTTTTATTAACCATTATAAAAGGCCTATTCGTATATGTATATAGCTTCATCATTCCTTCGCTTTCTTTAAGGTAAGTTTAAATAATATTTTCTTCCTTTTTCTTTGTTGTCTTAAACTGTTTTTATTTAATCCCCACGTGGTCCGATGGTGGAAACTAACAGTGAGATGACATGCCGTTATAAAGGCATCTATCACACTACCTATGGCTGGGGGATTCATAATCGCAAAACCATTTGTCGGCATCCTTCGTGACTGTGGTTAAAATCCAAAATCCATTGTTCTCTCTTTTGAATCTCCCGCCATAAACACACTTCCACCTTGAGAGAGTTTTTTTGCAATCGGTAAAGTTTACCGATTGCAAAAAAACTCTCTCAAATAAAGTTATACTTGTTTTAAAGTAAAATAGTTTATTTAAAGGTTACATTATCAAATTCGGAAAGAAATCCTTCTTTATTGTGTGATGGAAGTACGAAATTTTCTTTTTTACGACTCGCAGTATTGTTTACCCAAACAGTAGCTTTATCGTGTGAGCCATGGCAAGATATTATGTACGTACGGGTGTCCAAAACTGAAACAATTACTTTACTACTATGATGTAGACAAAATTAACGGTTTGTTTTTGACCATTTTTTTCCTTGAGACAGATTATTACTTTTTTTTTACTGAAAAAAAAAGAATGCCTGAATAACTTAATATTCACTTTGGCACTTTTTTACTGAATGTGGAAGTGCCGCTATTCCGAATCCGCTAAAACTTAGCAATGTTACAGCTTTTATATGCATTAAAGATAATTTTTAAGCGTTTTTATTTTTATTTACTGCAAGTAACGATTTGATCTATTTTTTGTTAGCATTTGACATAAATTTGGGTTAAATATTATATAATAAAAATTAAACTAAAAATGAAAATGGAGAAAGTATTGTGGTTTGTTAATGATTAAAAATATTCGTCAATTGAATAATAAAAATTCAAAGTAAAAATAAGTTTTTATTTCGAAATTTCGAAAGAAAATTCTGAATGGATAAACATTTTAATTTGAAAAAAGAAAAATGATAAAAAGTATTATAAATATATAACAATAATAAAATAATAATGATAATAATAATAAATATAATTAATACTTACTTTTGTCAACGTTTTTTGTTTTTTAGAATGAGCTTAGCTCTATAAATTAATTAGCGTGCGTCAATTTCACTCTAAAAATGTAACCGCGTTAATTACGGCTAGTATTGCGTTCCATAGTTGCGACGAAAAAAGCTTTCTTACTTCTAGCAAATCCAGGACTTTTTTCCAAGTACATTATGGCCGGGGTGGAAGCGTGTTTATGGCGGGAGATTCAAAAGGGAGAACAATGGATTTTTGGATTTTAACCACAGTCGCGAAGGATTTCGGACAAATGGTTTTGCGATAATGAATCCCCCAACCATAGGTAGTGTGATAGATACCTTTATAACTGCATGTTATTACACCGTTAGGCTTCCACCATCGGACCACGTGGGGATTAAATAAAAACAGTTTAAGACACAAAGAGAATGGAAGAAAATATTATTTAAACTTACCTTAAAGAAAGCGAAGGAATGATGAAGCTATATACATATACGAATAGGCCTTTTATAATGGTTAATAAAAAAGGAAAGGAATAACATTTTTATTAACAAAACAATTTATTTATTGCTTAAAAGAGATTGTAAGTGCATAATTGGGGCGTATGATGCGATGCGTGTTGAATGTCATTTGTGTGGCAAATTTGTGAAGGAAAATGTTCGTTTAGATTAAGAGAGATTCTTAAAGAAATGTTCCTTTGAATTCAAGATGCTTGAAGAAAAGGGATGTGAAGAAATGTTCGTCAAATTGAAAGATTGTGTTGTGAATAGAAAGATTACCTTTTTCTCCCCATCCTCCTCGACACAGCTCGTTCGAGCTGGTGGGGGGGGGGAATCGCCGAGAGTTCTTGGTGCGTTCTTCTCAAGATGCTGAGGGAAAAAGAGGCAGAGGAAGGGACTACGTGTTCTTTTATCGACTTCAAATCTCGCGTGGTCAAGCTGGCCGAAATCCTTCGACCAACGTGATTCTGCGAGGTTTCACGAGTTTCTCCCCTCAGAGGCGAAGAAGGGGTAACAAAGAAAGAGAGAAAGAGAGAGTACCTCATTTGTGGTGTTCACCACACATATTATGAGGTCGTATATAACTTTGGTCTTTAACGATTCCTAATACTTTGCGCTATATTATAATAAAATATTTTGAAAAATTTAGAACACATATTTTCAAAAATGATGTTTAAAAATGAAATTGACTAACCGATAAACTCGATCAAATGAATAAATGTCTCTGAAAATAAAAATTATTTCGTAAAACATTTTTGGGGGTATTTCAATAAATCACAGTATATTTTATTGAGAAAAGGTAAAAAAATTCAAAACATAATAATATTGCTTTTATTTCCACTTTTTATTTGTGCATTCACGGACCAGTTTACTAAAATAGTGGACGTAAAATTTAATAAAATTAATCCAATGTGTTTTTTAAAAGACTTAAGTTTTATATAAGAAAAAAAAACCGACCGACGATATTTCGTTCAATATTTCATGAAATGAAATAGGGGGGGATCACGTAGAAAAATATATTTCCCTAATATATTATAAGAAAACAGCATTTTAAAGATAAATTAGTCCTATAGTAAATAAGCATTGAAAATTTCGTGAAGATCTGGCCATAACTTGATTTATGCTAGATTTATTAAAAATATGCCTATCAGAGAGCGCAGAAATGCTTATACATAGGAACGTTATTTTATCACGTAAAAAAAGTAAACAACATTTAAACTTCACATTTTCATGAGTTTCGTATGCTGGAAAAAATTCTCAAAAATCATCAGCAGTTTATTTAGGGGGGATAAATTGTTCACAACCAATGGGAGATCACTATAAAACAAATATAATAAATGCTATTTTAATCCGTTAACAATCTTCCTATGTCCCTTCTATTCCTATGCGCACTATTTTCCAAAATCCTCGCCAATCTACACTCTTCCGAAGATAAATTAATGAAGACGAAATCTCTCGGGTTGCTTTTCTGTTTTACAGGATACTAACAGCATCCATTGGAAGACCAGTCATAGAAGCATCAACAACAACTATAGAAGAAACGGTTGATACTACCTTTCTTGTCGGCGTCACCAAGGTAGACGTTAATACACGAAACGCTGAGAGGGTTCCACGCCCATTTGCCGTTGTGTACACTGCTGCTGGAGGTATGGCTGCTGCTGCTGATGATGATGCTACTGATAATGATATTTATATGCTCCACACAAAGTTTGTAAGAATGGACTGACAATACACTTTCGGTCGATGTAGTCTAAACATTTACATAGGTAAGTTTTGCATATTTTATTCGGGTAACTTTTTTGACTTAGAACTTTACAGCTTTTATTTTCTCTTGGCTTTTTAGGTAAATACAGTACATATTTTAATGTTCTATGTTATTGACATATAAAAAAGATTTTAAGATTAAAATTTGAGATATTAAATGTTTCCAGATTTTTTTTTCCGTTATAGATTGTTCAATAATAAATAGCGTTCGTCTATGGAAGTAAGCGAAGAGAATTAGAATAGTTCGTCCTTAACTAAAAAGTTTATATGAGTTGCGAAAAGTGCAAACATATATATTTACATTTCTCTCTCTCTCTCTCTCTCTCTATATATATATATATATATATATACATATTTAAAAAAGATATTCCGAAACAAATATATATATATATTTAAAGAAACATATTCCCAAACCAATATATATATATATATATATATATATATATATAAGTTATGAGGTTTAAAAAGACTAAATATACATTCGGATTGTACACATTATAAGTTATTTCGACCGTAACTAGGTCTCCTGGGGTGTGTTTCCAACCACAATTCAAACCCAAATGGAAGAATTTTAACACCTTTATATATTTTAAAACAAACTAAAAATAAAGAATGAAATAAAAATAGAAAAATAAAAAGAACTTCAACGATATTCTATTTATTGATTGGTCTCTATAATATAGAAGGGATGGGAAGGGGTGATTATGCTAATTAATAAATTCGGGTGGTGGCATTAACGGAGTATAAAAATATGTAAAATCAAAGTGCAATAATAAATTAGGTTTCCTATTTTTACAAGAATCAATCCTCGATTTAAAAGGTGAATATAACTGATCATGATTAAAACCTAATTGCGTTCGTTTAAAGGAATAAGAATTTTTTTAAATTATGTAACAATGCAAAAGTTTTGATTAAATTTCAGATTGCGAATGTTATACGTTTAAAAATTAAAATACGGAAATTACGATTAAAATAAGTACTGCAACTGCACACGATTAAAAAATGTTTTATTATATGACGATGAATTAAAAGTATGGTGAAGTTAATATAGGTTTTATTTACAAAAAAAATGAATAAATAAAAATAAATTTTAAAAAATTAAAAAACATTACAGGTTAGTTATTTTAAATTTGTGACGGTGTCTACATTTTGCCAATAATTCGTCCCTTTTATTTAAGATATTGTTATCTGCATATTTTAGGATTCTAATTTTGTCTTTCAGACATAGATTACATCTATGTCTGAAACTTCTCGGATTACTTGACTTACATAATATAGCCCAATCAATTATTGGTTTTAATCCCCTATTTTTTAGAAACCACACATGCTTTGCTAATTCAGTTTTATATATATATATATTTTATATATAGTTGTGTGTATGTGTGCGTTGCTTCCATTTGCCAGCCGATATTCCTATATATATTTTTCTATCATTTGGGTTCTCTTGTGGGTAAATTGTGGCTTTGTACACTACATTATCTACATTGCAGTTTCCTTTCAGCTTTCAATACGACAATTGCATTTTTTCTCATTGACCTTACTCTTGTTAGTGGTTGTTTCCAAAATCTTTTTATTGTGAGAAGTGATTATGGTGTCCATGTTTTTTGTACACGAGTAATTAATTTTTACCATTTTACGGTTGAATATTTTATATAACGGGTTACTTTTGGTGAAATGCTTGTCCAATAAATTTAAGAATGTTCTACCAATATTAATATTGGATAGTTGACAGAATGGAGGGTTGAACCAGATAATTCTCTGTCCTCTGTTCCTAGTTTTGCTTTTATTTGTCTGTTCAACATATCTTAATTTTTCCTTAAAATCACTGTTTCCTAATGCATTATCGAATGTATGTTTACTTGCGTTAAAAATATTTATATTGGATGATAGTTTGTTAATTCTAGTGTTTATTGTTTTTGGAATATGTTTTATAATGCATTTCGGGTGATTGGATTTTACGTTTATGTATATGGGAGTTTGATTGTCCTTGGTATATGGTTTGAAAGTTTCTTTTAAATTTAATCTCCTATATAAAGGCCAGTTGTCTGTATGTCTGTCTGTCTGTCTGTCTGTCTGTCTGTTTGTATGTCCAGATACTCCTCCGAGAGGACCCAACAAACAGTCACACGGTTGACATCATCATGACCAGCCAGCCCCGGGACGTGTAATATCTCAGAACCGGAAATAGAAATTGACTCTTTGGGGGTCGACTGAGCACTTTTCTCCAATGGGGGTGTGGTTTTTTCCTCGATTTTCAACGTTGTTTAGTACTAATTTGAGAAAAAACAATGCTATCATGTATAATTTTAGAAATATGCAAAGTCACGCTTTTATTTAACAGGAAATGACGTCAGAGAAAAAGAGTGTAGGGAAGAAAATCCCTCACACTAAAACTCTTCTTTCCCTCTCACTCCCACCCTTTCTACCTTCCCTTCCTCCCCTACGCCCGTTCTGTTGTTATGATACCACCCTCCTAGGCATTACCTCCTCCTTTTTGAGAGTTGTGGAGATAGTGCGGCGATGTGACTGCTTCAGGTCAACTTAGGGGGGGGGTGTCGGCATTCGCCAAATTTGGGGGAGCGGCGCGTCAGGCGAAATTATGGGAGGGGGGGGGGGCTTTTTCCATCACTTGTTTAGTACTAATTTGAGAAAAAAACAATGCTATCATCGTCACGCTTTTAACAGGAAATGACGTCAGAGGAAATCCCTAACGGCACTTTTTTGAACATTGGTTTATAGTGAAGCAAGGGTTGCTTAACTACTAACGGCATTTTTTGAAACATGCGTTTATAGTGACGCAAGGGTTGTTTAATCACTAACGGCACTTTTTTGAACATGAGTTTATAGTGAAGCAAGAGTTGCTTATACTAACCGCATTTCTTCTGTTGACATGATACCATCCTCCCAGGTATTACCCCCTCTTTTTTGAGAGGTGTGAAGTTAGTGTATTATCAGTGAAATTAAAGTAATAAATAATTATGCACCACCATTGTTTTCACTAATATTTGTATACATATTAAATAACGTCTAAATAAGTAAAATAAGAAGAGAAAAATTATGCTCCGTCATTGTTTTCACTAATATTTGTATAAATGTTAAATAACGTGTCAATAAGTAAGTAAGAACAGAAAAATTATGCTCCGCCATTGTTTTCACTAATATTTGTATACATGTTAAATAACGTGTCAATAAGTAAAGTAAGAAGAGAAAAATTATGCTCCGCCATTGTTTTCACTAATATTTGTATACATGTTAAATAACGTGTCAATAAGTAAAGTAAGAAGAGAAAAATTATGCTCCGCCATTGTTTTCACTAATATTTGTATACATGTTAAATAACGTGTCAATAAGTAAAGTAAGAAGAGCAAAATTATGCTCCGCCATTGTTTTCACTAATATTTGCATACATGTTAAATAACGTGTCAATAAGTAAAGAAATAAGAGAAATAATTATGCTCCACCATTGTTTTCACTTATATTTGTATACATATTAAATAACGTGTCAATAAGTAAAGTAAGAAGAGAAATAATTATGCTCCACCACTGTTTTCACTAATATTTGTATACATGTTAAATAACGTGTCAATAAGTAAAATAAGAAGAGAATAATTATGCTCCACCACTGTTTTCACTAATATTTGTATACATGTTAAATAACGTGTCAATAAGTAAAGTAAGAAGAGAAATAATTATGCTCCGCCATTGTTTTAACTAATATTTGCATACATGTTAAATAACGTGTCAATAAGTAAAGAAATAAGAGAAATAATTATGCTCCACCATTGTTTTCACTTATATTTGTATACATGTTAAATAACGTGTCAATAAGTAAAGTAAGAAGAGAAATAATTATGCTCGACCACTGTTTTCACTAATATTTGTATACATGTTTAATAACGTGTCAATAAGTAAAGTAAGCAGAGAAATAATTATGCTCCACCACTGTTTTCACTAATATTTGTATACATGTTAAATAACGTGTCAATAAGTAAAGTAAGCAGAGAAATAATTATGCTCCACCACTGATATCACTAATAATTGTATACATGTTAAATAACGTGTCAATAAGTAAAGTAAGAAGAAAAATAATTATGCTCCACCATTGTTTTCACTTATATTTGTATACATGTTAAATAACGTGTCAATAAGTAAAGTAAGAAGAACAATAATTATGCTCCACCATTGTGTTCCTTAATATTTGTATACATGTTAAATAACGTCTCAATATATAAAGTAAGAGAAATAATTATGCTCCGCCATTGTTTTCACTAATATTTGTATACATATTAAATAACGTCTCAATAAGTAAAGTAAGAAGAAAAATAATTATGCTCCGCCATTGTTGTCACTAATATTTGTATACATGTTAAATAACGTCTCAATAAGTAAAGTAAGAAGAAAAATAATTATGCTCCATTATGCTTTAGTTTTAGAACTCAAAATATTTGTCAGGGTTGGGGGAGAGTGAAAAATTAGGGGCTGGAGAGATTGAGAGGTCAAGCCAAACTTTTTAGGAGTCAGGCCAAATCTTTTTGTTTTTTTTGTTTTGAACTCAAAACATTTCTCAGGGTTGAAGGAGAGTGAAAAATAAGTTGGGATGGGGGGCTGGAGAGAATAAGGGGTCGGGGAAAATTTTAGGGGTGAGGCCAGACGTTTTAGGGGTCAGGCCAAAATTTTTTCTTTTTTTTTGTTTTGAACTCAAAATATTTCTCAGGGTTGGGGGAGAGTGAAAAATTAGAGGGCTGGAGAGATTGAGGGGTCGGGGAAAATTTTAGGGGTCAGGCCGAACTTTTTAGGGGTCAGGCCAAATTTTTTTGTTTGTTTTTGTTTTGAAGTTAAAATATTTCTCATGGTTGGGGGAGAGTGAAAAATTAGGGGGCTAGAGAGATTTAAGGGTCGGGGAAAATTTTAGGGGTAGGCGGAACTTTTTAGGGGTCAGGCCAAATTTTTTTGTTTTTTTTTGTTTTGAAGTCAAAATATTTCTCATCGTTGAGGGAGAGTGAAAAATTAGGGGGCTGGAGAGATTTAGGGGTCGGGGAAAATTTTAGGGGTCACGACGAACTTTTTAGTAGTCAGGCCAAATTTTTTTCTTTTTTTTGGTTTTGAACTGAAAATATTTCTCATGGTTGGGGGAGAGTGAAAAATTAGGGGGCTTGAGAGATTTAGGGGTCGGGGAAAATTTTAGGGGTCAGGACGAACTTTTTAGGGGTCAGGCCAAATTTTTTTCTTTTTTTTGGTTTTGAACTATAAATATTTCTCATGGTTGGGGGAGAGGGTAAAAATTAGGGGGCTGGAGAGATTTAGGGGTCGGGGAAAATTTTAGGGGTCAGGCGGAACTTTTTAGGGGTCAGGCCAAATTTTTTTGTTTTTTTTGTTTTTAAGTCAATATATTTCTCATGGTTGGGGGAGAGTGAAAAATTAGGGGGCTGGAGAGAGTTAGGAGTCGGGGAAAATTTTAGGGGTCAAGACGAACTTTTTAGGAGTCCGCCCAAATTTAGCGGCCGCGATATGTACGTATTTAGCTTCCACACCGGGGCGGCGATAGGTACTTATTTAGCATTCAGCGGTGGTGATAGGTACTTATATAGCATGTGCACATGGGCGGTAATAAGTACGTATATAGTATGCGCACCGGGGCAGTGATAGGTATGTATTTAGCATGCGCACTGAGGCAGCGATCGGTTCATATATAGCAAGCGCACCGGGGCGGGGATAGGTACATATTTAAAATTCACACCGGGGCGGCGAAAGGTACATATTTAAAATTCACACCGGGGCGGCGATAGGTACGTATTTTGCATTCACACCGGGGCGGCGATAGGTATGTATTTAGCATTCACACCAGGACAGCGATAGGTATGTATTTAGCATTCGCACCGGGGTGGCGATATGTACGTATTTAGCTTCCGCACCGGGGCGGCGATAGGTACGTATTTAGAATTCACACCTGGGCGGCGATAGGTATGTATTTAGAATTCACACTGGGGCGGCGATAGGTATGTATTTAGCATTCGCACCGGGGCGGCGATATGTACGTATTTAGCTTCCACACCAGGGCGGCGATAGGTACGTATTCAGAATTCAGGGGTGCAGTAGCTACGTATATAGCATGTACTCATGGGCAGCAATAAGTACGTACATAGCATGCGCTGTGCGGCGGCAGTCAGTACATATATAGCATGCGCACCGGGGTGGAGAAAGGTATGTATTTCGCATTCGCACCGTGGTGGTGATAGGTACGTATTTAGCATTCGCACCGGGGCGGCTATAAGTACGTATTTAGCATTCGCACCAGGGCGGCTATAGGTACGTATTTAGAATTCACACTGGGCCGGCGATAGGTATGTATTTAGCATTCACACCAAAGCGGCAATATGTACATATTAATTATTCGCACTAGGGCAGCGATAGGTACTTATGTAGCATGCACACCGGGGCGCAATTGGTATGTCTTTAGTATTCGCACTAGGGCAGCGATAGGTACTTATGTAGCATGCACACCGGGGCGCAATAGGTATGTATTTAGCATTCACACCGGGGCAACGATAGGTACTATTTAGCATTCGCAACGGGGCGGCGATAGGTACTTAAATAGTATCTGCACCGGGGCGGCGATAGGTACGTATATAGTATGTGCACTGGGGCGGCGATAGGTACGTATATAGTATGCGCACCGGGGTGATGATAGATACGTATATAGTATGAACACCGGGGTGGAGATAAGTACCTATATAGAAGGTGCAGATAGAGGTGTTACTTTTTATAGAAATATGTCATACTATTACCCTGGGCAATAGGAGAAATGGTGGGGAAGAAACAGCTTTTGCAAAAGACAAAATTAGAAAGTAGCGGCGAAATGGGGCGACCAGGGAAGAGAAAGGTAGCAGATAAAGAGACGGCTATAGAGAGAGGGGGCGGACATAGAAGTTTGAATATAAAGATGTTACACACACGATCTTTCTTCAAATATATGTTTTTATGACCCCGAGCAACGCCGGGTAGCCCCGCTAGTCAAATATATTTCACAGTTTAGTGATTTTCGAATGAAATCAAAGTAGAATAAATAGTTGCAGTGGTTATGACCCAACGGGTCACGGGAACGTCTTGTATGATATCAACTTTTGATCTTTTTATGATGGCCGTAATTTTATTATTAACTAATTTGGGATTTAATTAAGTGACAGCCAATCTGTATAATTGTTATTATTCAATTGGGAGGGTTGGGGGGATTTTTAGATATAATTCAAATTTTGATTCTTTTTTTTTTTTTCTGTTTTGTCTTTAAAGCTTATAATAATAATAATAATAATAATAATAATAATAATAATAATAATAATAATAATAATAATAATAATAATAGTAATAATGCGTGTGTCTACGTAATTATGACATGCATGAGTTATCGGCAATTCATTCTTTTCGTATATATCAGATTAGTTTATTGTTAGTGTTGGTTTCCCCGATGTCTTTCTAGTAAGAATTCTTTCTAGAAATACATTGGGTACTTATTGGTAGGATGACGTGAAGGTTGTCAACATCCTTACTGAAGGTATTTCTGTGGAACGAACTTGGCACACCAGGTTGTCAGTTCGTGCCGTTAACCACTTAGCCGCCGTCACTTGTAACGTAATATATATTTTTTTATTAGTTCCAAGCGCGGACGCAAACCCCATGCTAATGCTGTAGCATCTTTGATCAAAATGAAGTCTACTTATTCAAGTGCCCTAGGTAATGTAGTTTCGATTTATATTAAGAGAGAAGGGGTAGTTTATTGCTAATCGCAACAGGCGCCCCTATCGGGGAATGCTGACAGGGCTGCTCAGGCATTTTTGTAGGCTAGAGTGTGCTTAATAGAAACCACACTTGAACTTGAGTCTAATCTCCTTTCAATAGGGACGTGTCCACCAAGTTTCAATCACGAATATCCAACAGTCTTTCTTTTGTCGCCGTACAATGATAAGCACACTTGGATACGACGTGAAAAATTGTTAATACCTCTGACCCTCTCTTCTCTTAATCCTAACCCTAACCCTGATTTGGGCTGTGATGACCCTTTTCAGTCGAAGAATAGTCTGGAGATTGTTTTGATATGCATTATCTTTTGCATAACTCCACAGATACAAATTTGGGCACCTAAAGTTCGGTGAGTGTGAAACCTATTCAGAATAACACCCCTACTGATGAGATGGTCACCAAAGTGCCCCCACATCATTAAACGGCAATAAATAAAAGATCATGGGTCATTAATGACTTAAACTTGATAGACAGGTCAAGCGTAGACTGAATTTATTCCTACCAAATATGGTTGGATTGCAAAAAGGATTGTGAATGTTTCTCTATCTACATCTCTGTGTATATAGATAACCTTATTTATATAGCTACTTCTTTTGTCTAGCTATTCTTTTTATCTACCTACCTAGTTTGGCTCGGCTACACTTAGTACCTTTTGAAATAATTTCCCCACGGTCCTGGTTGACCCGATCGACAATCTACTAAACAGATGCCAATGCGATAAGACACGTATCTTTTATCATAGAATTATGATACGACGTTCTTCAGTTCGACAGTGGTTTTGTTTCTGTCGAGCTAAGGTATGGGTCAGTCCTACGGAGTCCAACCTCCCAGGCTTTGTTTTCTCTTTGAGAAGGGATTAGTTTGCTGCTAATCGGGGAATGTCAACAGGGCTCCTCAGGCAGCTTTTGTAGGCCAGAGTACGCTTAGGTACTTCTGTATTATTGGGGACAGATGAAATTTCATATTTAATTTAGAAGAGTCTGTGGAAAGGGGAGATAATTCTAACTTTTTTTTTGTTGTTGTTAAAACCATAACCCATAAGGAAAATCCAGAGAATTAGTAAGAAAATAAATTTTGAAAAGGGTACTTATGCAGTTTACGGACCGGACTGAAATAATAATGTTATAATTTAGAAAGCCATTCTTAACATCGGGAGGTGGGGGGCTGATTAACTATTCTATTTATTAAATTGTTATGTGAAAGTACAGAATAGTTAATCAACCCCACCTCCCCATGTTAAGAATGACTTTATAAGTCATAACGTTATTATTTCAGCCCGGTCCGTAAACTGCATAAGTACCCTTTTTTAATTTATGTTCTTACTAATTATCTGGATTTTCCTTATGAGTTATGGTTACAACAACAAAAAATCAGTTTGAATTATCTCCCCTTTTAACTGACTGTTCTAAAATGAAAATGAAAATTTCATCTGTCCACCTATGCTTATTCTAGTGCGCTTGCTGCTTCTCCAAACCACACCAAACCCTGTGTCGATCCTCATCGCAACGAGGTAAATAATACGTATAGTAAAAGCAGGAATCCTGTAATCTTACACAAGACATTTCCTCACTCAGCATATATTAAGCTTAATAACAAACGAAAAATCGCAGAAAACTGCCGGGACAAGCTGCAATACGATGATTCGAACACTGTGAATACAACGGTGCAAAACGAGCGCTCAACCAACCAATCCACTTCCAAGCTTTGTTTTGTCTTCGTGGCAAACCAGAAGAATCCCCGACTCAAAATCAACAGCAAACGGTGTTCTGTCAGATTCAGTTCCTGATATTAAACTTCATCCGAAATATAACTTCCGGCGAGAGTTTCAGTTTCCCAAATTTATTTATTAAATTGTTATGTGAAAGTACAGAATTGTAAACAAAGCCTCCCCCCCCCCGTCCATGTTAAGAATGTCTTTCTAAATAATAACGTTATTATTCCAGCACTGTCAGTAAACTGCAGAAGATTATTTAGAAAGACATTCTTAACATGGGGAGAGATGCTTTGTAAACTATTTTCTTCTTTCACTTTATAATGTAATCAATAAATTGATAAATAAAAATGAGTACAAAACTTGGCAAACCACACGAGTAAGCGACCCAAAACAGGAAGTGTTTAATTGCTACGGACTTTGAGTCGAGGATTCTTCTGGTGTGCCGTTTTAGTTATTCTTTAGACTTATTCTTACTCTCTCTCTCTCTCTCTCTCTCTCTCTCTCTCTCTCTCTCTCTCTCTCTCTCTCTCTCTCTTGAAAATGTTAGTTTTGCAAAAATAGGACATTGGATCACCTTTTGCTGATACTGTATGCTTATGGTTTTATTTCAAAGGGAATTCGGGGAAAGGGGGTAGCGTGTAACAAATGAGGGAGGGGGACTCTTTTTCCATATCGGAAGTCGTAAGTCGACACCTTCTTCCGCTGATAACAAAGATAGGAAGACCGGATGTTCGTGCAGATCGTTTATAAATAGATTCGCAGCGAAAAAAGTAGTTCGGCTCGTTTCGTTTGATTTGAGAAGGTTGAAAAAGGATAACTAGGTTTTGGGCTGGAAGTGTAAGTCAACAGAGACTTATGCGAACTCAGATATGGAAAAATATATGTGGATGGTGAAGTTATTGTACTTCTTTAGACATTGTGTTACCTTGGTGATACCATTGGAGCACAGGGTGGAGCAGGTGCTAGTGTGATAGAAAGAAGTGCATGGAGTAAGTTCAGGAAACTTTTGTCATTACTAACCAGCGATGCGTTACCACTATCGATACAGGGAAGAGTTTATCAGACATGTGTAAGCAGTAAGTGAAACCTGGCTAGTGAGGGTTGAGGACATGCGTTGCATGGAAAGAAATGATATGAGAATAATACGATGGGTGTGTAATGCAACTCTTATAAAAGACATGGTCAGATATGGTGAACTCAGAGTATAGGGAGATGTGTGCAGAACAGGAGACTTCGATGGTATGGCCACGTTGAAATAATGGATGAAAGTTCTTGGGTTAGTAGATGTAGAACAGTTAATGTAGAAGAGTCAGTCCTATATACATGTATGCACCCCCTATTGAGGGCGGCACGCTGTACACGTACTCTCTGCTTTAAGTGTCGTAAAAAGTGATAGAAAATCTCAGTTTGGAAGTCACATGTTTTCGTCGACTTCCGTTTGTTCTGGAGTCACCTCTGATCCTAAGGTGTCACTTCAATTTTTCTATTCAAACAGCAGATTTCGTTATGTAGCATATGTAGAAAACACTGTAGAATTTTCACGGAGTCCCGACAGTTCATTATATTCTTTTAAATGTAGCTTGTTCATTACATATCAGGAAGGAGAATAACTTTTGGGGAGTGTGATACAGGCCAAAGTAAACATAGGAGGAAGTGATAATGATAGACTTAAGAGAAAAAGGGATGAATAAAAATTTGGTCAGAGATAGGTTACCTTAGTGGTAGATTTTTAATAGCCGTCCAACATCTGCCAGCATATAAAATGGACATTAAACCGAAAATCATAGTGATGAGAATGTGGTTGACTCACTGGGAGAGAAATACATATATAGCTAAGAGCGAGAGAAGGAAATAGATATATAGCTAAGAGAGAGAGAGAGGTGGGGGAGAGAGAAATACCTATATAGCTAAGTTCGAAAAGATACACCTGAAGAAAGCCGGAGGTCACAGCGGTCGAAACGTTGTGATGATAACAGTAAGAGTAGTAGTCGGAATAATCAAAATTATACAAATGATCAATCCTTATTCTTTGGATCTCCATAAGCGGTGACTCTTTACTACATGAAATCTGTTTAGCATCTGACATGTTAATCGTATTTGCTGCTTGACGCAAATTCGAAGAGAGTATTGTTTGCAGAATATAAAATATATATACAAAGATTTATCGCAAAGCTTAAGAGATAAGTTATTTGTAAAGTGTAGTATCTGTTCCGATGGATATTGCACCGCATAGACCGGTACCGTCTTGGCCTTCGGGGCTTTATTCCGCCGGTCTGTAGATTTGTCCTGTGCAGTTCTAGGAGGTCCACCCTCCCAGACTTTGCCTCCCTTTCTTTGAGGAGGAGTAAATGTATTGTTTACTGCCTGAGGCGCCCCAACCGGGGAATTGCGACGGGGTTGCCCAGGCATTTTTTAATGGCCAGAGTGCTCACCTTCTCGGGCGCTGGATTTTCAAATCCCACTTTCCGACCTTGTGTCACATCTTACCTGTGGGATAAATAGAAGTCATTTGTGTAAATCCAGCTTTCATTGAGCATGAAGCTCGTTAGTCAAGTGGTTAAGACTAGTGATGGGACGATTACAATATTTTTCCCGATTCCGATACAATTACCGATTCTGTTCTAAATTCCCGATTCCGATACAATTACCGATTCCGATTTTAATATCGCCTAATCGCTTAAAAAGTGGAATTGAATTTAGGGGAGTATTTAATCTTCATTTAGTCCTCATCTACTTTTAAATGTAGATATAATTTTCTTTTTAATTTCACAAACTTCTTAATGTTTTCCCTTTTTCTATTCTATCCAAGATTTTGATAAAATCATTGTGATATTTTCATCTATAGTTTTCTACTTGCGCCATTTTATACCTGTGACATTTTTACTGTGTCATTTCTTTCGGTGCCATTCTTACCGAAAATCATTATTGTGATCTATTAATGTTAGTTTTACTGGTAGTTTAAAATCGATAGATATTTATCATTTTATCATTAGTACCAGACATACAAAAATAAGTTTTAAACAAAAAAAAATTAAAAAAATAAAAGAATCGGTTTTAGAATCGGAAATAAGGGCCCAATTTTTTCGATTCCGATACCCCGTAAAGTTCCGATTTTCCCGATTCCGATTCCAAATAATCGTCCCAACTCTAATAAAGTCTTAGAGATAAGTTATTTTATTGAGCATGGAGCTCGTTGGTCAAGTGGTTAAGACGACACCAGCGACAAGTTGTCCCTTCGTGGTTTATTTATGTATGTATTCACACCCCGTATTACCCATGCGAGCGTAGGGCTACCTAAAAATCAGTGATATACATATTATACTCACCTGGCACAACTTTAGTAGTTATTGTTCATAACAGTTAAAGATACGTCCTCGGCAGGCAGTCCGACAGTGGCTTTGTTGCTGTCGGGCTGAGATATGTTTCTGTTCGGTTCTGGAAGATCCATCCTCCCAGGCTTTACTTTCTCTCTGAAAAGGGGTTAGTTTATTGCTAATAGCCGGGGTCAAATGCTGACACGGCATTTTTGTAGGCCAGAGTACGCTTCTCCTAGTGAGCTGGCTTTCCAAAACCCACCTGACCTTGTGTTTAAGCTCCTGAGAAGGAAGTAAATAAACATATTGTCGCAAATGAATCCAAATGTTTACTATATACGTATATAAAATATATATGTTCGAGAGTATAACGACTAATATGTTTTTATATTGTTTGTGTTTCTTCCACAGATACGACTACAGCAGTAGTGCCTCGCCATATTCTTCACTTTCTTCCTATCGAAGTAGCTCCGATGTCTCGCCAAGCACAAGAAAAATCGAACGCCAATCGTCCGCATCTCTGGATTTTGGCACCGACTACACACGTCGGAGCCGTTCGAGCAACGCAGATCCCAAACCCTCTTCGAGTCGAGCTGTGGACTTTGGAACCGACTACACACGCCGGTCGTCGTCGGGCCGTTCGTTAGACACCACCAGCACCCCGACATCGACTCGAAACAGTAGAAGAGTAGAACCTTCCAGTGGTAGCTCGACCCGTACGTATAGGTCCCAGGAGAGTGGCAGTCGACAAAGGAAAGTTGTTGAAGATTCCGATTCTGGCGATAGTTTACCGGAAGCAGAGAAAAATACTCGAGATTTCAGGTAAGCCTTTTCATTTTATTTCGCAAATGGGATTTATCTGAAATTCCTTGCTAAATTTAATCATGCTCCATTCATAAAATTGGCCGTTATTTTAAGATAAATACTATTTTGCGCGAATCATATTATAATGAATATTTTGTGTCTGTTTGTAATAAAAACTCGAAATCGCTCCACTTCATGTAAGGAGTTAAAAAATACTACTTCAAGGTCAAAAACTAGCCACTGACACAGAAAACAGCAATTCTTCCCCCTTTGTGAGAAACATCTCTCATCGAATGTGAGGACTAAAGGACAAAATAAGTGAAGCGAGAGTTACGAGGCTGCCGAAAATAAACCAAGGTTCACTTTCTACTTTTCTAACGTGGAATGTCAATAAGCTCTTCGGGGCACACCCGGCATTTTCGATAAATCAATGAAGATCCCTATGCGCTCCTGCTCCAAATCCTAGACCCTATATTACAATTTCTATTCTAATTTTTTAATCTTATGAAATGTGAGGACTAAAGGACAAAATAAGGGAAGCTAGTCTATTATATAAAGGCCAGTTGTCTGTATGTCTGTCTGTCTGTCTGTCTGTCTGTCTGTCTGTATGTCCAGATACTCCTCCGAGAGGACCCAACAAACAGTCACACGGTTGACATCATCATGACCGGCCAGCCCCGGGGCGTGTAATATCTCAGAACCGGAAATAGAAATTGACTCTTTGGGGGTCGACTGAGCACTTTTCTCCAATGGGGGTGTGGTTTTTTCCTCGATTTTCAACGTTGTTTAGTACTAATTTGAGAAAAAACAATGCTATCATGTATAATTTTAGAAATATGCAAAGTCACGCTTTTATTTAACAGGAAATGACGTCAGAGGAAAAGAGTGTAGGGAAGAAAATCCCTCACACTAAAACTCTTCTTTCCCTCTCACTCCCACCCTTTCTACCTTCCCTTCCTCCCCTACGCCCGTTCTGTTGTTATGATACCACCCTCCTAGGCATTACCTCCTCCTTTTTGAGAGTTGTGGAGATAGTGCGGCGATGTGACTGCTTCAGGGCAAATTAGGGGGGGGGGTGTCGGCATTCGCTTAATTTGGGGGAGCGGCGCGTCAGGCGAAATTATGGGAGGGGGGAGTGTCGGAAAAAAAAATTGACTCTTCGGGGGGGGGGGGCTTTTTCCATCACTTGTTTAGTACTAATTTGAGAAAAAAACAATGCTATCATCGTCACGCTTTTAACAGGAAATGACGTCAGAGGAAATCCCTAACGGCACTTTTTTGAACATTGGTTTATAGTGAAGCAAGGGTTGCTTAACTACTAACGGCATTTTTTTAAACATGCGTTTATAGTGACGCAAGTGTTGTTTAATCAATAACGGCACTTTTTTGAACATGAGTTTATAGTGAAGCAAGAGTTGCTTATACTAACCGCATTTCTTCTGTTGACATGATACTATCCTCCCAAGTATTACCTCCTCCTTTTTGAGAGGTGTGAAGTTAGTGTATTATCAGTGAAATTAAAGTAATAAATAATTATGCACCACCATTGTTTTCACTAATATTTGTATACATATTAAATAACGTCTAAATAAGTAAAATAAGAAGAGAAAAATTATGCTCCGCCATTGTTTTCACTAATATTTGTATACATGTTAAATAACGTGTCAATAAGTAAGTAAGAACAGAAAAATTATGCTCCGCCATTGTTTTCACTAATATTTGTATACATGTTAAATAACGTGTCAATAAGTAAAGAAAGAAGAGAAATAATTATGCTCCGCCATTGTTTTCACTTATATTTGTATACATGTTAAATAACGTGTCAATAAGTAAAGACAGAAGATAACAAATTATGCTCCACCACTGTTTTCACTAATATTTGTATACATGTAACATAACGTGTCAATACGTAAAGTAAGAAGAGAAAAATTATGCTCCACCACTGTTTTCACTAATATTTGTATACATGTTAAATAACGTCTCAATAAGTAATATAAGAAGAAAAATAATTATGCTCCGCAATTGTTTTCACTACTATTTGTATACATGTTAAATAACGTCTCAATAAGTAAAGTAAAAAGAAAAATAATTATGCTCCACCATTGTTTTCACTTATATTTGTATACATGTTAAATAACGTGTCAATAAGTAAAGTAAGTAGAGAAATAATTATGCTCCACCATTGTGTTCACTAATATTTGTATACATGTTAAATAACGTCTCAATATATAAAGTAAGAGAAATAATTATGCTCCACCACTGTTTTCACTAATATTTGAATACATATTAAATAACGTCTCAATAAGTAAAGTAAGAAGAAAAATAATTATGCTCCGCCATTGTTTTCACTAATATTTGTATACATGTTAAATAACGTCTCAATAAGTAAAGTAAGAAAAAAAATAATTATGCTCCATTATGCTTTTGTTTTGAACTCAAAATATTTCTCAGGGTTGCGGGAGAGTGAAAAATTAGGGGCTGGAGAGATTGAGGGGTCAGGCCGAACTTTTTAGGGGTCAGGCCAAATCTTTTTGTTTGTTTTTGTTTTGAAGTCAAAATATTTCTCATGGTTGGGGGAGAGTGAAAAATTAGGGGGCTGGAGAGATTTAGGGGTCGGGGAAAATTTTAGGGGTCAGGACGAACTTTTTAAGGGTCAGGCCAAATTTTTTTGTTTTTTTTTGTTTTGAAGTCAAAATATTTCTCATCGTTGGGGGAGAGTGAAAAATTAGGGGGCTCGAGAGATTCAGGGGTCGGGGAAAATTTTAGGGGTCAGGACGAACTTTTTAGGGGTCAGGCCAAATTTTTTTCTTTAATTTGGTTTTGAAGTCAAAATATTTCTCATGGTTGGAGGAGAGTGAAAAATTAGGGGGCTGGAGAAATTTAGGGGTCGGGGAAAATTTTAGGGGTCAGGACGAACTTTTTAGGGGTCAGGCCAATTTTTTTTGTTTTTTTTTGTTTTATTTTGTTTTGAAGTCAAAATATTTCTCATCGTTGGGGGAGAGTGAAAAATTAAGGGGCTGGAGAGATTCAGGGGTCGGGGAAAATTTTAGGGGTCAGGACGAACTTTTAAGGGGTCAGGCCAAATTTTTTTCTTTTTTTTGGTTTTGAAGTCAAAATATTTCTCATGGTTGGAGGAGAGTGAAAAATTAGGGGGCTGGAGAGATTTAGGGGTCGGGGAAAATTTTAGGGGTCAGGCCAAATTTTTTTTTTTTTTTTTTTTTTTTTTTTGTTTTGAAGTCAAAATATTTCTCAGGGTTCGGGGAGAGTGAAAAATGAGGGGGCTGGAGAGATTTAGGGGTCGGGGAAAATTTTAAGGGTCAGGAAGAACTTTTTAGGGGTCAGGCCAAATTTTTTTGTTTTTTTTTGTTTTGAAGTCAAAATATTTCTCAGGGTAGGGGGAGAGTGAAAAATTAGGAGGCTGGAGAGATTTAGGGGTCGGGGAAAAATTTAGGGGTCAGGCGGAACTTTTTAGGGGTCAGGCCAAATTTTTTTGTTTTTTTTTGTTTTGAAGTCAAAATATTTCTCATCGTTAGGGGAGAGTAGAAAAAATAAGGGGGCTGGAGAGATTCAGGCGTCGGGGAAAATTTTAGGGGTCAGGACGAACTTTTTAGGGGTCAGGCCAAATTTTTTTGTTTTTTTTTGTTTTGAAGTCAAAATATATCTCATGGTTGGGGGAGAGTGAAAAATTAGGGGGCTGGGGAGATTTAGGGGTCGGGGAAAATTTTAGGGGTCAGGACGAACTTTTTAGGGGTCAGGCCAAATTTTTTTCTTTTTTTTTGGTTTTGAACTGAAAATATTTCTCAGGGTTGGGGGAGAGTGAACAATTAGGGGGCTGGAGAGATTTAGGGGTCGGGGAAAATTTTAGGGGTCAGGCGGAACTTTTTAGGGGTAAGGCCAAATTTTTTTGTTTTTTTTGTTTTGAAGTCAAAATATTTCTCATCGTTAGGGGAGAGTAGAAAAAATAAGGGGGCTGGAGAGATTCAGGGGTCGGGGAAAATTTTAGGGGTCAGGACGAACTTTTTAGGGGTCAGGCCAAATTTTTTTCTTTTTTTTGGTTTTGAACTGAAAATATTTCTCAGGGTTGATGGATAGTAAAAAATGAGGGGGCTGGAGAAATTTAGGGGTCGGGGAAAATTTTGGGGGTCAGGACGAACTTTTTAGGGGTCAGGCCAAATTTTTTCTTTTTTTTGGTTTTGAACTCAAAATATTTCTCAGGGTTGGGGGACAGTAAAAAATTAGGGGGCTGGAGAGATTTAGGGGTCGGAAAATTTTAGGGGTCAGGACGAACTTTTTAGGGGTCAGGCCAAATTTTTTTCTTTTTTTTGGTTTTGAAGTCAAAATATTTCTCAGGGTTGGGGGAGAGTGAAAAATTAGGGGGCTGGAGAGATTTAGGGTTCGGTGAACATTTTAGGGGTCAAGACGAACTTTTTAGGGGTCAGGCCAAAATTTTTTCTTTTTTTTTGTTTTGAACTCAAAATATATCTCATGGTTGGGGGAGAGTGAAAAATTAGGGGGCTGGATAGATTCAGGATGCGGGGAAAATTTTAGGGGTCAGGACGAACTTTTTAGGGGTCAGGCCAAATTTTTTTGTTTTTTTTTTTGTTTTGAACTGAAAATATTTCTCAGGGTTGGGGGAGAGTGAAAAATTAGGGTGCTGGAGAGATTTAGGGGCCGGGGAAAATTTTAGGGGTCAGGACGAACTTTTTAGGGGTCAGGCCAAATTTTTTCTTTTTTTTGGATTTGAACTCAAAATATTTCTCAGGGTTGGGGGAGAGTGAATAATAAGGGGGCTGGAGAGATTTAGGGGTCGGGGAAAATTTTAGGGGTCAGGACGAACTTTTTAGGGGTCAGGCCAAATTTTTTTGTTTTTTTTTGTTTTGAAGTCAAAATATATCTCATGGTTGGGGGACAGTAAAAAATTAGGGGGCTGGAGAGATTTAGGGGTCGGAAAATTTTAGGGGTCAGGACGAACTTTTTAGGGGTCGGGCCAAATTTTTTTCTTTTTTTTGGTTTTGAAGTCAAAATATTTCTCAGGGTTGGGGGAGAGTGAAAAATTAGGGGGCTGGAGAGATTTAGGGGTCGGGGAAAATTTTAGGGGTCAGGACGAACTTTTTAGGGGTCAGGCCAAATTTTTTTGTTTTTTTTTGTTTTGAAGTCAAAATATTTCTCATGGTTGGGGGAGAGTGAACAATTAGGGGGCTGGAGAGATTGAGGGGTCGGGGAAAATTTTAGGGGTCAGGACGAAGTTTTTAGGGGTCAGGCCAAATTTTTTTGTTTTTTTTTTGGTTTTGAACTTAAAATATTTCTCATAGTTGGGGGAGAGTGAAAAATTAGGGGGCTAGAGACATTTAGGGTCGGGAAAATTTTAGGGGTCAGGACGAATATTTTAGGGGTCAGGCCAAATTTTTTTGTTTTTTTATTGTTTTGAAGTCAAAATATTTCTCATGGTTGGGGGAGAGTGAAAAATTAGGGGCTGGAGAGATTTAAGGGACGGGGTAAATTTTAGGGGTTAGGCCAAATTTTTTAGGGGTTTGCCCAAATTTAGGGGCGGCGATATGTACGTATTTAGCTTCCACACCGGGGCGGCTATAGGTACTTATTTAGCATTCAGCGGTGGTGATAGGTACTTATATAGCATGTGCACATGGGCGGTAATAAGTACGTATATAGTATGCACACCAGGGCAGTGATAGGTATGTATTTAGCATGCGTACTGAGGCAGCGATCGGTTAATATATAGCACGCGCACCGGGGCGGCGATAGGTACGTATATAGCACGTGCACAGGGGCGGCGAAAGGTACATATTTACAATTCACACCGGGTCGGCGAAAGGTACATATTTAAAATTCACACCGGGGCGGCGATAGGTTCGTATTTAGCATTCACGCCGGGGCGGCGATAGGTATGTATTTATCATTCACACCGGGGCAGCGATAGGTATGTATTTAGCTTCCACACCGGGGCGGCGATATGTACGTATTTAGAATTCACACCGGGGCGGCAATAGGTACGTATTTAGAATTCACACCGGGGCGGCGATAGGTATGTATTTAGCATTCGCACCGGGGCGGCGATATGTACGTATTTAGCTTCCACACCAGGGCGGCGATAGGTACGTATTCAGAATTCATGGGTGGCGATAGCTACGTATATAGCATTTACACATGGGCAGCAATAAGTACGTACATAGCATGCGCTCTGCAGCGGCGATCAGTACATATATTGCACGCGCACCGGGGCGGCGAAAGGTATGTATTTCGCATTCGCACCGTAGTGGTGATAGGTACGTATTTAGCATTCGCACTGGGGCGGCTATAGGTACGTATTTAGCATTCGCACCAGGGTGGCGATTAGTACGTATTTAGCATTCACACCAAAGCGGCAATATGTACATATTAATTATTCGCACTAGGGCAGCGATAGGTACTTATGTAGCATGCACACCGGGGCGCAATAGGTATGTATTTAGCATTCACACCGGGGCAACGATAGGTACTATTTAGCATTCGCAATGGGGCGGCGATAGGTACTTAAATAGTATCTGCACCGGGGCGGCAATAGGTACTTATATAGTATGTGCACTGGGGCGGCGATAGGTACGTATATAGTATGCGCACCGGGGTGATGATAGATACGTATATAGTATGAACACCGGGGTGGAGATAAGTACCTATATAGAAGGCGCAGATAGAGGTGTTACTTTTTATAGAAATATGTCATACTATTACCCTGGGCAATAGGAGAAATGGTGGGGAAGAAACAGCTTTTGCAAAAGGCAAAATTAGAAAGTAGCGGCGAAATTGGGCGACCAGGAAAGAGAAAGGTAGCAGATAAAGAGACGGCTATAGAGAGAGGGGGCGGACATAGAAGTTTGAATATAAAGATGTTACACACACGATCTTTCTTCAAATATATGTTTTTATGACCCCGAGCAACGCCGGGTAGCCCCGCTAGTCTCTTATATAAAGGGCAGTTGTCTGTTTGTATGTTTGTTTGTTTGTTTGTTTGTATGTCCAGTATCTCCTCAAAAACTACCCGACGACATGTCAAAAAGTTGACATCTACAGGACCGCACAAATCCCGGATGTAAAATATCTAAAAATCGCGAAAATCGATTCACTCGCTGACAGTCAACCGGACCACTTTCCGACAAAAGGTAGCAGTTTTTTCGTATTTTACACGAAAATTCAACGTTATTATGTAGTAAATTCGAAATAATCTAATGTATTTATGTACTAATCCGATAAAAATGCCGAGTCACTATAAACATCCCATAATCCCTTGCCGGATGTATCCGGTCTTGCCCTAAATTGTGTCCGGTTGTATCAGATCATCCAATAACTTCTGTCCGGTTGCATCAATAACAACATAGGAATCCTACGTTAAGAGTGTGTAGTGAAACAAGGGTTGCTCAATCACATCCGCACCTGTCCCATAATCCCTTGCCGGATGTACCCGGTCTTGCTCTAAATTGTGTCCGGTTATATCAGGTCATCATGACGTCAGAGAGTGGCAGATAATTTGAAAAATAATGCAAAGTGGCGGGAAGAAATTCACTCACACTACAACCTTTTAATAGACGCTAATATTCCTCCCACTCCCTTCCGTTATCATGATAGGCATTACCTCCTCCTTACATGCCAAATTGGGGGGGGGGTACGGTATTCACCGGTGTGAGCATTACCTCCTCCTTTTTTGAGAAGTGTAGGGGTAGGGTAGTATCGGTTCCGTTGTCATGATGCACTGATCCCATGCATTACCTCCTCCTTTTTTGAGAAGTGTAGATGTAGAATAGTATCGGTTCCGTTATCATGATGTGCTCATCCAATGAATTACCTCCTCCTTTTTTGAGAAGTGTAGGGGTAGGGTCGTATCGGTTCCGTTGTCATGATGCCCTCATCCCATGCATTATCTCCTCCTTTTTTGAGAAGTGTTGAGGTAGGGTCGTATCGGTTCCGTTGTCATGATGCCCTCATCCCATGCATTATCTCCTCCTTTTTTGAGAAGTGTTGAGGTAGGGTCGTATCGGTTCCGTTGTCATGATGCACTATTCCCATGCATTACCTCCTCCTTTTTTGAGCAGTGTAGAGGTAGAGCATGTGTGGGTACCCTGCGACCGGACGAAGTATGTGTGGGTACCCTGCGACCGCACGAAGTATGTGTACGTACCCTGCGACCGGACAAAGTATGTGTGGGTACCCTGCGACCGCACGAAGTATGTGTGGGTACCCTGCGACCGGACCAAGTATGTGTGGGTACCCTGCGACCGCACGAAGTATGTGTAGGTACCCTGCGACCGTTTGTATGTTTGTTTGTTTGTTTGTTTGTATGTCCAGTATCTCCTCAAAAACTACCCGACGACATGTCAAAAAGTTGACATCTACAGGACCGCACAAATCCCGGATGTAAAATATCTAAAAATCGCGAAAATCGATTCACTCGCTGACAGTCAACCGGACCACTTTCCGACAAAAGGTAGCAGTTTTTTCGTATTTTACACGAAAATTCAACGTTATTATGTAGTAAATTCGAAATAATCTAATGTATTTATGTACTAATCCGATAAAAATGCCGAGTCACTATAAACATCCCATAATCCCTTGCCGGATGTATCCGGTCTTGCCCTAAATTGTGTCCGGTTGTATCAGATCATCCAATAACTTCTGTCCGGTTGCATCAATAACAACATAGGAATCCTACGTTAAGAGTGTGTAGTGAAACAAGGGTTGCTCAATCACATCCGCACCTGTCCCATAATCCCTTGCCGGATGTACCCGGTCTTGCTCTAAATTGTGTCCGGTTATATCAGGTCATCATGACGTCAGAGAGTGGCAGATAATTTGAAAAATAATGCAAAGTGGCGGGAAGAAATTCACTCACACTACAACCTTTTAATAGACGCTAATATTCCTCCCACTCCCTTCCGTTATCATGATAGGCATTACCTCCTCCTTACATGCCAAATTGGGGGGGGGGTACGGTATTCACCGGTGTGAGCATTACCTCCTCCTTTTTTGAGAAGTGTAGGGGTAGGGTAGTATCGGTTCCGTTGTCATGATGCACTGATCCCATGCATTACCTCCTCCTTTTTTGAGAAGTGTAGATGTAGAATAGTATCGGTTCCGTTATCATGATGTGCTCATCCAATGAATTACCTCCTCCTTTTTTGAGAAGTGTAGGGGTAGGGTCGTATCGGTTCCGTTGTCATGATGCCCTCATCCCATGCATTATCTCCTCCTTTTTTGAGAAGTGTTGAGGTAGGGTCGTATCGGTTCCGTTGTCATGATGCCCTCATCCCATGCATTATCTCCTCCTTTTTTGAGAAGTGTTGAGGTAGGGTCGTATCGGTTCCGTTGTCATGATGCACTATTCCCATGCATTACCTCCTCCTTTTTTGAGCAGTGTAGAGGTAGAGCATGTGTGGGTACCCTGCGACCGGACGAAGTATGTGTGGGTACCCTGCGACCGCACGAAGTATGTGTACGTACCCTGCGACCGGACAAAGTATGTGTGGGTACCCTGCGACCGCACGAAGTATGTGTGGGTACCCTGCGACCGGACCAAGTATGTGTGGGTACCCTGCGACCGCACGAAGTATGTGTAGGTACCCTGCGACCGGACGAAGTATGTGTGGGTACCCTGCGACCGCACGAAGTATGTGTGGGTACCCTGCGACCGCACGAAGTATGTGTAGGTACCCTGCGACCGCACGAAGTATGTGTGAGTACCCTGCGACCGGACGAAGTATGTGTGGGTACCCTGCAAACGGACGAAGTATGTGTGGGTACCCTGCGACCGGACGAAGTATGTGTGGGTACCCTGCGACCGCACAAAGTATGTGTAGGTACCCTGCGACCGGACGAAGTATGTGTGGGTACCCTGCGACCGCACGAAGTATGTGTGGGTACCCTGCGACCGCACGAAGTATGTGTGGGTACCCTGCGACCGCACGAAGTATTTGTGGGTACCCTGCGACCGCACGAAGTATGTGTGGGTACCCTGCTGCCTGACGAAGTATGTGTGGGTACCCTGCGACCGGACGAAGTATGTGTAGGTACCCTGCGACCGGACGAAGTATGTATGGGTACCCTGCGACCGCACGAAGTATGTGTGGGTACCCTGCGACCGGACGAAGTATGTGTGGGTACCCTGCTGCCTGACGAAGTATGTGTGGGTACCCTGCGACCGCACGAAGTATGTGTGAGTACCCTGCGACCGGACGAAGTATTATAGGTACCCTGCGACCGCACGAAGTATGTGTGGGTACCCTGCGACCGGACGAAGTATGTGTGGGTACCCTGCGACTGCACAAAGTATGTATATGTACCCTGCGACCGGACGAAGTATGTGTGGGTACCCTGCGATCGCTCGAAGTATGTGTGGGTACCCTGCGACCGGACGAAGTATGTGTGGGTACCCTGCGATCGCTCGAAGTATGTGTGGGTACCCTGCGACCGGACGAAGTATGTGTGGGTACCCTGCGACCGCACGAAGTATGTGTGAGAACCCTGCGACCGCACGAAGTATGTGTTAGTACCCTGCTGCCTGACGAAGTATGTATAGGTACCCTGCGACCGCACGAAGTATGTGGGGTACCCTGCGACCGGACGAAGTATGTATAGGTACCCTGCGACCGCACGAAGTATGTGTGGGTACCCTGTGACCGAACGAAGTATGTGTGGGTACCCTGCGATCGCACCAAGTATGTGTGTGTGTACCCTGTGACCGAACGAAATATGTGTGGGTACCCTGCGACCGAACGAAATATGTGTGGGTACCCTGCGACTGTACGAAGTATGTGTGGGTACCCTGCGACCGGACAGAAGTATTTGTGGGTACCCTGCGACCGCACGAAGTATGTGTAGGTACCCTGCGACCGCACAAAGTATGTGTGGGTACCCTGCGACCGCACGAAGTATGTGTGGGTACCCTGCGACCGCACGAAGTATGTGTGGGTACCCTGCGACCATGCGAAGTATGTGTGGGTACCCTGCGACCGCACGAAGTATGTGTGGGTACCCTGCGATTGCACGAAGTATGTGTAGGTACGCTGCGACCGCACGAAGTATGTGTGGGTACCCTGCGACCGGACGAAGTATGTGTGGGTACCCTGCGACCGGACGAAGTATGTGTGGGTACCCTGCGACCGGACGAAGTATGTGTGGGTACCCTGCGACCGCACGAAGTATGTGTAGGTACCCTGCGACCGGACGAAGTATGTGTGGGTACCCTGCGACCGCACGAAGTATGTGTGGGTACCCTGCGACCGCACGAAGTATGTGTTGGTACCCTGCGACCGCACGAAGTATTTGTGGGTACCCTGCGACCGCACGAAGTATGTGTGGGTACCCTGCTGCCTGACGAAGTATGTGTGGGTACCCTGCGACCGGACGAAGTATGTATGGGTACCCTGCGACCGCACGAAGTATGTGTGGGTACCCTGCTGCCTGACGAAGTATGTGTGGGTACCCTACGACCGCACGAAGTATGTGTGGGTACCCTGCGACTGGACGAAGTATGTATAGGTACCCTGCGACCGCAGTAAGTATGTGTTGGTACCCTGCGACCGGACGAAGTATGTGTGGGTACTCTGCGACCGGACGAAGTATGTGTGGGTTCCCTGCGATCGCACGAAGTATCTGTGGGTACCCTGCTACCGAACGAAATATGTGTGGGTACCCTGCGACCGACCGAAATATGTGTGGGTACCCTGCGACTGCACGAAGTATTTGTGGGTACGCTGCGTCCGGACAAAGTATTTGTGGGTACCCTGCGTCCGGACAGAGTATGTGTGGGTACCCTGCGACCGGACGAAGTATGTGTGGGTACCCTGCGACCGCACGAAGTATGTGTGGGTACCCTGCGACCGCACGAAGTATGTGTGGGTACCCTGCGACCGCACGAAGTATGTGTGGGTACCCTGCGACCACAAGAAGTATGTATAGGTACCCTGCGACCGCACGAAGTATGTGTGGGTACCCTGCGACCGGACGAAGTATATGTGAGTACCCTGCGACCGCACGAAGAATTTGTGGGTACCCTGCGACCGGACGAAGTATTTGTGGGTACCCTGCGTCCGGACGAAATATGTGTGGGTACTCTGCGACCGGACGAAGTATGTGTTGGTACCCTGCGACCGCACGAAGTATGTGTGGGTACCCTGCGACCGCATTAAGTATGTGTAGGTACCCTGCGACCGGACGAAGTATGTGTGGGTACCCTGCGACCGCACGAAGTATGTGTGGGTACCCTGCGACCGGACCAAGTATGTGTGGGTACCCTGCGACCGCACGAAGTATGTGTAGGTACCCTGCGACCGGACGAAGTATGTGTGGGTACCCTGCGACCGCACGAAGTATGTGTGGGTACCCTGCGACCGGACTGAGTATGTGTGGGTACCCTGCGACCGCACGAAGTATGTGTGAGTACCCTGCGACCGGACGAAGTATGTGTGGGTACCCTGCAAACGGACGAAGTATGTGTGGGTACCCTGCGACCGGACGAAGTATGTGTGGGTACCCTGCGACCGCACAAAGTATGTGTAGGTACCCTGCGACCGGACGAAGTATGTGTGGGTACCCTGCGACCGCACGAAGTATGTGTGGGTACCCTGCGACCGCACGAAGTATGTGTGGGTACCCTGCGACCGCACGAAGTATTTGTGGGTACCCTGCGACCGCACGAAGTATGTGTGGGTACCCTGCTGCCTGACGAAGTATGTGTGGGTACCCTGCGACCGGACGAAGTATGTGTAGGTACCCTGCGACCGGACGAAGTATGTATGGGTACCCTGCGACCGCACGAAGTATGTGTGGGTACCCTGCGACCGGACGAAGTATGTGTGGGTACCCTGCTGCCTGACGAAGTATGTGTGGGTACCCTGCGACCGCACGAAGTATGTGTGAGTACCCTGCGACCGGACGAAGTATTATAGGTACCCTGCGACCGCACGAAGTATGTGTGGGTACCCTGCGACCGGACGAAGTATGTGTGGGTACCCTGCGACTGCACAAAGTATGTATATGTACCCTGCGACCGGACGAAGTATGTGTGGGTACCCTGCGATCGCTCGAAGTATGTGTGGGTACCCTGCGACCGGACGAAGTATGTGTGGGTACCCTGCGATCGCTCGAAGTATGTGTGGGTACCCTGCGACCGGACGAAGTATGTGTGGGTACCCTGCGACCGCACGAAGTATGTGTGAGAACCCTGCGACCGCACGAAGTATGTGTTAGTACCCTGCTGCCTGACGAAGTATGTATAGGTACCCTGCGACCGCACGAAGTATGTGGGGTACCCTGCGACCGGACGAAGTATGTATAGGTACCCTGCGACCGCACGAAGTATGTGTGGGTACCCTGTGACCGAACGAAGTATGTGTGGGTACCCTGCGATCGCACCAAGTATGTGTGTGTGTACCCTGTGACCGAACGAAATATGTGTGGGTACCCTGCGACCGAACGAAATATGTGTGGGTACCCTGCGACTGTACGAAGTATGTGTGGGTACCCTGCGACCGGACAGAAGTATTTGTGGGTACCCTGCGACCGCACGAAGTATGTGTAGGTACCCTGCGACCGCACAAAGTATGTGTGGGTACCCTGCGACCGCACGAAGTATGTGTGGGTACCCTGCGACCGCACGAAGTATGTGTGGGTACCCTGCGACCATGCGAAGTATGTGTGGGTACCCTGCGACCGCACGAAGTATGTGTGGGTACCCTGCGATTGCACGAAGTATGTGTAGGTACGCTGCGACCGCACGAAGTATGTGTGGGTACCCTGCGACCGGACGAAGTATGTGTGGGTACCCTGCGACCGGACGAAGTATGTGTGGGTACCCTGCGACCGGACGAAGTATGTGTGGGTACCCTGCGACCGCACGAAGTATGTGTAGGTACCCTGCGACCGGACGAAGTATGTGTGGGTACCCTGCGACCGCACGAAGTATGTGTGGGTACCCTGCGACCGCACGAAGTATGTGTTGGTACCCTGCGACCGCACGAAGTATTTGTGGGTACCCTGCGACCGCACGAAGTATGTGTGGGTACCCTGCTGCCTGACGAAGTATGTGTGGGTACCCTGCGACCGGACGAAGTATGTATGGGTACCCTGCGACCGCACGAAGTATGTGTGGGTACCCTGCTGCCTGACGAAGTATGTGTGGGTACCCTACGACCGCACGAAGTATGTGTGGGTACCCTGCGACTGGACGAAGTATGTATAGGTACCCTGCGACCGCAGTAAGTATGTGTTGGTACCCTGCGACCGGACGAAGTATGTGTGAGTACCCTGCGACCGCACGAAGTATGTGTGGGTACCCTGCTGCCTGACGAAGTATGTGTGGGTACCCTGCGACCGCACGAAGTATGTGTGGGTACCCTGCGACCGGACGAAGTATGTATAGGTACCCTGCGACCGCACGATGTATGTGTGGGTACCCTGCTACCGGACGAAGTATGTGTGGGTACCCTGCGATCGCACGAAGTATGTGTGGGTACCCTGCTGCCTGACGAAGTATGTGTTGGTACCCTGCGACCAGACGAAGTATGTGTGAGTACCCTGCGACCGCACAAAGTATGTGTGGGTACCCTGCTGCCTGACGAAGTATGTGTGGGTACCCTGCGACCGCACGAAGTATGTGTGGGTTCCCTGCGACCTGACGAAGTATGTATAGGTACCCTGCGACCGCACGAAGTATTTGTAGGTACCCTGCTACCGGACGAAGTATGTGTGGGTTCCCTGCGATCGCACGAAGTATCTGTGGGTACCCTGCTACCGAACGAAATATGTGTGGGTACCCTGCGACCGACCGAAATATGTGTGGGTACCCTGCGACTGCACGAAGTATGTGTGGGTACCCTGCGACCGCACGAAGTATGTGTAGGTACCCTGCTACCGGACGAAGTATTTGTGGGTACGCTGCGTCCGGACAAAGTATTTGTGGGTACCCTGCGTCCGGACAGAGTATGTGTGGGTACCCTGCGACCGGACGAAGTATGTGTGGGTACCCTGCGACCGCACGAAGTATGTGTGGGTACCCTGCGACCGCACGAAGTATGTGTGGGTACCCTGCGACCGCACGAAGTATGTGTGGGTACCCTGCGACCACAAGAAGTATGTATAGGTACCCTGCGACCGGACGAAGTATGTTTGGGTACCCTGCGACCGGACGAAGTATGTGTGGGTACCCTGCGACCGCACGAAGTATGTGTACGTACCCTGCGACCGGACGAAGTATGTGTGGGTTCCCTGCGACCGCACGAAGTATGTGTAGGTACCCTGCGACCGGACGAAGTATGTGTGGGTACCCTGCGACCGCACGAAGTATGTGTGGGTACCCTGCGACCGCACTAAGTATGTGTAGGTACCCTGCGACCGCACGAAGTATGTGTGGGTACCCTGCGACCGGACGAAGTATGTGTGGGTACCCTGCGACCGCACGAAGTATGTGTGGGTACCCTGCGACCGCACGAAGTATTTGTGGGTACCCTGCGACCGCACTGAGTATGTGTGGGTACCCTGCTGCCTGACGAAGTATGTGTGGGTACCCTGCGACCGGACTGAGTATGTGTGGGTACCCTGCGACCGCACGAAGTATGTGTACGTACCCTGCGACCGGACGAAGTATGTGTGGGTACCCTGCGACCGCACGAAGTATGTGTGGGTACCCTGCGACCGGACGAAGTATGTGTGGGTTCCCTGCGACCGCACGAAGTATGTGTAGGTACCCTGCGACCGGACGAAGTATGTGTGGGTACCCTGCGACCGCACGAAGTATGTGTGGGTACCCTGCGACCGCACTAAGTATGTGTAGGTACCCTGCGACCGCACGAAGTATGTGTGGGTACCCTGCGACCGGACGAAGTATGTGTGGGTACCCTGCGACCGCACGAAGTATGTGTGGGTACCCTGCGACCGCACGAAGTATTTGTGGGTACCCTGCGACCGCACTGAGTATGTGTGGGTACCCTGCTGCCTGACGAAGTATGTGTGGGTACCCTGCGACCGGACTGAGTATGTGTGGGTACCCTGCGACCGCACGAAGTATGTGTGGGTACCCTGCGACCGGACGAAGTATGTGTGGGTTCCCTGCGACCGCACGAAGTATGTGTAGGTACCCTGCGACCGGACGAAGTATGTGTGGGTACCCTGCGACCGCATATACTTCGTGCGGTCGCAGGGTACCCACAAATACTTCGTGCGGTCGCAGGGTACCCACACATACTTCGTGCGGTAACAGGGTACCCACACATACTTCGTCCGGACGCAGGGTACCCACAAATACTTCGTCCGGTCGCAGGGTACCCACAAATACTTCGTGCGGTTGCAGGGTACTCACATATACTTCGTCCGGTCGCAGGGTACCCACACATACTTCGTGCGGTCGCAGGGTACCCACACATACTTCGTGCGGTCGCAGGGTACCCACACATACTTCGTGCGGTCGCAGGGTACCCACACATACTTCGTCCGGTCGCAGGGTACCCACACATACTTCGTCCGGACGCAGGGTACCCACAAATACTTCGTGCGATCGCAGGGAACCCACAAATACTTCGTCCGGTAACAGGGTACCCACACATACTTCGTCCGGTCGCAGGGTACCCACACATACTTCGTCAGGCAGCAGGGTACCCACACATACTTCGTGTTGTCGCAGGGTACTCACACATACTTCGTCTGGTCGCAGGGTACCAACACATACTTCGTCAGGCAGCAGGGTACCCACACATACTTCGTGCTGTCGCAGGGTACATATACATACTTCTTCCGGTCGCAGGGTACCCACACATACTTCGTGCGGTCGCAGGGTACTTACACATACTTTGTCCGGTCGCAGGGTACCCACACATACTTACTGCGGTCGCTGGGTACCTATACATACTTTGTCTAGTCGCAGGGTACCCACACATACTTCGTGCGGTCGTAGGGTACCCACACATACTTCTTCAGGCAGCAGGGTACCCACACATACTTTCTGCGGTCGCAGGGTACCTATACATACTTCGTCCGGTCGCATAGTACCCACACATACTTCGTCCGGTCGCAGGGTACCCACACATACTTCGTCAGGTAGCAGGGTACCCATACATACTGCGTGCGGTCGCAGGGTACTTACAAATACTTCGTGCGGTCGCAGGGTACCCACACATACTTCGTACGGTCGCAGGGTACCCACACGTACTTTGTGCGGTCGCAGGGTACCCACACATACTTCGTCCGGTCGCAGGGTACCTACACATACTTCGTGCGGTCGCAGGGTACCCACACATACTTCGTCCGGTCGTAGGGTACCCACACATACTTCGTCCGGTCGCAGGGTACCCACACATACTTCGTCCAGTCGCAGGGTACCCACACATACTTCGTGCGGTCGCAGGGTACTTACACATACTTCGTGCGGTCGCAGGGTACCAACACATACTTCGTGCGGTCGCAGGGTACCAACACATACTTCGTCCGGTCGCAGGGTACCCACACATACTTCGTGCGGTCGCAGGGTACCCACACATACTTCGTGCGGTCGCAGGGTACCCACACATACTTCGTGCGGTCGCAGGGTACCTACACATACTTCGTGCGGTCGCAGGGTACCCACAGATACTTCGTCCGGTCGCAGGGTACCCACACACACTTCGTGCAGTCGCAGGGTACCAACACATATTTCGTTCTGTCGCAGGGTACCCACATATATTTCGTTCGGTCACAGGGTACCCACACATACTTGGTGCGATCGCAGGGTACCCACACATACTTCGTTCGGTCACAGGGTACCCACACATACTTCGTGCGGTCGCAGGGTACCTATACATACTTCGTCCGGTCGCAGGGTACCCCACATACTTCGTGCGGTCGCAGGGTACCTATACATACTTCGTCAGGCAGCAGGGTACCCACACATTCTTCGTGCGGTCGCAGGGTACTCACACATACTTCGTGCGGTCGCAGGGTACCCATACATACTTCGTCCGGTCGCAGGGTACCCACACATACTTCGTCCGGTCGCAGGGTACCCACACATACTTCGTCAGGCAGCAGGGTACCCACACATACTTAGTGCGGTCGCAGGGTACCCACAAATACTTCGTGCGGTCGCAGGGTTCCCACACATACTTCGTGCGGTCGCAGGGTACCCACACATACTTCGGCCGGTCGCAGGGTACCCACACATACTTCGTGCGGTCGCAGGGTACCTACACATACTTCGTGCGGTCGCAGGGTACCCACACATACTTCGTACGGTCGCAGGGTACCTATACATACTTCGTCCGGTCGCAGGGTACCCACACATACTTCGTGCGGTCGCAGGGTACCCACACATACTTCGTCAGGCAGCAGGGTACCCACACATACTTCGTGCGGTTGCAGGGTACTCACACATACTTCGTCTGGTCGCAGGGTACCAACACATACTTACTGCGGTCGCAGGGTACCTATACATACTTCGTCCAGTGGCAGGGTACCCACACATACTTCGTGCGGTCGTAGGGTACCCACACATACTTCGTCAGGCAGCAGGGTACCAACACATACTTCGTGCCGTCGCAGGGTACCCATACATACTTTGTCCGGTCGCAGGGTACCCACACATACTTCGTCCGGTCGCAGGGTACCCACACATACTTCGTCAGGCAGCAGGGTACCCACACATACTAAGTGCGGTCGCAGGGTACCCACAAATACTTCGTGCGGTCGCAGGGTACCCACACATACTTCGTGCGGTCGCAGGGTACCCACACATACTTCGTGCGGTCGCAGGGTACCCACACATACTTCGTCCGGTCGCAGGGTACCTACACATACTTCGTGCGGTCGCAGGGTACCATCACATACTTCGTCCGGTCGCAGGGTACCCACACATACTTCGCATGGTCGCAGGGTACCCACACATACTTTGTCCGGTCGCAGGGTACCAACACATACTTCGTGCGGTCGCAGGGTACCTACACATACTTCGTGCGGTCGCAGGGTACCCACAGATACTTCGTGCGGTCGCAGGGTACCCACACATACTTCGTCCGGTCGCAGGGTACCCACACATACTTCGTGCGGTCGCAGGGTACCCACACATACTTCGTGCGGTCGCAGGGTACCCACACATACTTCGTCCGGTCGCAGGGTACCCACACATACTTCGTGCAGTCGCAGGGTACCCACACATATTTCGTTCGGTCGCAGGGTACCCACACATACTTCGTTCGGTCACAGGGTACCCCACATACTTCGTGCGGTCGCAGGGTACCTATACATACTTCGTCAGGCAGCAGGGTACTCACACATACTTCGTGCGGTCGCAGGGTACTCACACATACTTCGTGCGGTCGCAGGGTACCCACACATACTTCGTCCGGTCGCAGGGTACCCACACATACTTCGTCCGGTTGCAGGGTACCCACACATACTTCGAGCGATCGCAGGGTACCCACACATACTTCGTCTGGTCGCAGGGTACCTATACATACTTCGTGCAGTCGCAGGGTACCCACACATACTTCGTCCGGTCGCAGGGTACCCACACATACTTCGTGCGGTCGCAGGGTACCTATAATACTTCGTCCGGTTGCAGGGTACTCACACATACTTCGTGCGGTCGCAGGGTACCCACACATACTTCGTCAGGCAGCAGGGTACCCACACATACTTCGTCCGGTCGCAGGGTACCCACACATACTTCGTGCGGTCGCAGGGTACCCATACATACTTCGTCCGGTCGCAGGGTACCCACACATACTTCGTCCGGTCGCAGGGTACCCACACATACTTCGTCAGGCAGCAGGGTACCCACACATACTTCGTGCGGTCGCAGGGTACCCACAAATACTTTGTGCGGTCGCAGGGTACCCACACATACTTCGTGCGGTCGCAGGGTACCCACACATACTTCGTGCGGTCGCAGGGTACCCACACATACTTCGTCCGGACGCAGGGTACCTACACATACTTCGTGCGGTCGCAGGGTACCCACACATACTTCGTCCGGTCGCAGGGTACCCACACATACTTCGTCCGGTCGCAGGGTACCCACACATACTTCGGCCGGTCGCAGGGTACCCACACATACTTCGTGCGGCTGCAGGGTACCTACACATACTTCGTGCGGTCGCAGGGTACCCACACATACTTCGTCCGGTCGCAGGGTACCCACACATACTTCGTGCGGCTGCAGGGTACCCACACATACTTCGTCCGGTCGCAGGGTACGTACACATACTTCGTGCGGTCGCAGGGTACCCACACATACTTCGTCCGGTCGCAGGGTACCCACACATGCCCTACCTCTACACTGCTCAAAAAAGGAGGAGGTAATGCATGGGAATAGTGCATCATGACAACGGAACCGATACGACCCTACCTCAACACTTCTCAAAAAAGGAGGAGATAATGCATGGGATGAGGGCATCATGACAACGGAACCGATACGACCCTACCTCAACACTTCTCAAAAAAGGAGGAGATAATGCATGGGATGAGGGCATCATGACAACGGAACCGATACGACCCTACCCCTACACTTCTCAAAAAAGGAGGAGGTAATTCATGGGATGAGCACATCATGATAACGGAACCGATACTATTCTACATCTACACTTCTCAAAAAAGGAGGAGGTAATGCATGGGATCAGTGCATCATGACAACGGAACCGATACTACCCTACCCCTACACTTCTCAAAAAAGGAGGAGGTAATGCTCACACCGGCGAATACCGTACCCCCCCCCCAATTTGGCATGTAAGGAGGAGGTAATGCCTATCATGATAACGGAAGGGAGTGGGAGGAATATTAGCGTCTATTAAAAGGTTGTAGTGTGAGTGAATTTCTTCCCGCCACTTTGCATTATTTTTCAAATTATCTGCCACTCTCTGACGTCATGATGACCTGATATAACCGGACACAATTTAGAGCAAGACCGGGTACATCCGGCAAGGGATTATGGGACAGGTGCGGATGTGATTGAGCAACTCTTGTTTCACTACACACTCTTAACGTAGGATTCCTATGTTGTTATTGATGCAACCGGACAGAAGTTATTGGATGATCTGATACAACCGGACACAATTTAGGGCAAGACCGGATACATCCGGCAAGGGATTATGGGATGTTTATAGTGACTCGGCATTTTTATCGGATTAGTACATAAATACATTAGATTATTTCGAATTTACTACATAATAACGTTGAATTTTCGTGTAAAATACGAAAAAACTGCTACCTTTTGTCGGAAAGTGGTCCGGTTGACTGTCAGCGAGTGAATCGATTTTCGCGATTTTTAGATATTTTACATCCGGGATTTGTGCGGTCCTGTAGATGTCAACTTTTTGACATGTCGTCGGGTAGTTTTTGAGGAGATACTGGACATACAAACAAACAAACAAACAAACATACAAACAGACAACTGCCCTTTATATAAGAGACTAGCGGGGCTATCCGGCGTTGCTCGGGGTCATTAAAACATATAATTGAAGAAAAATCGTGTGTGTAACATCTTTATATACAAACTTCTATTTCTCCCCCCCCCTTCTCTATAGCCGTCTCTTTATCTTTCTACCTTTCTCTTCCCTGGTCGCCGCATTTCACCGCTACTTTCTAATTTTGCCTTTTGTGAAAGCTGTTCTTTCCCCACAATTTCTCCTACGTTGCCCAGGGCAATAGTATGATATATTTCTATAAAAAGTAACACCTCTATCTGCGCCTTCTATATAGGTACTTATCTCCACCCCGGTGTTCATGCTATATACGTATCTATCATCACCCCGGTGCGCTTACTATATACGTACCTATCGCCGCCCCAGTGCACATACTATATACGTACCTATCGCCGCCCCAGTTCAGATACTATTTAAGTACCTATCACCGCCCCGGTGCAGGTCCTAAATAGTACCTATGGCCGCCCCGGTGTGCATGCTACATAAGTACCTATCGCTGCCCTAGTGGGAATAATAAATATGTACATATTGCCGCATTGGTGCGAATTTCTAAATACGTACCTATCACCACTTTGGTGCGAATGCTAAATACGTACCTATCGCCGGCCCGATGCGAATGCTAAATACGTACCTATAGCCGCCCTGGTGTGAATGCTAAATACGCACCTATAGCCGCCCCGGTGCGAATGCTAAATACGTACCTATCACCACCCTGGTGCGAATGCGAAATACATACCTTTCGCCGTTCTGGTGCACGTGCTATATACGTACCTATCGCCGCCCCGGTGCGAATGCTAAATACATACCTATCGCCGCCCCGGTGCGAATGCTAAATACATACCTATCGCCGCCCCGGTGTGAATGCTAAATACATACCTATCGCCGCCCCGGTGTGAATGCTAAATACATACCTATCGCCGCCCCGGTTTGAATGCTAAATACGTACCTTTCGCCGCCCCGGTGCGCGTGCTATATACGTACCTATCGCTGCCCCGGTGCTCGTGCTATATATGAACCGATAGCTGCCCCAGTGCGCATGCATAATACATACCTATCACGTACTTATTGCCGCCCATATGCACATGCTATATACGTACCTATCGCCACCGCTGAATGCTAAATAAGTACCTATCTCCGCCCAGGGATGAATGCTAAATACGTACATATTGCCGCCCAGGTGTTCATACACCATATGTACCTATCACTGCCCCAGTGCGAATACTAAATATGTACATATCGCCACCCCGGTGCGATTGCTGAATACATACCTATCGCAACCCCGGTGCGAATGCTAAATACGTAGCTATAGCCACCCCTATGCACTACTATATAGTACCTATTGCCACCCCGGTACACATACTATATATAAACCTATCGCCGACTCGGTGTGCATACTATATTCGTACCTATCGCGGCTCTGGTGCGCATACTACATACTTACCTATCTCTGCAAGGGTACACATACTATATATGTACCAATCTCCAGCCCAGTTCGCATACGTAAGAACTTATATTTATTCGGCCCTGTCGTGTTAGAAAAACAAAATAGTGTTCATTTATGTATTGTCACTATCATAAATATAAATATTTTTAGTTACAAACAGAAAAAAATACATTTGTTTGCCTCCCCACAGGAAAATTTTTTTCTATCCTCCCACATACTTAGAAATATTTTTAATTTAAAGGAAAAAAAAACGAAAAATTTTTGACCCCTTACACCCCAAAAATTTTATGTTCCCCCCATACATAGAAATATTTTTATTTTAAAAAAGAAAAAAAAAAAATTTTTTAGCCCCCTCCCCCGAAAATTTTTTTTTTCATTCTCCCCCATACACATAAATATTTTCAATGAAAAAGATAAAAGACAAAATAAATGTTTTGCCTCCCCCCCAATTTTTTTTATACTCCCGATGTGCATGCTATATACGTATTTATTGCCGCCCATGTGCACATGCTATATACTTCCTATCGCCACCGCTGAATGCTAAATACGTACCTATTGCTGTCGCGGTGCGAATGCTAAATAGGTTTTCAGCGTAGATGCTCTTAAAATATTATCCAAACCTATCACTACAGTAGCTCTATCTAGGACATTGAACAATTTTCTCCCGGACAACGCCGAGTACTTTAAAAATAAAAGAGGCCTCATGAGCACTACTGAAATAACTTAGGTATCCTCTCTCCTTCTTATCTGCCAAATAGTCCAAAGGGAAACGAAGATGGCATTAAAATATTTTCCAAACCTATCACTACAGTAGCTCTATCTAGGATATTGAGCACTTTTCTGCCGGACAACGCCGAGTACTTTGAAAATCAAGGAGGCCTCCTGAGCACTACTGAAATCACTCTTATCGATTCCCCCATCCTTTTCAGCGTAGATGCTGTTAAAATATTATCCAAACCTATCACTACAGTAGCTCGATCAAGGACATTGAACACTTTTCTCCCGGACAACGCCAAATACTTTGAAAATCAAGGAGGCCTCCTGAGGACTACTGAAATCACTTAGGTATCCCTCCTTTTGATCTGATAAATAGTCCAAAGGGGAACGAAGATGGCGTTAAAATATTTTCCAAACCTATCACTACAGTAGCTCTATCTAGGATATTGACCACTTTTCTCCCGGACAACACCGAGTAATTTTTAAATCAAGGAGGCCTCATGAGCACTCCTTAAATAACTCTTATCGATTCCCCCATCCTTTTCAGCGTAGATGCTGTTAAAATATTATCCTAACCTATCACTACAGTAGCTCTATCTAGGACATTCAGCAATTTTCTCCCGGACAACGCCGAGTACTTTGAAAATCAAGGAGGCCTCCTGAGCACTACTGAAATCACTTAGGTATCCTCTCTCCTTCTGATCTGCCAAATAGTCCAAAGGGGAACGAAGATGGCGTTAAAATATTTTCCAAACCTATCACTACAGTAGCTCTATCTAGGATATTGACCACTTTTCTCCCGGACAACGCCGAGTACTTTGATAATCAAAGACGCCTCCTGAGAACTACTGTAATAACTTATATCGATTCCCCCATCCTTTTCAGCGTAGATGCTGTTAAAATCTTATCCAAACCTATCACTACAGTAGCTCTATCTAGGACATTCAGCAATTTTCTCCCGGACAACGCCGAGTACTTTGAAAATCAAAGAAGCCTCCTGAGGACTACTGAAATCACTTAAGGATCCTCTCTCCTTCTGATCTGCCAAATAGTCCAAAGGGGAACGAAGATGGCGTTAAAATATTTTCAAAACCTATCACTACAGTATCTCTATTAAGGACATTCAGCACTTTTCTCCCGGACAACGCCGAGTATTTGAAAATCAAAGACGCCTCCTGAGCACTACTGAAATAACTCTTATCGATTCTCCCCATCCTTTTCAGCGTAAATGCTGTTAAAATATTATCCAAACCTATCACTACAGTAGCTCTATCTAGGACATTGAGCACTTTTCTCCCGGACAACGTCGAGTACTTTGATGATCAAGGAGGCCTCCTGAGGACTACTGAAATTACTTAGGTATCCTCTCTCCTTCTGATCTGCGAAATAGTCCAAAGGGGAACGAAGATAGCGTTAAAATATTTTCCAAACCTATCACTACAGTAGCTCTATCTAGGACATTGAGCGCTTTTCTCCCGGACAACGCTGAGTACTTTGATAACAAAGGAGGCCTCCTGAGGACTACTGAAATCACTTAGGTATCCCTCATTTTGATCTGCCAAATAGTCCAAAGGGGAACGAAGATGGCTTTAAAATATTTTCCAAACCTATCACTACAGTAGCTCTATCTAGGACATTGAGCACTTTTCTCCCGGACAACGCCGAGTATTTGAAAATCAAAGAGGCCTCCTGAGCACTACTGAAATAACTCTTATCGATCCCCCCATCCTTTTCAGCGTAGATGCTGTTAAGATATTATGCAAACCTATCACTACAGTAGGTCTATCTAGGACATTGAGCACTTTTTTCCCGGACAACGCCGAGTACTTTGAAAATCAAAGAGGCCTCCTGAGCACTACTGAAATAACTCTTATCGATACCCCCATCCTTTTCAGCGTAGATGCTGTTAAAATATTATCCAAACCTATCTCTACAGTAGCTCTATCTAGGACATTGAGCACTTTTTTCCCGGACAACGCCGAGTACTATGACCTGATATAACCGGACACAATTTAGGGCAAGACCGGGTACATCCAGCATAGGATTATTGGACAGGTGCGGATGTGATTTAGCAACCCTTGTTTCACTACACACTTATAACGTAGGATTCCTATGTTGTTATTGATTTATCCGGACAGAAGTTATTGGATGATCTGATACAACCGGGCTGAATGTCGGGCAAGATCGGGTACATCCGGCAAGGGATTATGGGATGTTTACAGTGATTCTGCATTTTTATCGGATTAGTACATAAATACATTAGATTATTTCGAATTTACTATATATTAACGTTGAAAAAGTGGTGTAAAATACGAAAAAACTGCTACCTTTTGTCGGAAAGTGGTCCGGTTGACTGTCAGCGAGTGAATCGTTTTTCCATAGACCGGCGGAATGAAGCCAAGACGATTATGGAGTGCATAATCAAAACAGATACTACACTAAACAGAATTAGAGAAAAACGGCCTAGGGAGTCTAAAATTCATTGTTGCTCATCAAAACTCATTTAAGAACTTGTTAAATAGTATTATACAATGTTTGTTCAACAAAATCATAGTTATTTATACTCGTTAATTTATTAATGTAATTTGAACAGTGTCTAGTGGATAGACCGCTGTTCAGGTGTAGATTGGTTATAAATAGTCCCGTAAATCTCATTAAGTTTTTGAATTTCGGCCTTCTGGCTAAGATCAAAGTGTAGTATCTGTTCTCGGCATTATTGCCTTGAGATCTAGTGTATATCTAGTTCTATCCGATAGGTGTCGATCTTACACTGTCGAATCAAAAATCAGATTATCATTTTATTTTTTAATCCCTTTTCCTTTAGCTCACTTCCTCTCCCCTAAAGTACCGGTTGATATACCCCCAAGGTCGGGATCTGTCTCACCGACGACTCCCCCCAAATTTCGCCCGAGGCGCTGACACCGGCGAATACCGACACGCCCCCTCCCCCAAATTTCGCCTGCCTCACCGGCGTATGCCAATACGCCCCATCCCCAAATTTCGCCTGAGGCGCCCCACAGGCGATCGCTCATACCGCCGAATGCCGACATTTCCCTCCTCCCCTCCCCAGATTGGCCTGAGCCGCCGAATGCCGACATTCCCCCTCGCCAGATTTGGCCTGAAGCGCTCACACCGGCGAATGCCGACACCCCCCCGAAAGGAGGAGGGAATGCCTATCATGATAACAGAACGGCCATAGGGAGGGGGGGGGGAATATCAGCGTCTATTAATAATTAAGAAAGAAAGTGAGGGAGTGAGCGGGAAAAAAGAAAGACAGAAAAAAATGGTTGTAGTGTGAGTGAATTTCTTCCTGCCACTCTCTGACGTCAGGGTACCCACACATAGTTCGTGCGGTCGCAGGGTACCCACACATACTTCGTGCGGTCGCAGGGTACCCACACATACTTCGTGCGGTCGCAGGGTACCCACACATACTTCGTGCGGTCGCAGGGTACCCACACATACTTCGTACGGTCGCAGGGTACCCACACATATTTGGTTCGGTCACAGGGTACCCACACATACTTCGTGAGCTCGCAGGGTACCCACACATACTTCGTCCGGTCGCAGGGTACCCACACATATTCGTCCGGTCGCAGGGTACCCACACATAGTTCGTGCAGTCGCAGAGTACCCACACATACTTTGTGCGGTCGCAGGGTACCCACACATACTTCGTGCGGTCGCAGGGTACCAACACATACTTCGTCCGGTTGCAGAGTACCCACACATATTTCGTCCGGACGCAGGGTACCCACAAATACTTCGTCCGGTGGCAGGGTACCCACACGTACTTCGTGCGGTCGCAGGGTACCCACACATATTTCGTTCGGTCACAGGGTACCCACACATACTTCGTCCGGTCGCAGGGTACCCACACATACTTCGTCAAGCAGCAGGGTACCCACACATACTTCGTCCGGTCGCAGGGTACCCACACATACTTCGTCCGGTCGCAGGGTACCCACACATACTTCGTCAGGCAGCAGGGTACCCATACATACTTCGTGCGTTCGCAGGGTACCCACAAATACTTCGTCCGGTCGCAGGGTACCCACACATACTTCGTGCGGTCGCAGGGTACCCACACATACCTCTGTGCGGTCGCAGGGTACCCACACATACTTCGTGCGGTCGCAGGGTACCCACACATACTTCGTCCGGTCGCAGGGTACCTACACATACTTCGTGCGGTCGCAGGGTACCCACACATACTTCGTCCGGTCGCAGGGTACCCACACATACTTCGTCCGGTCGCAGGGTACCCACACATACTTCGTGCGGTCGCAGGGTACCCACACATACTTCGTGCGGTCGCAGGGTACCCACACATACTTCGTCCGGTCGCAGGGTACCTACACATACTTCGTGCGGTCGCAGGGTACCTACACATACTTCGTCCGGTCGCAGGGTACCCACACATACTTCGTCCGGTCGCAGGGTACCCACACATACTTCGTGCGGTCGCAGGGTACCTATACATACTTCGTCCGGTCGCAGGGTACCCACACATACCCTACCTCTACACTGCTCAAAAAAGGAGGAGGTAATGCATGGGAATAGTGCATCATGACAACGGAACCGATACGACCCTACCTCAACACTTCTCAAAAAAGGAGGAGATAATGCATGGGATGAGGGCATCATGACAACGGAACCGATACGACCCTACCCCTACACTTCTCAAAAAGGAGGAGGTAATTCATGGGATGAGCACATCATGATAACGGAACCGATACTATTCTACATCTACACTTCTCAAAAAAGGAGAAGGTAATGCATGGGATCAGTGCATCATGACAACGGAACCGATACTACCCTACCCCTACACTTCTCAAAAAAGGAGGAGGTAATGCTCACACCGGCGAATACCGTACCCCCCCCCCCAATTTGGCATGTAAGGAGGAGGTAATGCCTATCATGATAACGGAAGGGAGTGGGAGGAATATTAGCGTCTATTAAAAGGTTGTAGTGTGAGTGAATTTCTTCCCGCCATTTTGCATTATTTTTCAAATTATCTGCCACTCTCTGACGTCATGATGACCTGATATAACCGGACACAATTTAGAGCAAGACCGGGTACATCCGGCAAGGGATTATGGGACAGGTGCGGATGTGATTGAGCAACCCTTGTTTCACTACACACTCTTAACGTAGGATTCCTATGTTGTTATTGATTCAACCGGACAGAAGTTATTGGATGATCTGATACAACCGGACACAATTTAGGGCAAGACCGGATACATCCGGCAAGGGATTATGGGATGTTTATAGTGACTCGGCATTTTTATCGGATTAGTACATAAATACATTAGATTATTTCGAATTTACTACATAATAACGTTGAATTTTCGTGTAAAATACGAAAAAACTGCTACCTTTTGTCGGAAAGTGGTCCGGTTGACTGTCAGCGAGTGAATCGATTTTCGCGATTTTTAGATATTTTACATCCGGGATTTGTGCGGTCCTGTAGATGTCAACTTTTTGACATGTCGTCGGGTAGTTTTAGAGGAGATACTGGACATACAAACAAACAAACAAACAAACATACAAACAGACAACTGCCCTTTATATAAGAGACTAGCGGGGCTACCCGGCGTTGCTCGGGGTCATAAAAACATATATTTGAAGAAAGATCGTGTGTGTAACATCTTTATATTCAAACTTCTATGTCCGCCCCCTCTCTCTATAGCCGTCTCTTTATCTGCTACCTTTCTCTTCCCTGGTCGCCCCATTTCGCCGCTACTTTCTAATTTTGCCTTTTGCAAAAGCTGTTTCTTCCCCACCATTTCTCCTATTGCCCAGGATAATAGTATGACATATTTCTATAAAAAGTAACACCTCTATCTGCGCCTTCTATATAGGTACTTATCTCGACCCCGGTGTTCATACTATATACGTATCTATCATCACCCCGGTGCGCATACTATATACGTACCTATCGCCGCCCAAGTGCACATACTATATACGTACCTATTGCCGCCCCGGTGCAGATACTGTTTAAGTACCTATCGCTGCCCCGTTGCGAATGCTAAATAGTACCTATCGTTGCCCCGGTGTGAATGCTAAATACATACCTATTGCGCCCCGGTGTGCATGCTACATAAGTACCTATCGCTGCTCTAGTGCTTATACTAAAGACATACCAATTGCGCCCCGGTGTGCATGCTACATAAGTACCTATCGCTGCCCTAGTGCGAATAATTAATATGTACATATTGCCGCTTTGGTGTGAATGCTAAATACGTACTTATCGCCGGCCCAGTGCGAATGCTAAATACGTACCTATAGCCGCCCTGGTGCGAATGCTAAATACGTACCAATAGCAACCCCGGTGCGAATGCTAAATACGTACCTATCACCACCACAGTGCGAATGCGAAATACATACGTTTCGCCGCCCCGGTGCGCGTGCTATATATGTACTGATTGCCGCCGCAGAGCGCATGCTATGTACGTACTTATTGCTGCCCATGTGTACATGCTATATACGTAGCTATCGCCACCCCTGAATTCTGAATACGTACATATCACCGCCCCGGTGCGAATGCTAAATACATACCTATCGCCGCCCTGGTGTGAATTCTAAATACGTACATATCGCCACCCCGGTGCGAATGCTAAATACATACCTATAGCTGCCCCGGTGTGAATGCTAAATACATACCTATCGCCGCCCCGGTGTGAATGCTAAATACATACCTATCGCCGCCCCGGTGTGAATGCTAAATACGTACATATCGCCGCCCCAGTGTGAATTTTAAATATGTACCTTTCGCCGCCCCGGTGTGAATTTTAAATATGTACCTTCCGCCCCTGTGCGCGTGCTATGAACATACCTATCGCCGCCCCGGTGCGCGTGCTATATATGAACCGATCGCTGCCTCAGTGCGCATGCTAAATACATACCTATCATTGCCCCGGTGCGCATACTATATACGTACTTATTACCGCCCATGTGCACATGCTATATAAGTACCTATCACCACCGCTGAATGCTAAATAAGTATCTATACCCGCCCCGGTGTGGAAACTAAATACGTACATATCGCCGCCCCTAAATTTTGGCAGACCCCTAAAAAGTTCGTCCTGACCCCTAAAATTTTCCCCGACCCATAAATCTCTCCAGCCCCCTAATTTTTCACTCTCCTCCAACCATGAGAAATATTTTGACTTCAAAACAAAAATAAACAAAAAAATTTGGCCTGACCCTTAAAAAGTTCCGCCTGACCCCTAAAATTTTCCCGACCCTAAATGTCTCCAGCCCCCTAATTTTTCACTCTCCCCCAACCCTGAGAAATATTTTCAGTTCAAAACCAAAAAAAAGAAAAAAATTTGGCCTGACCCCTAAAAAGTTTGTCGCAACCCCTAAAATTTTCCTCGACCCCTAAATCTCTCCAGACCCCTAATTTTTCACTCTCCCCCAACCATGAGATATATTTTGACTTCAAAACAAAAAAAAACAAAAAAATTTGGCCTGACCCCTAAAAAGTTCGTCCTGACCCCTAAAATTTTCCCCAGCCCCTAAATCTCTCCAGCCCCCTAATTTTTCACTCTCCCCCAACCCTGAGAAATATTTTCAGTTCAAAACCAAAAAAAAAGAAAAAAATTTGGCCTGACCCCTAAAAAGTTCGTCCTGACCCCTAAAATTTTCCCCGACCCCTAAATCTCTCCAGCCCCCTAATTTTTCACTCTCCCCCAACCATGAGATATATTTTGACTTCAAAACAAAAAAAAAAAAAAAATTTGGCCTGACCCCTAAAAAGTTCGTCCTGACCCCTAAAGTTTTCCTCGACCCCTAAATCTCTCCAGCCCCCTAATTTTTCACTCTCCCCCAACCCTGAGAAATATTTTCAGTTCAAAACCAAAAAAAAAAGAAAAAAATTTGGCCAGACCCCTAAAAAGTTCGTCCTGACCCCTAAAATTTTCCCCGACCCCTAAATCTCTCCAGCCCCCTAATTTTTCACTCTCCCCCAACCCTGAGAAATATTTGGGATTCAAAACCAAAAAAAAGAAAAAAATTTTGCCTGACCCCTAAAAAGTTCGTCCTGACCCCTAAAATTTTCCACGACCCCTAAATTTCTCCAGCCCCCTAATTTTTCACTCTACCCCAACCCTGAGAAATATTTTCAGTTCAAAACCAAAAAAAAGAAAAAAATTTGGCCTGACCCCTAAAAAGTTTGTCGCAACCCCTAAAATTTTCCCCAGCCCCTAAATCTCTGCAGCCCCCTAATTTTTCACTCTCCCCTAACCATGAGAAATATTTTCAGTTCAAAACCAAAAAAAAGAAAAAAATTTGGTCTGACCCCTAAAAAGTTCGTCCTGACCCCTAAAATTTTCCCCGACCCCTAAATCTCTCCAGCCCCCTAATTTTTCACTCTCCCCCAACCCTGAGAAATATTTTGAGTTCAAAACCAAAAAAAACAACAAAATTTGGCCTGACCCCTAAAAAGTTCCGCCTGACCCCTAAAATTTTCCCCGACCCCTAAATCTCTCCAGCCCCCTAATTTTTCACTCTTCCCGCAACCATGAGCAATATTTTGACTTCAAAACAAAAAAAAACAAAAAAATTTGGCCTGACCCCTAAAAAGTTCGTCCTGACCCCTAAAATTTTCCACGACCTCTAAATTTCTCCAGCCCCCTAATTTTTCACTCTCCCCCAACCCTGAGAAATATTTTCAGTTCAAAACCAAAAAAAAGAAAAAAATTTTGCCTGACCCCTAAAAAGTTTGTCGCAACCCCTAAAATTTTCCTCGACCCCTAAATCTCTCCAGCCCCCTAATTTTTCACTGTCCCCCAACCATGAGATATATTTTGACTTCAAAACAAAAAAAAAGAAAAAAATTTGGCCTGACCCCTAAAAAGTTCGTCCTGACCCCTAAAATTTTCCCCGACCCCTAAATCTCTCCAGCCCCCTAATTTTTCACTCTCCCCCAACCATGAGATATATTTTGACTTCAAAACAAAAAAAAAACAAAAAATTTTGCCTGACCCCTAAAAAGTTCGTCCTGACCCCTAAAATTTTCCCCGACCCATAAATCTCTCCAGCCCCCTAATTTTTCACTCTCCCCCAACCATGAGATATATTTTGACTTCAAAACAAAAAAAAACAAAAAAATTTGGCCTGACCCCTAAAAAGTTCGTCCTGAACCCTAAAGTTTTCCTCGACCCCTAAATCTCTCCAGCCCCCTAATTTTTCACTCTCCCCCAACCCTGAGAAATATTTTCAGTTCAAAACCAAAAAAAAAAGAAAAAAATTTGGCCTGACCCCTAAAAAGTTCGTCCTGACCCCTAAAATTTTCCCCGACCCCTAAATCTCTCCAGCCCCCTAATTTTTCACTCTCCCCCAACCCTGAGAAATATTTTCAGTTCAAAACCAAAAAAAAGAAAAAAATTTGGCCTGACCCCTAAAAAGTTCGTCCTGACCCCTAAAATTTTCCCCGACCCCTAAATCTCTCCAGCCCCCTAATTTTTCACTCTCCCCCAACCATGAGATATATTTTGACTTCAAACCAAAAAAAAACAAAAAAATTTGGCCTGACCCCTAAAATGTTCGTCCTGACCCCTAAAATTTTCATCGACCCCTGGATCTGTCCAGCCCCCTAATTTTTCACTCTCCCCCAACCATGAGAAATAGTTTGACTTCAAAACAAAAAAAAACAAAAAAATTTGGCCTGACCCCTAAAAAGTTCGTCCTGACCCCTAAAATTTGCCCCGACCCCTAAATCTCTCCAGCCCGCTAATGTTTCACTCTCCCCCAACCATGAATTATATATTGACTTCAAAACAAAAAAAAACAAAAAAATTTGGCCTGACCCCTAAAAAGTTCGTCCTGACCCCTAAAATTTTCATCGACCCCTGGATCTGTCCAGCCCCCTAATTTTTCACTCTCCCCCAACCATGAGAAATATTTTGACTTCAAAACAAAAAAATTTGGCCTGAACCCTAAAAAGGTCGTCCTGACCCCTAAAATTTTCCCCGACCCCATAATCTCTCCAGCCCCCTAATTTTTCACTCTCCCCCAACCCTGAGAAATATTTTCAGTTCAAAACCAAAAAAAAGAAAAAATTTGGCCTGACCCCTGAAAAGTTCGTCCTGACCCCTAAAATTTTCCCGACCCCTAAATCTCTCCAGCCCCCTAATTTTTCACTCTCCCCAACCATGAGATATATTTTGACTTCAAACCAAAAAAGAACAAAAAAATTTGGCCTGACCCCTAAAAAGTTCGTCCTGACCCCTAAAATTTTCATCGAATCCTGGATCTGTCCAGCCCCCTAATTTTTCACTCTCCCCCAACCATGAGAAATATTTTGACTTCAAAACAAAAAAAACAAAAAAATTTGGCCTGACCCCTAAAAAGTTCGTCCTGACCCCTAAAATTTTCCCCGACCCCTAAATCTCTCCAGCCCCCTAATTTTTCACTCTCCCCCGACCATGAGATATATTTTGACTTCAAACCAAAAAAAAACAAAAAAATTTGGCCTGACCCCTAAAAAGTTCGTCCTGACTCCTTAAATTTTCATCGACCCCTGGATCTGTCCAGCCCCCTAATTTTTTACTCTCCCCCCAACCATGAGAAATATTTTGACTTAAAACAAAAAAAAAGAAAAAAATTTGGCCTGACCCCTAAAAAGTTCCGCCTGACCTCTAAAATTTTCCCCGATCCCTAAATCTCTCCAGCCCCCTAATTTTTCACTCTCCCCAACCATGAAAAATATTTTGAGTTCAAAACCAAAAAAAATAAAAAAATTTGGCCTGACCCCTAAAAAGTGCCGCCTGACACCTAAAATTTTCCCCGACCCCTAAATTTCTCCAGCCCCTCTAATTTTTCACTCTCCCCCAACCATGAGAAATATGTTGAGTTCAAAACCAAAAAAAAGAAAAAAATTTGGCCTGACCCCTAAAAAGTTCGTCCTGACCCCTAAAATTTTCTTCGACCCTTAATCTTTCCACCCCCCCCGTATTTTTATCTCTCCCCAACCATGAGAAATATTTTGACTTCAAAACAAAAAAAAACAAAAAAATTTGGCCAGACCCCTAAAAAATTTGGCCTGACCCCTAAAATTTCCCCGACCCCTAAATCTCTCCAGTCCCCTAATTTTTCACTTTCCCCCAACCCTGAGAAATATTTTGAGTTCAAAACCAAAAAAAACAACAAAATTTGGCCTGACCCCTAAAAAGTACCGCCTGACACCTAAAATTTTCCCCGACCCCTAAATCTCTCCAGCCCCCTAATTTTTAACTCTCCCCCAACCATGAGAAATATTTTGAGTTCAAAACCAAAAAAAACAAAAAAATTTGGCCTGACCCCTAAAAAGTTCTGCCTGACCTCTAAAATTTTCCCCGATCCCTAAATCTCTCCAGCCCCCTAATTTTTCACTCTCCCCAACCATGAAAAATATTTTGACTTCAAAACCAAAAAAAATAAAAAAATTTGGCCAGACCCTTAAAAAATTGCGCCTGACCTCTAAAATTTCCCCGACCCCTAAATCTCTCCAGTCCTCTAATTTTTCACTTTCCCCCAACCCTGAGAAATATTTTGAGTTCAAAACCAAAAAAAAGAAAAAAATTAGTCCTGACCCCTAAAAAGCTCGTCCCGACCGCTAAAATTTTCCCCGACCCCTCAATCTCTCCAGCCCCCTTATTGTTCACTCTCCCCCAACCCTGAGAAATATTGAGTTCAAAACCAAAAAAAAAATAAAAAAATTTGGCCTGACCCCTAAACAGTTTGTCCTGACCCCTAAAATTTTCCCCGACCCCTAAATCCGTCAAGCCTCCTAATTTTTCACTCTCCCCCAACCATGAGAAATATTTTCAGTTCGAAACCAAAAAAAAGAAAAAAATTTGGCCTGACCCCTAAAAAGTTCGCCCTGACCCCTAAAATTTTTCCCCGACCCCTAAATCTCTCCAGCCCCCTAATTTTTCACTCTCCCCCAACCATGAGAAATATTTTCAGTTCGAAACCAAAAAAAAGAAAAAAATTTGGCCTGACCCCTAAAAAGTTCGTCCTGACCCCTAAAATTTTCCCCGACCCCTAAATCTCTCCAGCCACCTAATTTTTCACTCTCCCCCAACCCTGAGAAATATTTTCAGTTCAAAACCAAAAAAAAGAAAAAAATTTGGCCTGACCCCTAAAAAGTTAGTCCTAACCCCTAAAATTTTCCACGACCCATGAATCTCTCCAGCCCCCTAATTTTTCACTCTCCCCCAACCATGAGATATATTTTGATTTCAAAACAAAAAAAAACAAAAAAATTTGCCTGACCCCTAAAAAGTTCGTCCTGACCCCTAAAATTTTCCCCAACCCCTAAATCTCTCCAGCCCCCTAATTTTTCACTCTCCCCCAACCCTCAGAAATATTTTCAGTTCAAAACCAAAAAAAACAAAAAAATTTGGCCTGACCCCTAAAAAGTTCGTCCTGACCCCTAAAATTTTTCCCGACCCCTAAATCTCTCCACCCCCTTAATTTTTCACTCTCCCACAACCATGAGATATATTTTGACTTCAAAACAAAAAAAAACAAAAAAATTTGGCCTGACCCCTAAAAAGTTCGTCCTGACCCCTAAAATTTTCCCCGACCCATGAATCTCTCCAGCCCCCTAATTTTTCACTCTCCCCCAACCATGAGATATATTTTGATTTCAAAACAAAAAAAAACAAAAAAATTTGGCCTGACCCCTGAAAAGTTCGTCCTGACCCCTAAAATTTTCCCCGACCCTTAATCTTTCCCCCCCCCCCCGTATTTTTATCTCTCCCCAACCATGAGAAATATTTTGACTTCAAAACCAAAAAAAACAAAAAAATTTGGCCAGACCCCTAAAAAATTGCGCCTGACCCCTAAAATTTCCCCGACCCCTAAATCTCTCCAGTCCCCTAATTTTTCACTTTCCCCCAACCCTGAGAAATATTTTGAGTTCAAAACCAAAAAAAATAAAAAAATTTGGCCTGACCCCTAAAAAGTGCCGCCTGACACCTAAAATTTTCCCCGATCCCTAAATCTCTCCAGCCCCTCTAATTTTTCACTCTCCCCCAACCCTGAGAAATATTGAGTTCAAAACCAAAAAAAAAATAAAAAAATTTGGCCTGACCCCTAAAAAGTTTGTCCTAACCCCTAAAATTTTCCCCGACCCCTAAATCTCTCAAGCCCCCTAATTTTTCACTCTCCCCCAACCCTGAGAAATATTTTCAGTTCGAAACCAAAAAAAAGAAAAAAATTTGGCCTGACCCCTAAAAAGTTCGTCCTGACCCCTAAAATTTTTCCCCGACCCCTAAATCTCTCCAGCCCCCTAATTTTTGCACTCTCCCCCAACCATGAGAAATATTTTCAGTTCGAAACCAAAAAAAAGAAAAAAATTTGGCCTGACCCCTAAAAAGTTCGTCCTGACCCCTAAAATTTTCCCCGACCCCTAAATCTCTCCAGCCCCCTAATTTTTCACTCTCCCCCAACCCTGAGAAATATTTTCAGTTCAAAACCAAAAAAAAGAAAAAAATTTGGCCTGACCCCTAAAAAGTTCGTCCTGACCCCTAAAATTTTCCCCGACCCCTAAATCTCTCCAGCCCCCTAATTTTTCACTCTCCCCCAACCATGAGATATATTTTGACTTCAAACCAAAAAAAAACAAAAAAATTTGGCCTGACCCCTAAAATGTTCGTCCTGACCCCTAAAATTTTCATCGACCCCTGGATCTGTCCAGCCCCCTAATTTTTCACTCTCCCCCAACCATGAGAAATAGTTTGACTTCAAAACAAAAAAAAACAAAAAAATTTGGCCTGACCCCTAAAAAGTTCGTCCTGACCCCTAAAATTTGCCCCGACCCCTAAATCTCTCCAGCCCGCTAATGTTTCACTCTCCCCCAACCATGAATTATATATTGACTTCAAAACAAAAAAAAACAAAAAAATTTGGCCTGACCCCTAAAAAGTTCGTCCTGACCCCTAAAATTTTCATCGACCCCTGGATCTGTCCAGCCCCCTAATTTTTCACTCTCCCCCAACCATGAGAAATATTTTGACTTCAAAACAAAAAAATTTGGCCTGAACCCTAAAAAGGTCGTCCTGACCCCTAAAATTTTCCCCGACCCCATAATCTCTCCAGCCCCCTAATTTTTCACTCTCCCCCAACCCTGAGAAATATTTTCAGTTCAAAACCAAAAAAAAGAAAAAATTTGGCCTGACCCCTGAAAAGTTCGTCCTGACCCCTAAAATTTTCCCGACCCCTAAATCTCTCCAGCCCCCTAATTTTTCACTCTCCCCAACCATGAGATATATTTTGACTTCAAACCAAAAAAGAACAAAAAAATTTGGCCTGACCCCTAAAAAGTTCGTCCTGACCCCTAAAATTTTCATCGAATCCTGGATCTGTCCAGCCCCCTAATTTTTCACTCTCCCCCAACCATGAGAAATATTTTGACTTCAAAACAAAAAAAACAAAAAAATTTGGCCTGACCCCTAAAAAGTTCGTCCTGACCCCTAAAATTTTCCCCGACCCCTAAATCTCTCCAGCCCCCTAATTTTTCACTCTCCCCCGACCATGAGATATATTTTGACTTCAAACCAAAAAAAAACAAAAAAATTTGGCCTGACCCCTAAAAAGTTCGTCCTGACTCCTTAAATTTTCATCGACCCCTGGATCTGTCCAGCCCCCTAATTTTTTACTCTCCCCCCAACCATGAGAAATATTTTGACTTAAAACAAAAAAAAAGAAAAAAATTTGGCCTGACCCCTAAAAAGTTCCGCCTGACCTCTAAAATTTTCCCCGATCCCTAAATCTCTCCAGCCCCCTAATTTTTCACTCTCCCCAACCATGAAAAATATTTTGAGTTCAAAACCAAAAAAAATAAAAAAATTTGGCCTGACCCCTAAAAAGTGCCGCCTGACACCTAAAATTTTCCCCGACCCCTAAATTTCTCCAGCCCCTCTAATTTTTCACTCTCCCCCAACCATGAGAAATATGTTGAGTTCAAAACCAAAAAAAAGAAAAAAATTTGGCCTGACCCCTAAAAAGTTCGTCCTGACCCCTAAAATTTTCTTCGACCCTTAATCTTTCCACCCCCCCCCGTATTTTTATCTCTCCCCAACCATGAGAAATATTTTGACTTCAAAACAAAAAAAAACAAAAAAATTTGGCCAGACCCCTAAAAAATTTGGCCTGACCCCTAAAATTTCCCCGACCCCTAAATCTCTCCAGTCCCCTAATTTTTCACTTTCCCCCAACCCTGAGAAATATTTTGAGTTCAAAACCAAAAAAAACAACAAAATTTGGCCTGACCCCTAAAAAGTACCGCCTGACACCTAAAATTTTCCCCGACCCCTAAATCTCTCCAGCCCCCTAATTTTTAACTCTCCCCCAACCATGAGAAATATTTTGAGTTCAAAACCAAAAAAAACAAAAAAATTTGGCCTGACCCCTAAAAAGTTCTGCCTGACCTCTAAAATTTTCCCCGATCCCTAAATCTCTCCAGCCCCCTAATTTTTCACTCTCCCCAACCATGAAAAATATTTTGACTTCAAAACCAAAAAAAATAAAAAAATTTGGCCAGACCCTTAAAAAATTGCGCCTGACCTCTAAAATTTCCCCGACCCCTAAATCTCTCCAGTCCTCTAATTTTTCACTTTCCCCCAACCCTGAGAAATATTTTGAGTTCAAAACCAAAAAAAAGAAAAAAATTAGTCCTGACCCCTAAAAAGCTCGTCCCGACCGCTAAAATTTTCCCCGACCCCTCAATCTCTCCAGCCCCCTTATTGTTCACTCTCCCCCAACCCTGAGAAATATTGAGTTCAAAACCAAAAAAAAAATAAAAAAATTTGGCCTGACCCCTAAACAGTTTGTCCTGACCCCTAAAATTTTCCCCGACCCCTAAATCCGTCAAGCCTCCTAATTTTTCACTCTCCCCCAACCATGAGAAATATTTTCAGTTCGAAACCAAAAAAAAGAAAAAAATTTGGCCTGACCCCTAAAAAGTTCGCCCTGACCCCTAAAATTTTTCCCCGACCCCTAAATCTCTCCAGCCCCCTAATTTTTCACTCTCCCCCAACCATGAGAAATATTTTCAGTTCGAAACCAAAAAAAAGAAAAAAATTTGGCCTGACCCCTAAAAAGTTCGTCCTGACCCCTAAAATTTTCCCCGACCCCTAAATCTCTCCAGCCACCTAATTTTTCACTCTCCCCCAACCCTGAGAAATATTTTCAGTTCAAAACCAAAAAAAAGAAAAAAATTTGGCCTGACCCCTAAAAAGTTAGTCCTAACCCCTAAAATTTTCCACGACCCATGAATCTCTCCAGCCCCCTAATTTTTCACTCTCCCCCAACCATGAGATATATTTTGATTTCAAAACAAAAAAAAACAAAAAAATTTGCCTGACCCCTAAAAAGTTCGTCCTGACCCCTAAAATTTTCCCCAACCCCTACATCTCTCCAGCCCCCTAATTTTTCACTCTCCCCCAACCCTCAGAAATATTTTCAGTTCAAAACCAAAAAAAACAAAAAAATTTGGCCTGACCCCTAAAAAGTTCGTCCTGACCCCTAAAATTTTTCCCGACCCCTAAATCTCTCCACCCCCTTAATTTTTCACTCTCCCACAACCATGAGATATATTTTGACTTCAAAACAAAAAAAAACAAAAAAATTTGGCCTGACCCCTAAAAAGTTCGTCCTGACCCCTAAAATTTTCATCGACCCATGAATCTCTCCAGCCCCCTAATTTTTCACTCTCCCCCAACCATGAGATATATTTTGATTTCAAAACAAAAAAAAACAAAAAAATTTGGCCTGACCCCTGAAAAGTTCGTCCTGACCCCTAAAATTTTCCCCGACCCTTAATCTTTCCCCCCCCCCCGTATTTTTATCTCTCCCCAACCATGAGAAATATTTTGACTTCAAAACCAAAAAAAACAAAAAAATTTGGCCAGACCCCTAAAAAATTGCGCCTGACCCCTAAAATTTCCCCGACCCCTAAATCTCTCCAGTCCCCTAATTTTTCACTTTCCCCCAACCCTGAGAAATATTTTGAGTTCAAAACCAAAAAAAATAAAAAAATTTGGCCTGACCCCTAAAAAGTGCCGCCTGACACCTAAAATTTTCCCCGATCCCTAAATCTCTCCAGCCCCTCTAATTTTTCACTCTCCCCCAACCCTGAGAAATATTGAGTTCAAAACCAAAAAAAAAATAAAAAAATTTGGCCTGACCCCTAAAAAGTTTGTCCTAACCCCTAAAATTTTCCCCGACCCCTAAATCTCTCAAGCCCCCTAATTTTTCACTCTCCCCCAACCCTGAGAAATATTTTCAGTTCGAAACCAAAAAAAAGAAAAAAATTTGGCCTGACCCCTAAAAAGTTCGTCCTGACCCCTAAAATTTTTCCCCGACCCCTAAATCTCTCCAGCCCCCTAATTTTTGCACTCTCCCCCAACCATGAGAAATATTTTCAGTTCGAAACCAAAAAAAAGAAAAAAATTTGGCCTGACCCCTAAAAAGTTCGTCCTGACCCCTAAAATTTTCCCCGACCCCTAAATCTCTCCAGCCCCCTAATTTTTCACTCTCCCCCAACCCTGAGAAATATTTTCAGTTCAAAACCAAAAAAAAGAAAAAAATTTGGCCTGACCCCTTAAAAGTTCGTCCTGACCCCTAAAATTTGCCCCGACCCATGAATCTCTCCAGCCCCCTAATTTTTCACTCTCCCCCAACCATGAGATATATTTTGATTTCAAAACAAAAAAAAACAAAAAAATTTTGCCTGACCCCTAAAAAGTTCGTCCTGACCCCTAAAATTTTCATCGAACTCTGGATCTGTCTAGCCCCCTAATTTTTCACTCTCCCCCAACCATGAGAAATATTTTGACTTCAAAACAAAAAAAAACAAAAAAATTTGGCCTGACCCCTAAAAAGTTCGTCCTGACCCCTAAAATTTTCCCCGACCCCTAAATCTCTCTAGCCCCTTATTTTTTCATTCTCCCCAACCCTGAGAAATATTTTGACTTCAAAACAAAAAAAAACAAAAAAATTTGGCTTGACCCCTAAAAAGTTCGGCCTGAGCCCTAAAATTTTCCTCGAGCCCTCAATCTCTCCAGCCCCCTAATTTTTAAACTCTCCCCCAACCCTAAGAAATATTTTGAGTTCAAAACAAAAAAATGTTATTTAACATGTATACAAATATTAGTGAAAACAATGGTGGAGCATAATTATTTCTCTTTTTACTTTACTTATTGAGACGTTATTTACCATGTATAAAAATATAAGTGAAAATAAGGGTGGAGCATAATTATTTTTCTTCTTTCTTTACTTATTGAGACGTTATTGAGACGTTATTTAATATGTATACAAATATTAGTGAAAACAGTGGCGGAGCATAATTATTTCTCTTTTTACTTTACTTATTGAGACGT
>OY744530.1:64570357-64575357 GCA_963556195.1 Sepiola atlantica
CGAATGCTAAAAAGTCCGGGTTCAAAAAGTCCAGCGGAGAGAATAAGATGTAGATAGGTAGGTCGTTAAAGGCGCAAGAAGTATATATTGAGTATATAAGCTCCTACTTAGTTGAGCTTTTTCCTCTTATTTGTGATATGTTCAACAAGGAATTCCTCCCGCTTTCGGCAAAAAATATACCCATTCTCTCAAATGAAACCTATATCTGCAAGCTTATCCAATCTGTGAAGAAGTTCATCACTAACGTTAGATGGAAAGCATTTCACCATGACATGAACCACAAAACCTCCTCCCACCAAACAGACTCTAGCAATTCCTCACTTTCTACCCATCTTGGATCTACACTACCTATGAACTCCTCTAGGGAACTTAAGAAATTGGAAAAATCAGCTGCCTCCAGGTACGGTCTAAAAACCTCCTACTTCCCTAGACAAAATGAACACCTCAATAATTTCGAAAATGACCTATTTGACCTCATTAGTCGCATTAAATTCAAAAGACAAAACAAACACCTCAATCACATCATCAAAAAAATCAACAAGTTTACTAACAATATTAAGAAACACCCAGATATAATTGTCCCAGCGGATAAAACTAAGAATTTTTATAAACTGAAATATAGTCAATACAAATCCTTAATCTACAAAGAATTAAATAAATCTTACAAAAGCACATCTTACGATACCCTGGCAAGTATAAACAATGAGGCTAAATCCATACTAACATCTTTGAATGTCCTCAACTACGCAGAAATTTTAACCCCTGCAATACCTAGATTTACCTTGAAGGACCATAAAAATAATTTCCAAGGAAACCCTACCATCAGACAAATATGCCCCTCTAAATCCGACCTAGGCATCATAAGCAAGAAAATCTTGGATAGAATTATCCCTACCTTAAAAGAAAAAATTCGTTACACTCTTTGGCAATCCTCGGATGAGGTTACTACCTGGTTCCTTAACCTCATTGATAAGTCTAAACCTAACTTGAACTTCATAACATTCGACATTAATAATTATTAGCAATCCATTTCCCCTATCTTACTTAACAAAGCATTAATCTTCGCCAAAAATAATTCTGACATTACTGACATAGAGATTAAACTAATAATATTAGCCAGAAGATCCCTACTAGAATTTGATAATAAGCTTTGGACTAGGAAGGACACCCCCAATAACTTTGACATTACCATGGGGCCTCAGACTCTGCCCAGGTCACTGACCTGGTAGGTTTGTACTTGATGAGAGAATTGGGGTATAATTTTGGACATTTACAGGGTGGGTTGTATAGGGACGATGCCCTGTTTGTATCTGAGGAGAGATCGAGACAATCTAACAACACTATCAAAAACTTGCATAACTTCTTCAAAAACATTGGTTTGACCATTACAGTGGAACCTGAGAAAAGAATATCCAACTTTCTTTACCTCACATTAGATCTTAACTCGGGAACCTTCAGCCCATACCATAAACCTAACTTAACCCTTTTCTACGTACATAGCCTATCTAACCACCCTAAATCCATCATAAACTCAATAGTCCCCTCAGTATCTTATAGAATCTCTAAGCTATCTGCGAATAAATCTATCTTCGATCACAATTCTAGCTTTTACAATAATGCTTTGCTTAACTCAGGCCACAATCACAAAATTAAATATAACTGCAACCCCCTTACTCAAGTTAACAAATCTTCAGGCATTATTACACACAACATGACCACACACAGAAATAAAAAGTTTAACTCATCTGCACCTAAGACAATCAAAACACACGCTAATAAGCCCATAGGAACTAACAATATTGATAATCGGACAGACCCACAGGCGCACAAACAAAGAAAAAAACTTAGAAGAAAGAATAACATTTGGTTTAATCCGCCGTTCAGCAGTAATGTTAAAACCAATATACCTAAAGAATTTTCCAAATCTTAGACAGATCTTTTAAGCATCCCCACAGATATAGCACTATCCTTAACAAAAATTCTATTAAAATATCATACTCTACAATGCCCAATATTGAACAAACTATCATAACCTCTAACAATAGGAAAATCAAACATATCCAACAACAACCACCCACCACATCCCTCACCACTTGTAACTGCCGTAAACCTAGAGATTGTCCCCTTAACAACAACTGTGTACAGAAGGACGTAATATACGCTTGTACTGTTAAACAATTCCCCCGCTCCACAAATGTTGTGAGTAATCACAGTTCCCATACTCCACCCGAACTCCATATCTCCCCACAACCCCAATCCGCTTCTACTCAAAACTCCCACTTATACAGCCATACCTCTAACCAAGCACCCCCAATAATACATAGTGCCCATGGGCTAACTCACATTTCCCCTATATCCGCTCCACCCCATTTCTCCAAACAACTTTCCTCGCATAACTTGGATCTCCGAACCCAAATCTCTTCTAATACCATTAGCAATCTCAATGCATCTATAGCACCACCCTTCAAGATACACACATATATTGGGGCGTCCTCTTTCCCCATTAAGACCCGGATCTCTAACCATATCTATTCCTTTAAAAATAACAGCGATAACAGCACAGGCACTTCACTTTCCAATCTAATTAGAAACCTCAATCTTAAAAATACTCCCTATTCACTTCACTGGTCAATACTTAAAAAGTATAATCCCCCGGACACCCCTCCCCCATTTGATTAAATACCCTCCCTTCATCTCGGATTTTCCCTCCTTACATCTCGAATCTCCTTTCCGATAGTTCTAATTCCTGTTGTTCTATAATCTCTGCTTTTATCTCCCTCATCTCTTTAACCTTCTCTTAACTTAATAAAATTACCCCAAAACTCCGTTAGCTTCACAATTCCCTTAGTTTTAACACCTTTCTTCCACCACTCCCTAAATCTTTCCACTTAACCTCCTTAACCGTATAACTTTATTTGGCTTTCCATTTCTTTTCCCGTTTAACTTCTTTTAATACATTCGTCCGCTTCCCTTCAACACTTCCAAACTTCATTCTTTTCCCTCTCAACTTGATAACTAACCCACTTTATTCATATTATATCCTAGCCCTCTTATTTACTTGATGATTCGCCTTATCTACTCCATATCCCCTTTGCACACTTCGATATCGAACTCCTTACTATTTCCACTGTGCACTTTAATTATTCTTCCCCTCCTGTTTTTACTTCTAAATAATGCTTTCTCACTCTTTTAATAGCCTCGATCATTCCCCCCTTGTTTTACCTCGCCCTTCGCACATTTCTCTTTGACTACTCAACCCCCAACCCGCCCTCGCTCTACATCTTTTAACCCCCATAGTATTCACTTTTAACTGCGATCTCCACTCTCCCTCTGGCTTAATCTTTTGTCACTTCTTTAACCTTGTATATCTCTTACTTCTTTCGGCCATCATTAACCTATTTAACAATTTTCTTAATTAACCTCCATATAACTTTTTTCAATAAAATTTCAAAGTTTAATTTTCCCATAACTATAATTACTAGCGTCCCGTAACAGCTTATTTCACTTCAACCCATATCTTTATCCACCTTCGAGATTCCCATTCCGGATACCCTCTCGAGGTCTTGTTTTCCTTTTTCCTTTTCTTTTCCTTATTCTAATTTTCAATCTTGAGTTCCAATCTTATCGACTTTTCCCTCATTCTATTATTAGTATCTTATTTTTATTATTTTTTATTTTTTTCGGTCAATCCTTAATTTTTCCCTGCGAGCTTAAGACTAATCTTATTATCTATTTTTCATTTTTTTTTTCTTATTTCTACTTTTAATACTATTTTTATCTTTATTTTTTATCTTCACTCTTTTAATTTTTAACTCATTTTTCTAGTTCTACCCTTCTAATATATTCTGCCTCATTGTTTATATCTAAGGTCACCTGATTAAACATCTAAACCCGGAACTCTGTTCATATACATATTCTGATATTTTAACCCCTTATCCTAACATTCGTTAACTTACCCCCACTCCTTTCTTCCCCTTTTCTAGTTGAATCCTAACTCGCGCTAACTTCCAATTTCAACTTTATGTTTCACCCCCCACTTTCACACTCTTAGTTTTATCCGCATTCCTTCACCGTATCGCTCCCTTTCTCCTCCCCTTCCTCGTACCCGCCCCTTTCTCCTCCCCCACACCCCTTACCCGCTCCTCCCCTGCCTACTGATAGCATATTATATACTTGTTTTCACTGTTTTTGCTTTTCTTCATTTATAGCCGGCTCTCTATACGGGCTAGCTTTAAATATTTTCGCTGCCTCTTTTTCCTACTTTATAACACTTTCATTTGTCATCTCTGCCCGGGAAGTATTTTTAATGGCGAATGTTTTCCACCTAAATCTTCACGGAGCCGGCCTGCATCATCGAACGTACCTCTTATTGGACTTTTTACCCTTTTGGATTTTCAATTTTCGCCGTACCTGAAGTTGTGGCTTCTTGGAATTTAACTTTGAAACCTCTCTCTTTACTTCTCGCGCCTTTTACGACCTACCTATCTACATCTTATTCTCTCCGCTATACTTTTCGACACCGGACTTTTTAGCATTCGGACATTTGCTTGCACCCGGGCACAGTTTTGCCCTGCGTTTCTTTCCCTACAACTTTTATTTCATTTTTTCAAATTTTAAATCTTGGCCATTGCACACTAATCTATCCCAGCGACTTCCTCTGATGATAAGATTTTGATCTTTGAAAAGCCTGGCTTAAGGAAAATTTAACTTGAATAAATTGCCTTTTTGCGGAATATACCTTGCTTTGCACTTTTGAATTGAATTCTGATTTGGCTTTTGCTTTCTCTAATTCCTTTCCATTCTTCTTCATTTCTACCTTCTCTATCCTGGATATTGAGCTGTATACTCTTCACAATAGGTTTTTACCTTTCCTAAAAGTTCGCTTTTAGTACACCTCTTTATATATAAATATATGTATATAGATATATATATAAAAATATATATATGTATATATATGTATATATATAAATATATATATATGTATATAGATATATATCAAA
>OY744530.1:64580357-64612857 GCA_963556195.1 Sepiola atlantica
TATGTATATATATATATATATATGTATATATATATATATATATATGTATATATATATATATGTATATATATATGTATATAGATATATATAAATATATATATATTTTCTCGCCAAAAAAAAAAAAAAATTTTCCCGCCAAAAAAAAATGTTTTTTTTTTTCTTTTAAAACTTAAAAAAGTATTCGGAGACAAATTTTTTTATCTTTGTCTCACCACCCAAAACCGCGGAAGCCTAGCAAAAATAGACGACCGTTAGGAAGTCTATTTTAGCTAGTCCAAGTGAAAACGTGGCAAGAATCTTACTTAAATTAATAGATTTCAACGGCCTTATATACCCTTTATAAACGTCGTTTAGACACTAGACGGGCTTCCTTATTTACATAATACATTCCTTTTAACCTTCAATTAAATTCAGATTTATAAATATACACGTATAACTGCTATTATCAAGTTTCCATATGTATTTACAATACGTTCCGATAAGGTGATATTAATAAAAATTATTCATACAATTAATTAAAGCCATTTTCTTCATCAACCAGCGTGTTTTCTCAACCATACTTCCAATGGCGATTATTGTTAAAATTTCAAGTGTTTCTCGGCCTTTTGGCTAAGATCAAAGTGTAGTATCTGTTTCAATGGATACTGAACCACATAGACTGGTATTGTCTTGGCTTTCGGGTCTTCACTGCTATTGTTTTGGCCTTCGGGTCTTCATTTACGCCGGTCTATGGGTCTGTCCTGTGCAGTTCTAGGAGGTCCACCCTCCCAGGCTTCGCCTCCCCTCTTTAGTGACGTCATTGTGAGAGGATTTTTTTCACAGTTTTCATTCATTATTTACATTACGTTGTACCGAGTATGTTTTCTACTATAAATTACTAGTAAACAAGGCATATCCGAGCCATTAGTAAATCGGTGATCATTTTGGAAAACTAAATTGCTGACTTATCCTTCCGGTTAGTCCGGAAGTGACGTTGTTTTGAGAGCATCTTTTCACATCATCATTCTTAACATTCATTACGTTGAAAAGACAAAGGTGTTTTATTGTAAATTGAAGTAAAGCAACAAATATCTCGGCCATTACTAAATGGGTAACCGTTTTGGAAAAATAACAAAACTGGTTCTTTGATATGACGTAGGCGCCTTCAATAGCATATTTAAACATGAGTTTTTTGATATAACTGAGGCGCCTACTAATTTAAAAAAAAATTTTTAATTATGAATTGGGAAGGGTAAAAAAATTTTTTTTTCTTTTTCCAACTGAAAATATTACTATTCATGGGGAAGGGTAACAAAAAAAATTTGGGGGGTGGGGGTAAATTTTTTTTTTTTCTAACTGAAAATATTACTATTCATGGGGAAGGGTAACACATTTTAAATTTTTTTGGTGGGGGGTGGGCAAAATTTTTTTTTTTCACTTTTTCTAACTGAAAATAGTACTATTCATGAAGAAGGGAAACAAAAAAGAATTTTTTTTATTTTTTTAACTGAAAACATTACTATTCATGGTAACAAAAAATTTTTGGGCGAGGGTAAAAAATTTTTTTTTCTTTTTCTAACTGAAATTATTACTATACATGAGGAAGAGTAAAAAAGAAAATTTTTTTGGGGGGGTAATATTTTTTTTTCTTTTTCTAACTTAAAATATTACTATTCATGGGGAAGAATACAACAAAAAAAATTTAGGGGGGGTAAATTTTGTTCTCTTTTTCCTCTTTTACTAACTGAAAATATTACTATTACGGAGAAGGGCAAAAAAACTTGGGGGTGGCGAAATTTCTTTTTTTTTTAATATAAAATATTAGTATTCATGGGGGAGGGAGACTTTTGGAGGGGGTGGGTAAAACAATGTTTTCTTTTAATTTTTTTTGTTTTAAACTAAAGATATTCTTGGTTCAAAACAAAGAAAATCAATGTCTACCCACCCAAGAAATATAACTGGGGCTCCATCGGTTTACGGGTAAGCGTTCATTTCTGACGCGGCAGCCTAGCCAAAATCGCTTCCCTACGGTCGTCTATTTTGGCTAGGCTTTTTGGTGGGGGGGGGGGGGGTAAAAAAATTTTTTTTTTTTTTTTTAACTGAAAACATTACTTTTCATGGGGAAGGGTGACAAAAAATTCTTTTTTTCTTTTGAGGGGGGTAAAAAATTTTTTTTTTCTTTTTTAACTGAAAACATTACTATTCATGGGAAGGGTAAAAAAAAATTTGTTGTGGGGGTACATTTTTTTTCTCTTCCTAACTGAAATTACTACTATTTATGAGGAAGGGTAAAAAAATTTTTTTTTTTCTTTTTCTAACTTAAAATATTACTATTAATGTGGAAGGGTAACAACAAAATTTTTTGTACAAAAAATTTTTTTAGAGGGGGTTAAAATGTTTTTCTCTTTTTTTTCTCTTTTTCTAACTGAAAATATTACTATTACGGAGAAGGGCAAAACATACATTTTGAGGGTGGGGAACTTTTGGAGGGGGTAGGTAAAAAATGTTTTAAAATTTTTTTATTTTTTTTTTAACTAAAAATATTTTTTGTTAGAAACAAAGAAAATCGATGTCTACCCACCTAAGAAATATGACTGAGTCTCCATCGGTTTACTGGTGAGCGTTCATTTCCGACGCCGCAGCCTAGCAAAAATAGACGACCGTAGGGAGGCTATTTGGGCTAGTCCACTTATAATATAACGAGCACTTTCTCTGTCAGGATGTCTGTCTGTCTGTCTGTCTTGGGGAATTTTTGTAAACAGAAGTAGGGGGAGGGGGGGCTCGAGTAATTAACATTTAATTAATTAAGCTTTTAGAGTCAGCGTTCATAATATTTTATCCATGTAGAATTAGGAAACTATTATTAATCAATTAATTTACATTAGATAACATTAAATAACATTATTAGATTAGAGAAGAGGGAAATTTCAAGACGAGGCTGCGATTAGAAGTAGAAACGTGTCAAGAATCATATATCTAATGCTAATGGAATTTAAACCATACATATGAGACACTAATTATGATAGTTTTTCAAACATTATTGTGTTCAGACCATATTAGGGTTCTAAACAGAAGGAAGAGGGTTAGTAAAAACAAATAAAGGTATATGGTGTGATGAGTAAAGTTTTCTCATTTAATCTCGAGCAGCTACGGGTCTTCCTGCTAATATATATATATATATATATATATATATATATATATATATATATAATAACATTTAATGTGGATACATGAACAAATGATATATATATATATATATATATATATATATATATATACATATCTCTGTATTTTTTAAATTCATATTTAGAATAATTGATATTGATATACATTTTATAACATGAAGTAATTATAATAGCTCAATAGAGTTAGGCCAGAGCTATGCTATATACAATACAATATGTTTTACGTAATTTTATACCATTCTAATGTTATAAATGACAGTTTCTCATCATTTTATAAAACTTTTTTTTTATTCACCATACAATTGTTTCGGCAACCACCAATATATTTGTAAAATACTCCTGTGCATTTATTTCTTGGTGTGGCTATCTTTAGTGCTTATTTTACAAAGCAAAAACGCCCCCTCCCCCCAAAAACATAGAAAACTAGGCGATCAAAGCCTAGATTACAATTTGTACTCATTATCAAGATTGCGTATATTTTTTCACATGGAACTATTGTCTCGTTATATTCATGTGGTAACATATATGTATCTTGTCGTTTTATCTATTAGTATCTTTAATAATTCATCATCCGCTATAATCATTAATCTAAATATTCCTGCATTAAAATATATATTTCCACTGACCGTCATTTGTTGTTTCACCGAGTTATTGCCTTTTTTTCCAGGGGTTTTGCCATCTTATTCTTTATGTTATTTTATTTGTTACATAGTTTTATATTTAATTTTAAAAAATGTTTCTGTTATAAATGAAATTAGGTATCATATATATATATATATATATATATATATATATATATATATATATATATGTATACTTCAAGTATCAAAAGTGTTCGATACAATTACAAAATACATTAGTAAAACGAAGAAGAACACTGATTTTTCACGTCATTGAATAAGAACTTCCACAAAATTAACAAATTATGAAAAGGAATAATTTGATAATAAAATAGAGTTCCAGCTCAATATACGCGATAATAAAATCTATTTCGCCCTTCATTTTTTATTCAGTGTCATAGTATTAGCGCTAATCCGAAGTGTCCGACTATCAACAATGAATATTGCAAGTTAATGAATAGCTGGGACTAACGTGGACGGGGGGGGGGGGGAGTCATGCAAACCAGACAACCCAGGATGTCGAATCCATCCGCGATTTTTTGCAGGTTTGCGGCCTTAATACAAGTAGATATCAGATTTGGCCGGCATGTTTTGTCCGGCAAGGCCCCGGATCCAGAAAGCGTAACTCTGACAGTATCGGGTCCCCTTCCTAACACGAGGAGAAAAGTTGGACTTAATAAGAGAATGCTTATGATGTTTATTTTCTATTATTCCGTCTGTTTTATTCTATTACGTTAAATGAGATAATCCATCATTCGCAGAATAACAACCCGGCCGTCCATATTTGCTATCAAAGAATCCCCGTGTCAATCATAACGCTGTGATCATTCTTTTGGGCCCTACAACTTTTATATTTCTTTAGTTACATTTGTGCATATTTAATTGGTGTATGTTGAAACAACAGTCGCAAAATTATTTTACCAGTGATCGTATCACTAGGATACTTTGGATATCTATCATATATATAGAAATCAAGGAAATCGCGAGAGCGCTCTATCCCTTAATACAACCCAAGAATGGCCTATGCTGGAAATCTCATTTCTTTTATCAATCATAACTCAAAAACCAATAAACAAAATTAGTTAAAACTTTGCACAACATTTTTATTGGATAGGTTCTATAAGTGTGTAGAATTTCAGCATTATTAGTCAAGGCAACACAAAGATCCAGAAAGTTCGGTAATGAAATCATGTTATCTGTGTGTACGTACGTACGTATGTACCAACCTGTATCTCATGAACTATTTTATGGATTCAGCTGATTTTTGGCAGAGATAGAGGTTCCTGGGTCTAGTTGGTGGCATTTTAATTTCAGTGTGCCATATACCTTAGTTTTCCAGAAAATTCCCCAAAACCTTAAAAATGACCAGCCTTTACAAAAAGTAGTGACATTCCATGATAAATGCCAGTATACTGAAAGCATATGCGTTTAATTAGGGTAAAGAGTAAAATTCATATACACTAAATGTACAAAAGCAAAGAAATTCCCAAATGTTTTACACTTTTATTGTCATTACTGGTATGACTACATATCAATCAAACCATTTCATTATCACATCACTACAGTATAAATCTCTATGCATGAGTGGATGAAGTGTGTGAGGTACGCTGAAGAAAAATTCCTACCAGTAAAATACATAGCCCTGTTGTACTCGCATACCCTTAATGACAATAACAGTGTCAACATTTGGGAATTTCCTTACTTTTGTACATTTAGTGCATATAAATTTTTATCTTAACTTTATTAAGGGCATATGATTTAAGTATACTGGCATTTATCATGGAATAATAATAAACTGTCACACACAATGTAAGTGTTATATGCTTAGCATAAAGCATGTTGGTCCGTATTTCTTCCAGTGGCCTTTAAATCGAAAGCCAAGCATGTCCAACCGTATTTTTATATGGTAGTTTCATCATTTTAGAAGATATAACATTATCCTGAAGTAATGCCATCGAATTTCAAAACATTTTATACATATCATGTAATGAAGCTTTTAGTCATTTATAAAAGCAGTTTAAATTCATAGGGATATTAAATATAATGACATCTTTGCCGACTTACCACTAAAGAAATCTCGAATAACAGAAGGGGACTGAACTATATACAAGTAAACCAATCATGATATCGTGATATAGAAAAAAGGGAACATTGTACACTATATATATATATATATATATATATATATATATATATATATATATATAAAGCTAGGGATCTTTATATTTTTACATATTTCTATATTCGATCCTATAATAAGTAACTAAACCATCATGGATCTTGAAACACAGCTGTTAGGCGTAAGCTATGTGGGCTATATTTACCTTAATTTAATTCTTTGAAAATAGGGCGAGAGATGGGTAAAATCTATTACGAAAGTCAGATATCTCCGGTCTTTGTGAAATTTTCACAACAGGTATTAGACATCAATGATTAAACAATCGACAAATGTCAGTAAATCTGGATTATTTTAAAGGGTTTCAGGTAGCATATTATTGACCCAACGTTCCATATGACTATTAAAATATTTCAGGTATTCATTAATTTGATGCATAGTTCTTAGACACAAATCACGCAAGATCCGTAGACTTTAAATTTCTTTTGAATTCTCCTTTGGCGTTAGTTTTAAAGGTGAGATATGTTCTGGAAAATAAAGTAAGTAATACATTTATATCCAAATAAGAATAAGTATTCTAGATTAAGGTTAAACAGCATTACATCTTGATTTTAATTTTCGTAAGGGGACATAAAAAGTGGTTTAAGACTGTTCTGTTTAGGGTATTCACTTCCTCTATCCTGGAACGTATATTCTTATAGTACGTCTATATATATATATATATATATATATATATATATATATATATATATATATATATATATATATATATATATATATATATATATATATATATATATATATATATATCTGTATATATATATATATAAATTAACTTGTTACAAATATCCAGGGGGTATGAATCCAAAGGAAGTTGAAACCATGTTTATGAGAGTGCTCAATGAAAATTCAGAGCAAAATATATATTTTTATTATTTTATTCCATTAGTTGCGACAAAACAAGTTCTGTTTCATTGGCGCTAGCAAATAGCGTCCAACTCATCAGTCTAACAATGGAATTCGAATGGCATACGTTTCAAATCTACCTCAACGGGAGATTGAAAATTGAAAATACATTGGAGGGGGAGGGGGACAGAGTTGGGGCTTTGTCTATAACGGTGACATGGGACATGAGAGGGGAGGGGGACCCCAACAAGTCGTGTTTCAAAATATTGCGTGGGAGGTTTTCACGTGTTTGTGCTGTGATGATCTCAATTTCAGTCGGGGTGGCGGGAAGGGCGACGGCCAGAGTGAGTTAAATTTAAAATGAGAATAAAATTATGATTATAACCGTCATTCTCATTTTATTTTAATTCTAATAGGTAATTATCATGTGGATAAAAATGTTTGATAATTTTAATTTAGGGTACTAATTGCTACTTCTGCATTTTATTTATTCTATTTTAATGTCTTGATTATTATTTGTAGTGAATTTTGTTGTGATTATATTTTTTTAAATGGTGATTATATTATACTAAGATCAATACTAGTGGAATCATTTTATAATAGAAGTTTAATAGTGTTACCAGTTTTAGCATTAACAAAACCGATTATGATGACAGTGATAACTCTGCCAATCATACCTACGATAGTCGCAGTGATAATAGCCTTAATAAAAGCTTTAATAAAATTAAAATAAAGATAAATATAAATAAAATTAGAATAAAAATAGAAATAACTAGTTAGTAAAAATATTAATGATAATAATAATAATAATAATAATAATAATAGTAATAAAAAAATATAAAAATAATAATAATAATAATAATAATAATAATAATAATAATAATAATAATAATAATAATAATAATAATAATAGTAATAATGAGAAATATCACCATCATTACTATCCTGCTACTTGTGAAGTTATTGGGCGAAATAAGTCAACAAGTGATGGTAAGCTTTTTTGTTCTACTACCAATGACAAGGACTAAGTACCAGTTAATAATTAAGTGTTCAAGATAGTGATCGAAGGGTTAAGTAATTGAGATTATATTAGTCCAAGTGATATCAGTGTTAATAGCTATCCCAGTTATGGGTTTATGTGGGAGATGATTTTGGTAGAATTGGTAGTATGGCTGAGAGGCTATTGAGGCTGTGGATTATAGGTAGTACGTAGAGATTTGATGTTATTGGTAGTTTAGAGGGGTGGTTATATATTTATAGATTCATCAGGACTTGTTGGGGTGGGGTTGGGTGGTAAATTTGGGTCGGTGGGTAGGGGGTTATAATGTGTTTTGGGGTAGTGTATAATAGGGGGGTTAATGTTATCATTCATTTTTGTAAAAAAAAATGTTTTTAATTATGTGGGGTTGGTGTGGGGTTAAGGTGGGGTATGTGGGTTGCTAAGGAGGTAGAGTCTATTATGTTTACAGTTGATAGCTGTCTCTTGTTTTCTATTTAGGAGTTTGTTTTTGTCCTTAAAGCGGATAATTTCCAGTTTTTCATTTAAGCATAATCTACATGGAGAGTTCATTGATTTGCAGGTGCTGGATTTTTTCAAGATTTTCCACTTTATTATGGGAGTTTCTTTTTTGGTTTTTATTTTATGGTAGTGTAGTGAAAGTCCAGTTTGGCCAAGATGGTCTGGGTTATTGAAGGAGAGTTTATGGTTGTAGAATCTTTCCTTGAAGTTGTTAGTTGCCAGACCAATATAATAGTTAGTCTGGGACGGGTTTTAAGTTGAGGAGATAGATGCCTCATAGACCACTTGGGTTGATAGGCACTTTTGATTTAGGGGGCAGTTTGATTTGTTATTACAGTTGCATGTTCTTCTAGAATTTGAGGTTACTGAGGTGTTTAGTATTTTCATGTTGTGCTTTTATTATGATTTTTTCCAAGTTGTCACCACAACAATAGCTGAGTTTTAGTGTATTCTTATTAAAAATGTTATGGAGTATGTTGTTATTGGGGAAATGAGTGTTTATTAAGTTCAGGAATTTATTCCCTATTTTGGTTTTAGTTGAGTTATTAAATGGAGGTGTATACCAGATAATTTTTCTATTTCTATTTTTGTTCCTATTAGGGTTATTTTGTGTAGTTGGAATATACTCTATTTTGGTATTTTTGTATCCACTCTCCTTTAGTGCTTTATTATAAAAGTTCTTATGTTTATTGAAGATATCTATATTGGATGATGTTGTTGCTAATCCTTCTACTAATTGATTCAGGGATGTGTTTACTTACAGATCTAGGGTGGTTAGATAGTGGGTTGACATAAACGGGGTAGGAATTATCTTTAGCATAGGGCTCATAAGTATCTCTAGTGAGGTTGAAGGTAATATCGAGGAAATTGACCTGTTTAACATTTGATGTTATTTCAGCCTTTAGGCCTATTCGTTTCATTGCTTTGGATATTATTTTGTTGATTTGTTCACATTTTTGTCCGTTCAGTTACGGACTAAAACATTGACAAAGTAAGAACGCACAGTCCGTTCTGTGTACAACAGGAAATTCGTTCAGTTAATAGTGTGTAATTAATAGTTAATACATAATTGGACGCAATATAGCCACTAACAGTTACGAGCCTCATGAGACCACGCACATGTTCCAGTGTATATCATCGAATGCAACATGACAATTATGACGTCCTCTTGAAACATCTATGTATGATAAAACATTTTTTTCGTTATTTAATAGATTGTGTTTCGAAATATCCATGTGCATATTATGTTTTTTTTTCTTAAAATAGGACCAACGCTAAAAATCTACTTGGTGTTGGTACTTTTCGGATGTTTACGTAAACCGACGGAAAATACCGACGGCTAAATCGATTGACCTACATGCGTCTAAAATATAAAAAAACGAGGTTGAAAATAAAAGTTATACAATAACTCACATTAACCAACATTTAAAGCTCCAAAAATTAAATGATAATTTTTTTCAAATCGTATGAAAGAAATATTTATTTTTTAGCGAAGAAATAAAAATAAACAGGTGTCAAATTATATTTTTAAGTATTTATTATTACTAAAAATTATTTTTGTTTTTAATTAAGTAAAAATCTCGTCGTAAAGATTTATTTTTATTTACTAAAAATAATTGTTAGCTTCGTCAGGGTCATGGTTTAGAATTAGGGTTTGGAGTTAGGGTTATCTATAAAAGTGTTCTGTGTTTTTTTTTTGCTTGTACATTTTTTTTTTTTTTTTCGAACTTTTCTTCTTCTGATAAAAGTTAATCACTTCTTCGGGAAACTCAACAGCCAGTGATAGCTTGTGAAATGTTTTACGTACTTTCGCGTTTCAATCAGTTGCAATCACGTTTCAATCAGTTGAAATGTTTATATGTCGTATGCTTATTCGTTTCAACCCGTTGGAATGTTGACATGTTGTCTTCTCATTTTCTTGCAAATCGATCGGTTAACCGCTTCGGTACGTTTCGGCGGTTTACGTAAACATCCGGAAAATACCGACGGCAAGTCGATTTCAGCCTGGCTCCTAATCTAAGAAAGTAGCGATATTTTGATATCCTTAATTTGTTTGTTTTTGAAATAAAAAATATCTAATTAAAATTTTTAATAGTAAATAAAAAAAACAATCGCTAAAAATCGACATAGCGTTTCGAAAAAAATAGAATACTTGTAGGTTATCGATACTCGAAATTATCGATATGCCATAAATAAAGGCTTAGCCAAAATATGTTCCGAGCAAATATCAATCGTCTTCGAATGTAACAAACGCGTTATATATCAGTATCAGCTGGTCAGATTTTCTCAGTTAGAAAGGCGTCCCCATTTCTACCCAGGGGGCTTGGTATAGTTGTTAATTTTATGGTTTTCGGAACACTAGTTTTCAGGCTTTATTGTATTTCTTATTCGAACTAATTGTCTCATTTTGGATGTTATTTACATAACATTTAGGCTGATGTAACACCCGACCTATTTCAAGTGCACCGTGTCTAACTCGGGAATCTTTATGTCAGACTTGATAATCTGTAAAGAATTTTGTATGAAACGACCTGTGTCACAACTGATATAAGTGTTAAGTAATAATCAGTATTAAGAGACATACTTGTGGAGGTTGAAGGTCGAGTCTTTATTACGGGCACAGAATGCAATTACAAATTACTTAAGACTTCTACTTGGTCATGCCTGGCGTAACGAGATAAATCTACACATGTGGATTATATAAAGCGTGTGGTTCGAAATTCCGTTTAGTTTCCCGAGTTAGACATAAAGATTACCGATTTCGATAAGATGCACATAAAAAAGGTTGGAGGTTACATCGACCGAAACGTTGTAAGCATAATATCTAAGATAAGAACAGTAGTCGAAACAATCAATATAATACCAATTTCTAATCTGCATCTAAAAAATGTACAAAACATAAAACCACTAAGGACTCGAAATAATTCAGAAAAAGTTCGAAAGGTTAAAATAATCAGTTCAAAGTGACAGTCTTATGGTGGTTAAAAATTCAATCCCCAGGTCTGGCGATACTAAGAATACAATTACAAATTACTTAAGACTTCTACTCTGTAATAGCTGATGGAACGAAAGCCACTTATCTGAGTTCAGCAAGACGCCCATGAAAATGTCAGAGGTTACATCGGTCGAAACGTTGAGAGCATAACATTCAAGATAAGGACATTGGTTTGCATAATCCAAATAATATATATTATTGTCAATTTGTATCAAACAAATGTCTGAATATTATTTTCCAGACGTTGAGTAATATATGTAAGTAAGTGAATTAGCAGGTATACGATGTATTTTTCATAAGTTCGTGTAGCTGTTAGAATTAGCCTCAATGGTTAAAACGTTCGGAATACGAGCGACAAATGAGTCTCCTTCGAGGGTTCTAATCGTGCGACTGGGTTGAATAGTTATCTCCACACTGGTAATTCCACAAGAATCAAACGTATACGTATGTAGATAGTAATTAGATATTTATTAATGAATAATTATTTGTAGCCTTTCATGAGAAATAATAGAGGCTGACAAATCTTAGATATAAATGTTGAACACGTTATGACGGCTGAATTTGGCTGTCCACCTGCTCAGCATAATAGGATATAGTTCTCAACACTTCGTGTAGCTTTGGAATATCCTCATTGGTGTGAGCGTTTGAAATTAGAGTAAAATACGACTCTAGTTACAAAGTTCGAATCAGGCAACTTGTTTGAGTAGTTATCTCTACGATGATGATTTTTCAAGGATGTACGTATGTAGATAATAATTATATATATATATATATATATATATATATATATATATATATATATATATATATATATATATATGAGAGAGAAAGAGAGGGAGAGAGAAACGGTCGAATACGGATAAAGCATTTCTCAGAAAATAAAATTTCGCACCAATAGCGTGTCCCCTTACGAAGTTTAAAAGCAATATATCATACTAGGCAACTTATATGTTGAATCTTTGTTCCACTTTTGATCAAAATCCATTACATGATTTCAATTCTGAACTAGATGTATCTTAAGAAGAAATTAAAATTCAGGAAGTTTACTCACTTTATATGTTATAAGTATGGATAATATTTCATACAAATGTGAAATATTCATATTTTGAAATGAGATTTCTGCCCATATTATGCCCCTTTAAAACACTTTTAAATGATCAATCGAAACTTAAATTTGGGTAATATAAGTTAATTGATGTTTACTACTTATTTTTGAAAGTTTATAAAAATAAGAATAATCTGAATTTTTATAAAAGTTTTAAACCCCTTTTACAACGTTTGCTAAAGACGAAATTTTATTCAATATATTCCCTATTACAACCTGTTAAACCTTAGCAACTCTGTTTCAAATTTCATAATGATGGGTTAATTAGTTTAGAAGTTAATATCTAAACATATACACATACTTTCCTTTATATTTATATAGTTATATATGAGTGGTTAAATGAGAGTACATATGAACTGGTAGACTCAAGAACAGAAGTGTTGTTGGAGTATTAAAACCATCATGCAAGTAAGAATAACAAATGTGAGAACGGAAGTAGGAATAGTAAAAGAAGAAGTGACGTCATCGGACCAACTGTCTAGAGTTAAGTATAGAGACACAATCGAACAAACGACCCTACTAAATATGAGTTAGCAAAAATATCATCTAATACCTATACAATTGGCGTATTGGCTTTCCGACTCATTTTCTTTACTGTTAGGTGACCTGCCAGCATCAGTTAATGGAGCAGATTAGCTCTTGTTAAAAAAGATTGTTATTGTTAATTTCTGTTACTTAATGAAAAGAAGACAAGAGCTTCTGAATTAACCATTTTTAGAGTTTATGGTGATTCGATTAACATTTTACTAGACGAACAACCGCCATTTCACAACTGGGTCCAATTTTGCCGAGTTAATACTGAAATATCCAAACCAAAACAATAAAGCTCGATATGGATGACGCGAATGAAAGCAAACAACGCATAAGTTTACAGATGATAAGACTGTAATGCATCTCCCTGGAAATATGACTATTGATAGAGATAGTATACTCCGATTCTCATGTGAGTGACGTCACCCGACTGTTCAAATTAAAGTCTCCCCCTTCCACATGTCTACACACCCATTACTATCTAACAGATAAAAACATGAATTTTAAACACTAATTTTATTGGGCGTATCGTGTATTGCAACATTACATACTTTTGTATGATGGATTTAAGGCAAAACTCATTATCACAGTGATAAAATATTAAGCAGTTGCAATAAGTAAATTAAATCAACAAAAAACAATTGCAGCTCACAGAATCATGTATTTATACATGTACCAATATCTACGGACAAATTACATTGTACAGTGATACGAAGAATTCATGGTCCCTATAGAAATTTGGTTAACTATTTTTCTAGCTTTACGGTAAGGTGTTGTGGCGAAGTTTACCTTTAACGCATAAAATGAATGCACTGAAAACAGTTTCTGTGCATATGGCCCTGAGTATACATCTGCCTAAATTAATGAAAAAAATAAAAACAGTGTGACACAATCAGAATCATCTCTCTGAATTTGACGGAATTGCATTTTGACCTAACTTCAGTGCATATTGGTTAGATGTTTCGAATATCCACGACAGAGCTAACCGTTATATTACGTTAGCTTCTCTCTCACGTCTGTCGAGCTTGAGAAAAGCTAAATGCATTTCTCAATTCTCACACATAGCAGCATATGCACCATAGTACAGAACCCGACACACAATGCCTTAACTCTTTCAAATTGTAGTCTGCTGTTTGAAAACAAAAGCATAAACGCATTCATTTTAATACTCGTGACATTTCCCATTGAATGTTCTACGATGAAAACAATTGATATAAACCTTTATTAAAAAACTGTCAATCAAATGTAATGTTTTGTAATTTAGTCGAAGTGTTATGACTACGTCTTTTCGAACCTTTGGATAATTTATGGCTCTTCAATGATAGACGCATACTTCATCAGTATTTCAGTTGATGTATCGCCTTTGTTCTGCCAAAACTCTCTAAATATGAACAAACAGCTATGTTTCCTATTTATGTAAATATTCACTTTCACACACACACACACACACACCCACCCACACCCCCCACACACATATATATATATATATATATATATATATATATATATATATATATATATATATATATATATATATAATATCTTTTTTGTGAACTTATGCTTTCGTACTCATTATTTTGTGTCTGTTTATCATATCACAGATGTCTCGCCCTCTCACACTTATGTATTCCCTGAAACCTTTTAAGTAATCTTTTTTTAAACTGGCTCTCAAAAATGCGATCACCTAAAATATATCGATTCAATAGCAGAACTCTACAATAGGGGTCACTAAAAAGATACACGTATTTATGGAAGTCTATAAAAGCAAGGCATGCGCACACTTGATGTAAGGAGATAAACAGAACGAAATATGAATATTGTAAAAAAATGAGATGCCTATTCAACTTACTAAGGAAAAGTCAAGGCTATAGGAAGGATGGAAACAGTCAACAGGAAGGGAGTTCAACAATTTCACGGTTATTGGAAAGAAGATACTGGACTAAGAAGATGTATTACAAAGAGTAACATGAACTACGAATTGAGGAAGACCATGAGATTAAAAAGTCAACTGACCCAAGACTAATGAACGAGAAAATTAATCAGACAATTCTGACGAACATATGTCATAATCGTACTTATAGAAGAGACTGCGATAACAACACGGTCATAGAATTATCGAACACATTAGGGTTAGTTCAAAATGTTACTGTTTTCTTCTTTTTGTTCGTTTAACACAGATACGACAGCATTGCACTAAAATAACAACAAAAGCAATGATTAAAAGAAAAAAAACTAAAAAAACGAACCCAGGTAATAAATGCGTTGTATATTAAAGTTTGGATGGTTCAGCTAGTGTAGTATTCTGTAATTGCTAGTGCCCATATCAATGTTCATCACATCATTCAGTTACGGCGTTGCCAAAGCTGGTGCAATAAAAACAATAAAAGAAAATGATAATCACATAGGGAGTGACATTATCGAAGAAGTTAGAATTCAGGTCGCGGCTAGAAGCGAGTCGAAGTAGGCACATGAAAATGTGTTTCTCTTTCATGGTGTCAATAGTAATTAGAACAAACATAACGGAGCAATCTGACAATTTAAAACTCATGTTATAATAATCACAACTAGCGGGACCCGTGTAAATTACACGAAATGATGTTTTTAATACTAATTATCTTGTTCCTAACCCATACATGTTTGAATCAAACATGATAAGATTTGGACTTGTATATTTATTTTTTTTTAAATGAACAATACATGAAATAATTATCAAACGTTCTTTATATACACTATTTCTAGTGAATGTAATATTTCGACGACTAAACCTTACTTCGTAAATGTGTTCGATTAAATTAAATTTGGCTCCAATTCATGAGAATTTATTTACTCATCTCCAGGAGTTAGGCACAATGTCAGTTTTATCTTACTCACACAAGTAAGATGTAACCCAAGGTCGAGTCGGGAAAGTGGGGTTTGAAAAGCCAGCGCTCGAGAAGGTGAGCACTCTGGCCATTAAAAAATTGCCTGGGAAGCCCCGTTGGCATTCCCCTGTAGAGGCGCCCCAGGCAGTAAGCTATAAACTTACTCCTCCCCAAAGAGGGGAGGCAAAGCCTGGGAGGGTGGACTTCCTAGAACTGCACAGGACAGACCCATAGACCGGCGTAAATCAAGCCTCGAAGGCGAAGACAATACCAGTCTATGGAGTGCAGAATTATATCTCTTTATAACATTTTATGTAGATACATGAAACAGTAATATATATATATATATATATATATATATATATATATATATAGACATTATTTATTTAAAAACTATACGTTACATACTCAGAGACACACTATAGTTTCATTGAAAATATCGTTGAAGTCGATTCAAATAAACGAAATATGTTATGATTTGAATGCGCTCTAACGACTTTATTATCTACAATAAAAGGTGAGTCTATTTCAATGAAACAATAAGACGTCTAGGAAGTATGTAAGTATAGTTTTTAAATAAATAATTTGTAAATTAGCTGTAATATTTTTGCTATATAGCACATTTTAAAAAATTATTTTCAACATACGTCGAAGCACTAGTATAATCCCGGATGTATTTCAACCATTCAAACTATATGGAACAAAAGTAAAAAAAACAAACTTAAGTCCCAAGTCTTTCGGTGGACAATTACTTTTCTTGTAAGTCAATTTACTCTTTAAAGTCACTATCTTCGTTTGCTTCCGAGAATTTACGCTAATCCTAACATTATTTAAAAGAACCATCAGGTGTTTACCATGAAAAACATTTTCGGGAATTTAAAAACAAAACAGTAATTTATCTCATGTCTTCCCAGCAGAGTTGATTAGACAATACTTCTCTTAAAATACATGACCAAAAACGTTCCGTATCTTTGATTTAAGTTTTGTTCCAGATTAATGTTTAGCTAACTTATTTTGTTATTAAAAATATCCTCCTAACCTGTGTTGTTCGTCTGTGTCTAGGAAAATGTAGGTATTTAATTTCTTCTCACCGTAGGAATATGTAACACAATGTTGGAAATAGGGCAAGAGTCAAGCCAGCCCATCTAAAGTAGAAGAACTTTGGCCTAGCAAACATAGCATGTGCATCCTTGTCGACATTCCCTCCTCCGGGAGCTTCAGGTAGTAAGCGATAAACTTACTCCACCCCAAAGAGGGAGGCAAGGCCTGGGAGGGTGGACATCCTAGAACTGCACAGGAGAAACCTACATACAAGCTGAATCAAGACCCGAAAGCAAAGACGATACCGGTCTATAATTTGTAGTATACATCGGAACAGATACTACACTTCGATCTTGGCAAAAAGGCCAATTAAATTAAGGTATTGTATTCCTTCCCATCGCATACATATGTGACACAAGGTCGGAAAGTGGGAGAAGATTCAAACCAGCGTCCTTAAAGAAAGAGCACTTTGGCCGAGCAAACGTTTCCTTGACAGACCGGTCGACATTTTCCGGTCACAGCGCATCGGGCAGTAAGCGATAAACTTACTCCACTCTAAAGAGGGGAGGCAAGGCCTGGGAGGGTGTACCTCCTAGAACTGCACAGGACAAACCTACCTACCGGCGGAATCAATACACGAAGGCCAAGATTATACTGGTCTATAACGTGCAGTATCTATCGGAACAGACATTACACTTTGACCATGGCTAAAATACCAAGAAATGTAGCTACTTATTTATATATAATATATATATATACACAATTTGACACACGACCGAAAAAGGGGCGGAAAGGTTCGGTCCATACTAACAAATACTAATTGGTCTAACCTTGCTAGTTTTATTTAGGACCATCATTCACCAACATAACACATTCATACTATACATCCTTCTTCATCAATTATCAAAAGAAATCATACCATGACTAACCTACTTAAAACCCATACATAAAATATATGCAATTGGGATGAGTAATAAATAAATAAAATAAATTTACAAATGCAAAAAATAGAAAATAACCCATGTTAGTAAACTGTTTCTAAACTGTGGTAGATATGCGGATTTACCGGTCGACATCGAAAAAAAAGTTGATGCAGGCCCTAACGCTTTATTAAACTACACCTCCTACGAAAATGCCGAAGAGAGACCTGCATCTCTGGTAAATCACGCTATCTCTTACATATATTCTGAGACATGGGTAAGGAAAAGAAAACAAATAGGGGCAAAAATAAAACGGGGCCCTAATGAAACTCATTCATACACTAGCTAAGTTATGAACTGACATAAATATAACGAGGGACATACACTAGCCTAAAACGGGTCTTAATCAATGTTCGTTTCTGCTACTCAATATTCTTTGCCTAAAGCACGTCCAAGTACCACTCAATGTCAGCTGCTGTCACTCGAAAAACACGCGCCACTCTCTCCCATCTTTCACCAAATTCTGCCGACGTAAGTTTCAAAATCTAAGCCCTAATGCGAATCTTCAGAAAATATTTGAAAATTCGAATAAGGTCGAGAGAAGTGAAGGTCTCACCGTCGTGAACCACTTTCATACGTGCTGACCATATAGCTCGTCTCGCTATCGCTAGTAACTATAAACAGACAAAACGTATTTTTGGCGCAAATTTGCTACATACATTAATTAGTTGTAGGTCAAAAGACGTTACGTTCAGAATGAGAACCATGAGACTAGCAATACATTTTACCAGCGACATTTCGATGCGGGAATAAAAGAAAGCCGTGACTTAAGGTTTCGTCCTTGTCACCGCATCAGACGAAAATAGGCAAGTTTGTCAGGCCAGCTGAATAGAGTCTCTTGCGAACCCAGATAGCATTTCTCATCGTCAGCCAGGCCAGGGATGCGTCGTCGTTATCGAAACATCCTAACCCGGCCAGATTGAGCGTTGCTCCCACTTCGTCAAACAGAGCCCCCACTCCTACCATCAAGAACAGATCCCCTCACCATAACCCGATATAATGCCTTTCGGGACAACAGCTGGATGTCAGAGAGGCCTTCTATCATCGTAAGAAGCACTTCAAGGCACGGCGACACTCGCGATAAAAGAAGCACTCACCTCGGGGCAACCTGCGTGCCTCTCCCTTATGCAAGTGCACACATTTCAAAACTGGAACGGCTTTCTTAGTGTCTATCTTCCAGCAGCCACCGTTTCCCTCACATTGTGTACACATTCGATCCAAGTAATATAGCCGAAGCGTATGTTGACGAATCTCAACTCTAGGCATAACCAAACCGCCCTCAGAAGGATGCAGATTACAGATATCGCGACGTACCTTACATGCCTTACCAAGTCATAAAAACTTGAAAAGAGCCCGCTGAATTACCATCAGTGTATCCGACGAGAGTGGAAGCAGTGAAAGACCATATAAGATAATAATATAGATGTGTGTAACACACATTTCTACCTTCACCTTTAACGAAAAAGTTCTACGGGTCCACGAACAAGCTGCGGTCCGTATCCTCTTTAGTACATCCGCCCAATTTTTCTCCAGCTGAAGATCCAGACCAAACTAGACGCCGAGTAGCTTACAAGGCCCCTCAGTCCAGCTGAAGGGTCCCTGTAGGGATACCCCCTTCCAAGCAGCAATGCGTAAGCCAACTGACTTGTCGCAATTAATTTTGCCCCTACTATCGTTTCATACATTCTGATTTCTCTGTCGACGACACTAATCTCGGCACTTCTCGTTACAAGAACAGTTACATCGTCGGCATAGGCAGAGTACTTTAACGTGGTGCAAGCACCTGTCAAAGTAATTCCACATAAAAAGTGAAAGAGGGCAACCCTGACAAATAGATCTGGATAAATCAAAGGGCCTCGATCTCAAACCATTCACCTCTACCAACGCACAAGGGTTTGCATACAAGAGGCGAAGCCAAGAGTAAAAACGCGAGCCAAAACCAGCCGAAGACAAAACGGTCTCCAAGTAACGAGGGTCCACTCTATCAAACGCTTTGGACTGATGTTAATTGATCAGCGCGGCTTCTGAGTCGACTTGCTCAATGGTCAAGCGTAACGCGTGCAAGTTATCTTTAATCGCCCTACCTATCACAGCACAAGTCTGTTCAGGGCTGAGCAGACCAGGCAGGCCAACCTGCAAACGATTGGTTAAAATATTGGCAAACATCTTTAACTCTGTATTTAATATTGTTAAAGGCCGAAAATTAACTAACACATCCCCACCATCTATGCTCTTGCAAACAAGTTTCACAATACCCCTGGTTAAGAACTGAGGTATAGACCCGTTCCTAAACCAAGAGTTGAATAAAACGGTCAGCAAAGGTGCAAAGATCTGCGACCACCTCAAATACACCTCGTAGGGCAAACTATATATCCCTGGAGATCGGTCAATAAAGTGGAGTATCCATCTAAACAGATACTACTCTTTGATCCTGGCTAAAAGGCCAAGAAAATGTACGTATTCAATTCCTTCCCACCGCAGGAATATGTGACACAAGGTTGAAAAGTGGGGCAAAAGTCAAGCCAGCACTCTAACGCAGAAGCACTTTAGCCTAGCAAAAGTAGCCTGGCAGCCCTGTCGGCATTCCCCGGTCAGTGCGCCTCAGGCAGTAAGCGATAAACTTACTCCACCCCAAAGAGGGAGGCAAGGCCTGGGAGTGTGGACCTCCTAGAACAGAACAGGATAAACCTACCTACCGGCGGAATAAAGACCCAAAGGCCAAGATAATAGAGTCAAGCCAGCTCCCCATAAGGAGAAATCTGGGCTAGAAAAAATAGCTTGGGCAGCCGCGTCGGCATTATCTGGTCAGGCAGTAAGCGATAAACTTACTCCACTTCAAAGAGGGGAGGCAAAGCCTGGAAGGGTAGATCTCCTAGAACTGAAAATGACAAACTAACATACAGGCGGAATTAAGACACGAAGGCCAAGATGATTCCGGTCTATAAGGTGTAGTATCCATCGGAACAGATACAACACTTTGATCCTGGTAAAAAGGGAAAGAACATGTATCCGTTATTGAAAAAAAATTCTGTATTTTATAGTGTTCGGACGAATCTATTACACTACTTATTAGGTGATGTATAGTTTTCTGTATTTGTATTATATTTAGTTTAATATTAAAAATATTACAAAAACATATATATATATATATATATATATATATATATATACATTTTTTATGTTATATATATATACAATATGTTATTGTTGTGGACCTTTTTAAGGGTACCAACAATGAAATAAAAGAACAACAAGTTTAGAGATCATAATAATGAATTGTATTGAACAGAGAAATTATACACAAGTCAGTGTTGGCAGTGCTAGTGCCTAAATATACTACAAATGTTCTCCCGGCAAAAACCGGTATTTATGGTAGCAGGTTGCTACCATTTAGTTATTACTAAAGGGTAAGGAGGTTCACCCACAACACCCCTCATTCCGAAACTCATTCTCCCGGATTCTCAAGGTATATCTTTTTCCTAGGATTCACCTCGAAACTCCCGGTTTATTTACGTTTTCTTGATGAACGTCTCTGTTCCGGAAGCGTTTTTGGTGTTGGCAGCTCAAATGCGTCGTATAGATTTTCCATGAATGTCTCACTCTGATCCGATGGGCCTTCCCTTGGGTCGTCAGACATGCGACAACGCATTTGGTTACTGTGTCTTTTACAGGTGCCTCTAGGACCCTCTACATTGTACACCATCCGCCCCAATCTTTTTTGTACCTTTCCCGCTTCCCACACGGTTTTTTATCCATGGTGTTCCTGGAAGAACACCTTCTCTCAATCCTAGTACATCTTCTTTGGTGCCGTAATATTGGTCGGTTTCACCTGTTTTGGTAAAAGTTTGTCGAATACCGACTTTATTTTTCTTCCAAACATTACTTCCGCCGGAGGTACCTTGGCTGGTGTGTTCTCGTTGGGTGTAATTCTATACACTTAAAGGAACTGCTGGAGTGCCTTTTCTCTCGGCGTGCCCGTCGATTTTTTAGCGCTCTCTTCAAGGTATCAACGAATTTTTCTGCTTGTCCGTTTGACCTCGGATGGTAAGTCGGGGTGGTGATATGTTTAATTTGAAAGTCGGCACGAAAGTCTTTGAACTCTCGTGAAGTAAATTGTGTACCGTTATCCAATACAACAATGTCCACCACTCCGAATCGGGCAAACAATTTATGCAACGCGCATATCGTGACATCCGTTGTTGGGCTTTTACATCTAACAACTTCTGGCCATTTTGAGTGCTGTCGACTATAATTAAATAGTAGAAGCCTTCCAATGGCCCCGCGAAATCTATGTGAATCCGGGACCATGGCTGCTCTGCCTTTGGCCATGGACAGTACTGAATAGGTGGTGCTTTCGCTGCAGACGCACAGCCCGCACAGGCCTTCACCTTCGTCTCTATGTCCCTGTCCATGTTTTTCCAATACACATAAGATCTCATTAGGCTCTTCATGTGTGTCGCTCTGGGATGCCCCTTATGGAAATCCTTCAGGATTTTATTGTAGCGTAGCTGGGATTACTACTCGCTCCTGGTATAATAATGTGTCGCAACAGACTGAAAAAGCTTATTCCGTTTGCTCATCGTCTGTTTGTAATTTATTTTTAATTTTGATAATAAAATTATCTGCTCTTTCTTCTTTTTGTATATCGCCAAGTGTGACTGGCAGTTATTTTATTGTGTTACACAGTACTTTACTATAGTCATATTCAGACCGAAGGGATGCTATAACTGTATCCTCTAGCGGTTACATGTACTTTGGGATTAGCCGCGATAAACCATCCGTGTGTCCTAGTCTTTTTGACGGTAAAAATTCCATCTTAAAGTCATAATTTAACAGAATTGTACGCCATCTCTGTAGGCGGTTTACTGTGTAAGTTGGCAAGCCTTTTCTGGATCCAAAGATGGTGATAAGTGGCTTATGGTCTGTTTGTAAGATAAAATGACGGCCGTGTAGATACCTGTGAAATTTGGTCAGTGCGAATACAATGCCCAACGCTTCTTTTTCAATCTGCGAGTAATTTTTCTCTGCAGGAAGTAAAGTTCTTAAAGCGTACGCAATCGGTTCATCGAGCCATCCGACATTTTATGCAAAATGAACGCCCCAATGCCGTAGGTACTGGCGTCACTTGCAACAATAGTTTATAGCTCGGGATTAAAATGAGTAAGTAATATTTCTGAAGTTAACTTCGTTTTTAGGTTATCGAATGCAGATTGACAGTCGGTGGACCATTCCCATTTACTATCTTTCTTAAGTAACTTATTAAAGGGGGCTCGCCATTCGTGCATACTGGGAATGAATTTTTCGTAATAGTTTGAAAAACCCAGGAAGCTTTGTAGTTGGGTAACGTTGTTCGGTTCGGGCATATTCTTTCTGGGTCGGGACGTCTTTCATTCTTATCAATGACATGACCCAAGTATTTGATCTCTTCTAGAAAGAATTCACACTTTGACTCCTAGAGTGTAAAACCAAAATCGCTTATCCTTTCGAATACATTGTTTACGTGCTCACAATGCTCCCCGACGTTCGTACTTTTTATTAAGATATCGTCAAGGTAGCCGATCGAAAAATCGAGCCCGCCTAACATCGTGTCGATTACCTGCTGAAAAATCGACGGGGCCACTTTTATTCCAAAAAGGAGACGATTGAACTTTAGTAGTCCCCTGTGTGTCGAAATACAGAGAAGCTTAGAGCTATCCTCCTCTACATGTATTTCCAGATATGCTTCACTCAAGTCAATTTTTTAGAACAGTTTTCAACCGTTTAATTTTGTGAAAACCTCTTCTTGAGTCGGCAGAGGATAGTGATGATCTTTCAGCGCATCGTTCAAACCGGTTGAGAAATCGGCACACACTCTGATCTCTCTAGATTGTTTCTTCACGTAGACGATTGGGGCCGCCTATTCCGTGTAGTCAACTGGTGTAAAATACCTTTCTCCACCAACCGGTCTATTTCTGCATTAATTTTTTGAAGTAAGGCAAATGGTACACTTCGTTTTCTCTTAAAAACGGAATTCTTATTTTCAATTAGTTCAAAACTCGCCTTCATTTTAGTACAGCGTCCTAATTCATTAGAACACACCTTGGGAAATGACTCTTTCAAGACCTTCTTCAATTTTTCTGCTTCAGTAGAAAGGTTCTCTATTCGTTGACAATAAGCGCTTATCGGCGAATCCCAGAGCTGTAATTGCTGAATCCAATCTGTACCGAACAAGTTTCCTGTATTTTTCATTACGAACATGCGTAATTTTGATGTCTTATTTTTTAGTGTCACTTTTGGAATTACTTCCCTTTCAAAGTTTAACCATTTCTCTGGTTACCGATCGAGCCACTATATCTGTGCGTAACATAGTCGGTCTGCCGATCTTTTTCCAGGTATTAATATTAATAATTGATAGGTCAGACCCTGAATCAAGCTGTAGTTTAACATCTTGATTGTTCATTTTTACCGTAACATACTTTCGTATGTTTAGGTTGCCACCATCAATTCTAGTTGCTTTTATGTTACTTTTTTTCTTGTGTTACTTCTGCAATGTGAGGCTTTGTGTCCCATTTTATGGCATTTGTCACAATTTTTCCGTTTAAAAGGACACTTCTGGTACCAATGTAGGTTCCCGCAACCCGAACAAGGGTGGTTTGGCAATTTTTCATCCTACCTTTGAGGCAAATCCTTCCTGAATTTTTCCTTCGAAGAGTATGATTTTTTTGAAAAACGACGAAAATTTTTAATATTAGAAATTGCTTCTTCCTCTATTTCTTTAGCTTCCTTTTTCTCAGAAATATGTCGGAGACAGTTTTCGGCCAGTTGTTGCAATATTAAATTTTGCTTGGTTTCTACTTTGCTTATTGCACGACTTTTTAACTCTGCATCGTTTTGCGAGACGAGCCCTTGAACAAATATTAATACTTTGAAATTGTCCGCTGTCAAGGATGATAAGTTAAAGTCGTCACAATGTTTATTGACGATCGAAGCAAACGTTGGGTAATCCTGACTGTCTTTTCGCATTAGGTTCATGCATTTCCACCTTTTGTGGAATAAACTTATTTTAGTCAATATAATTCCATTAGTATTTTAATGGTTTCATTGAAAGATAGTTTGCCCGTTTTCTTCGGCAGAATATAATCGACAAATTTTGTATGCTCTGCCGTACCTAGTCTACGAAGAACTAAACGAACCTTTTTCTTTTCCGACCATGTGCTACAATCAATGTCGAAAAAATCCTGATATCGACGGTACCATGATTCGAAGTTTAGTTCCTCTTCAGGCACATAGTTGATGGTTTCTATAGCTAATCATATTGCATTTTGGTTGAACGCGTCGCTGTCGTCATTCGTCGTATAGTCGGGGAAAATCCGGGTGGGAGAGGACGAAAAAAAAAAGGGACCTATGAAAACTTACATATATCTAACTAAGTTAAAAATGTGGAAGAAAACAAAATTAATCTAATCTTGCCTACACGGGTCAAATAAAAGGGCCAGTGTCCGTTTCGACTACACAATGCTCTTTCTAAGGCACGTCCAAGTACCACTCAAGATAAGCTCCATTCACTCGACACAAACGCGCAACTTTCACCGACCTTTCGTTGAAATTTGCCGGAGGGAGTTTCACCTTCTCCAGCTTAATACGCATTTTCAGGCGAAATTGGAAAATGAGGACAAGCTGGGGAGCAGTGAAGGTCTCTTCCCCGTAAACTTCCTTCTGTCGTGTCGACCAAATCACTCCGCTCATAACAGCTAGTAAGCGAAGAACCACATAACGTTCCTCCCACTTCATGGTCGGAGCCCAATTGCAGCAAGTCGAAAAAGACTCCAGAACGAAGAACTGTCCGTTCAACATGCGAACCGTGTAGCCTTCAACTTACTCACACAGCGGGCAAACGATGGGACAATGAAAGAAAACATGACTGGTCGTTTCCTCCCCGTCACCACATCGGAAACATCTCGGAATCTCTCTTAAGCCCGCTGCGTAAAGTTTTTTGCCGACCCAGAGTTCATTTCTTATTATCAGCCAGGTGAGTGATGCCTCGTAATAATCGAAACATTTCAACCTAGGCTCCCAAGGCCAGATCAAGCGAAGTTCTCCCTTCGTAAGACCGAACTCCTCAGTAACACTGTCTCAAACAGATCCCCTCACCATTACCCGATATAGTTCTTTACAAAACAACACTTGGGTGTCAGAGAGACTTTCTGACACCCTTAGAAGGAACTTCAAGAACTGTTGACACTCGTGATAAAAGAAGCACTCGCGTTGAGGTAATCGATATGTCTCACCCCTTATGCAAGTGCACACTTTTCAAAGCCGGATAGTATTTCTTGGTGCCTTCCTTCCAGAATTCACCGTTTCCCTCACAAGGTGTACACATTCGGTCTAGGTAGTTTAAGCGAAGCGTATATTGACGAATCTCAACGCTTGGCATACCCAGACCGCCTTCAGACGGATGCAAGTAGCAGATATCCCGGCGAACCATGGACTGCTTTCCGCGCCACAAAATCTCGAAAAGAGCCTGCACTAAACCAATTAGTGTGGCTGATGACAGAGGGAGCACTGAAAGACGGTAAAGGATGAGAGGATAAATGTGAGAATTACACACCTCCGCTCTTTCTTTTTAAAGTAAGATTTCTCAATGACCACAGATGGGCTGCATCCATAACCGCTTTCAACTCTTCCGACCGTTTTTTCTCCAACTGGAGATCAGGACCAAACCAGACGCCGAGTATCTTGCAAGGCCCATCCGTCCAGCCAAAGGGGCCTTGGAAAGATGCACCCCCCAGGCACCAATGCGTAAGCCAACAGACTTGTCGCAGTTTATTTTTGCCCCTGTCACTTGTTCATACCGTCTTATTTCCATGACGACCCTAATCTGAGCACTGCTCGTTAGAAGCACAGTGACGTCGTCGGATTAGGCGGAGTACTTAATCATGGAGCAAGCACCAGACAAAGTAATCTCGGAAGGACTGGATTCACCCTAAGCCTGCGATGGAAAGGCTCCAACGTAAGCACATAAAGCATCGGTGAAAGCGGACATCTCTGACGAATAGATCTGGACAAATCGAAAGACTTCGAACTCATACTATTCACTTCAACCAACGCATCGGGGTTTGCATAAAACAGGCGAATCCAGGAGCGAAAATAAGAACCAAATCCAGCCGAAGACAAGACAGCCTCCAAGTAGCGATGACCGACCCTATCGAATGCTTTGGACTGATCTAAATTGATCAGTGCGGCTTCAGTGTCGACTTTCTCTATGATCAAGCGTATCATGTGCAAGTTATCTTGAATTGGCCGGCCCTTAACAGCACAAGTCTGTTCGGGACTTTAAAAACGATACAAGACAACCAGCAGACGGTTAGCTAAGATCTTGGCCAAAATCTTTAACTCTGTATTTAACATTGTTAAGGGCCGGAAATTACCTTAACCATCCCCACCACTCTTGTCCTTGCGAAGCAATTTGATGATACTCCTGGTTAATTACTGGGAGATAGACCCGTTCCTAAACCAGGAGTTAAACAACACAGCCAGCAGGGGAACAAAAATGGCGACAACCTTAAATACAATTCGTAAGGCACACCATCGATATTCGGAGACTTATAAAGCCCCACCTGTTTTAGGGCCCCCAGGACTTCATCCTCTTTTATACACCCTTTTAACCTAGCTGCTTCGGTCGCCTCAAGACGAGAAAAGTCAGCTAAATAGGCGTCGAACTGAGCCATTGTCAGACCGAGCTCCTTGGTAAAAAAAGTTCCTGAAAATAGGAGCGAAAACCCTCCAAAATTCCGTCGTTTGTAGTCACGAGACGCCCATCCGATAATGTGACACTGGCGATGTGTCGATCAGCAGACCGTCGACACTCCTCCGCACGCAGTGACGCGGCCATGTTTGTTGCCTCGTGCGGCACTCTTTTTAACCTAGACTTAACTAACACTCCCTTATCTGCCTTGTTGTCCAGGGAGTTCAGTTCCGCCTTAACTACAGTAAAGCTAACGCTATCCGCCTCCACCCCCCAATCTAATCTAGCTTCTAGTGCAACTTTCGTTGCTCTAGATCTAAGGTTGAGTCGGCGACTATAATCAGCAACGAAGGACCTAATAACATTCTTAACATGGCCCCACCATTTATTCCCAATGATAGCGCCCGTCAATTTCCTTCTGTATTGTTAGTAAGAGCTGTTCCCGGAAGTCCTTCAAATCGAACAACGATGTGTTGAACTTCAAGTACCCAGCTATTCTAGGTTAAGGACCATCTAAGTTTACCCGAACCCGGACAAGCCTATGATCTGAGTAAACTATGTTATGAAAACTTGGACAATCTAAAAACCCTAAATCGACTCTCCTCATTAAGAACCGATCAAGGTAACTCGAAAGTTGCCCTAAATCGGAGCCGCGACTAGCAGTCCAAGTCCATACTACTTCACGGGGCTTTTGATTTTGAAATTTATCGACACGATCGAATTTATCGACAAAGTCACGAAATGCTTTAGCAGCCCCGTTATTGTCAGTTTCTCTAGGATTTCCCAAGCAATCTAAATCGGGATCCAGAACCGCGTTCTAGTCTCCCGCTAGAATTATCCGACGAGATGTATCCATAAAGGGCTCGATTCGCCAAAAAAAAGGAACTCGCTCAGAATAGGCGTTGGGTGCATAAACCACAATAAGCTAAAAGCCACATTCTTTACGGTAACACCAAGAAATCACAGCCTTCCTCAGGATCCGCATAGATAGGGTCACACTACGCATTCAGTGTGCGCTTAACTAGCCAGGAAATCCCCCTTGAGTGAGAATCAAAGTATGCTAAATAGAGTTGAAAGTCTCTAACCAGCACACCTTGCTAATCGCTGGGAATAAAGTTGGTATCTTGCAAACAACATACATCCACGCCAAACCGTTGAAGGTCACGTACAACTCGAAGTTTACGAGCGGTTTCCCTCAACCCTCGGCCATTTAGGCTTGCTAATATGAGAGCCATTATAGTGCCTAAGAGTTTGGAACCCGGAACGAATATTGATGGGGTCAAGATACCGGCGGTTTTTCCCATGGAATAAGTGCCCATCGCAGTATTGATTAGGCCATCCTGGCACACACCGCCGACATCAAATGGGAAGATTAATTTTAAAGCTCTGTACAAGGATGGATGTAAAAGAATAGGGACCCTCCCGTGACATGATTTGCGTAATTCTCTCAAGGTTGGGTTTTTATGAATCGCTAGTTGCGGGGAAATATCAAACGTAATGTTCGCCTCCTCCATCATCCTCCAAACTGATTTTCCCTCCTCTCGAGGTCGTATAACAGTTAATGACCGGGTGGCATTTGGTAAATTATAGGGATTTTCAATAGATTTGCCTTTAACTTCTGTAAAGGCCAGTAATTTTTTTAGGTCAGTGAAGTGGTGACCCTTCGCCCTGGTGATAACCTCTGTTGAAATCTTACATATATCTTCACAAGGGTAGAAGGGCTGTCTTTTCCTCCCCTTTCCTTGTACGGGGGCAGTAACAATTTCACAAATTTGGAGCGTCGGAGGGGGGCAGATATATCGGTTTTCAACGGGGAGTGGTGGGAGTGGGCCTTAGAGCGTGCTTGAGAAACGGGGAAGGGGAGGGAGCATTTGTGATTTCTTAGGGGAAGCAGGGTGCGTGTGTCTCAGTGTCTGCTGTGGGGAGGCGAACGAGGAGGGTCCTGGGGTGCTGATCCTTGCTTTTTGCTGAAAGGTATCAGTTTGTATTCCCTTTCTTTTATAGTGGTGACTAAGGGCGGCATCTTGTGTTGTGAGGTCTTTTTGGGGGTGGAGAAATAGGTGTTGTTGAATATATATATATATATATAGGGTCTTGAGTTTTGGGCGGGGAGTTAGGGAAGTTAGAGCTGAGTTTTGCTTCTTCTCGTAGTTTTTTTTATTAATGTTGACTGCGTTTACGTATGAGTCTTTCCCTGGATCATTTGATAATTTAATTTCTTCCTCCGCCTCCATCCTTGACTGCTCCAGTGCGAGTCTTCCGGGTGTTTTCTTTCCGGTTACAATCGTCCATCTATCCCCCTTTCCGTATTCGTCGTCGAATTCTGCAAAATCTTTTTCAATGTCTGGCTTTGTCTTTTTTTTGGGGGGGGGCTCTATCAGCGGATATCCAATTTTACGGCCAAGATGTGCCCCAACATTATTTTTGGGGTTGTTGACTGTTTTTTTTCGTTCTGGACAGTCGAATGTGAGATGCCCTATGACATTACATCTCCAACAGGTCGGTTTTCTTCCTGCGACAATAACCGGCAGTTTGTCGTCCTCAATTTCGAGATAATACGGTATCTGATAAAAAGTTTTTTGGTCGATGAGTATGTCAAAATTCCATATGGAGAGGTACCGATCGCACGTCACTGACATTAGCTCTCCATATTCTGAAAAAAAAGCTCCGATGTGAGCGCTTTCAATATAGAAAGGGACATTGAACACAGATATTGTAGTCCTCCGCCTTCCAAGATTTTCCATTCGTAGTACATACTCTTGTGTAATAAACTCTTTTTTCGCGAGTGTCATACACTCCTCTTCTGATGCAAAAAGTGCAGACCAGTTGTTATGTCCTCGTGTTTTGATTATGTTAACCGGTCGGTGACCAACCGAAGCTAAACTCTTAGTTATAATTTCTACAGAAGCCCTTACGGCTTTTTTTATTTTCCTGTCAAGAACGAACCTCGTTAGAGTTTTCTTTTGAATTACTTTAAGTTTTGGGAGGTCAATAATTAGTCCTGTCTTCGTAAGTTTGGTTTTAAATGTTTCCATTTAAGCTGGAATTCCTCCAAATTTATGGTCACCGCCGCAGGTTTTGTCCAGTCCGACGTTCCAAGTTAGTTAGGGGGGGAGATGTCGACCCCATTGTCTTTTCTCTTGGCCCAAGGCTAGCTGTCATGACCGGAGAAGAAAAAAAATATGTTAAAAACGAAAAATCAAAAATTAAAAAACAGCAGAGAAAAAAAAGTCACGTGTTCAAACAAATCCGGCTCTAAAAAAGAGAGTCCGAATAACAACAACAATAACAATAATAACTATAATAACAATAATAATAACAATAACGGGAAAATCGCAATATAATAGAAGACAAGACAGAAAGAAGCCAACGTGCTCAACTCGATATTACTGGATTTCTGTTCGCGTAAATGTACTACAAATGTTCTCTCGGTAAAAACCGGTATTTATGGTAGCAGGTTGCTACCATTTAGTTATTACTAAAGGGTAGGTAGGGTCACCCACAACAGTTATATATATATATATATATATATATATATATATATATATATATATATATATATACTTTTACACATATTCTACATTATTTCGTAGATAGTTTTGATTTTGCTCTATCAATTTACTTTGAATAATTTGATATGACTTAAACGCGTATGGTTTGCGAGTAATTTCCTTATTTTATTGTGTAAATATTTAATTCTGATCGCCACTTTGTTTAATCATTGTTATTATTAAGGAAGAAATTAAAGGTATGAAATCTACTTGTTTTAAGGAAACACGAGTAATTCTCAGAAATTCGGCATAATTCTCCCGTAAAAAATATATACAGGGCAGGTATTATTTTTATGTGCATACGAACGATATGACAAGGACAGGCATTTCTTTTATCAAAATTTTATAGATAAATATGTTATCCTTTATTTTTATATCCAAATCAAGAAATGTAGCTTGTGTTCCCGTGTGTACACAGTTTAATTTGAACTTCTCTGGATATATAAAATGTTTAGTATTTTCAAACCCTTCGTTATCATTAATGCGTACAAGGTCGTCAATAAATCGCCTACAACTATGGCAACTATACCCTTTAGATATATAATTTTTTATATTAATGATGAAATATATATATATATATATATATATATATATATATATATATATATATATATATATACATATAAAACTAAAAATAGTAAGACGAGTGTGTCCAAAACTGGTCTGATAACGCTTATAAGTAACCTTATAAAAGAGAGTTACTTCCAAATAGAAAATAAAGTACTACTCCAAAAATAGGTATTCCAATAGGTTTGGATCTTTCTCTATTTTGGGCAAATCTATATTTACATAGACTTGAATATATGTATATATCATCATTAATAAAAACGATATATCTAGAGCGTATAGCTATCATGGATGTAGGCGCTATATTGACGACCTTGTTTGCATTAATGATGGATATAAAAATTGAACATAAAATATGTATCTATAAACTGTTTGATAAAAGAAATACGGATGCCACATAAAAATAGTACCTGCCCTGTGTATATATTTTACGGGAGTATTATGTCCGAATTTCTGAGGATTGCTCGTGTTACCTAAAAATTAGTAGATGTTATGCCCCCAATTTCTGACCTAATAATAAGAATGATTAAACAAGGTGGCGATCAGAATAGAATATTCAGACAATTAAACAGACAGATACAGACACTCCATTATTAATCGATTTCTTTTATTTACATATATACATAAATGTACTGCGTTACATAGTTAACAACGCTAGCTGTTTGATCAGTGGTTTCCTCCCTCCCTCCGGTAAGTAAATATGGCGATCTGATTAAACAGCCATGGTCAATACGGCGCGTTAAATAAAATGTACCAACAACGCTGGCATTCACCGTGCTTATTTTTTTATTTTCAAAACCGTTCTAAGTTTGTTAATTTT